>PVLD010000804.1:0-245883 GCA_004027595.1 Dinomys branickii
GCCGGAGAGCTGCGCCGGGTCGGGGGGGCGGGAGGGATCGAGCTGTCTGTATTCTCGGGGCGCCAGGACCCAGCAAATCCCTCTCTCCCGCGCGGCTCGCCCGACACGCGCGAAACGTGGGATTGCCGGGCGTCTTCGCCGCTAACAAGCCGATCTCTGTCGGGAGTCGCCGGGGGGCTGCGCCGGCTCGGGAGGCGGGAAGGATCGAGGCGTCCGTGTTCCCAGGGCGCCAGGGCCCAGCAAATCCCTCTCTCCGCTTCCGGTGGCGCCCTCCACGCGGCTCGCCCGATACGCGCGAAACGCGGGATTGCCGGGCGTCTCCGCCGCCAGCAAGCCGATCTCTGTCGGGAGCCGCCGGGGGGCTGCACCGGCTCGAGAGGCGGTGGGGCCCGAGGCGGCCGCGCTCCCACTGCGCTTGGACCGATCTAGACATTTGTTTAAAGCATATGTGTGCCTGTCTCCCAGCTTGTGACAGTGCTCAGCTTGATTCTTCCTTCCCATTTCCCCGGCACGAAACCTTCACTTCCAGCTCCCTCTCCAGAACTTGCTCAGCTTAATTGCCACTTAGCCAAGCCTCAGATCTGTGTTCTCAGGCTGCAGTTCTGTGTGTTCTCTAGGTGGGCAAATTCTTCTCTATACTGAAGCTCCCTTTTCAAATCTGCCTTCTGAGACCTTGTCCTGGTGAAGATTCACCTCTTTGCTCATAATGCCAGGTTTCCACATTTTCCCCTTGATTTGCCCTGGTTCAGAAGGAGAAACCACCGCAGGCCACAGAAGGGACAGCGTCCGTCCAAGATTCACATGTGTATCACTGAGTGTGGATGCTTCTTGCACTAAATTAGTAATTACCGCTCTGACCCTCTTAATATTTTTTGCCAAACTTATCTGTGTGTATACTCTCCTATTATCTGCCATGAACATACTCTAGTGGAAAAGGTGTTTTTCAGATGCACCACAGTGGACATGCCGGAGACCCCTCTCCACTGTCCTTGTGCACTGAGTTGTCATTATACCGTGGAGTAAATCCTGCCTCATCCCGAACGCCTCTCAGTGGATGCTGTTCTCCGCATTCCTTGGCCTTCCTCCTCCACTTAGGGTAGTGGCATAACACCATTAACCAAACTAAGTCCAGGTATTTTTCTAGCTTTTGTCTTCTCTTTCTGATGAATCACTTTTATATCACTGTTTGAACATCCACATTTAATAATTTGTCTCTTCACATACAGTCAGATATTCTTTTAGCTACTAAAATACTGTATTATTTTCTATCACCTAATCTCTATCTAATTCAGTTTCAGTAAAGAGCAGCTCTGTCTCCTAAGTCACAAAACAACCTTTAAAAGGAGGAATTTATTCTGAAGAAGTTGTTTCTCTTAAAATAAGCTCAAAAAAAAAGTCTTGCCATAGTGTATCTTTTTTAGAAATACCTCATAGAGCTGTGGCCACCCTCTAGATGCTGGTGTTAGTGCAGCCACAAGAGAGCGTGCCTTCCTCGTTACTTGCCTTTGTGAAAACGTGTTTGCACAGTTTTCCTTTGTAACTGTTCACTGCTAGATTCAGTTTCAAATTAAGGAAATGAAATGTAATAGTCTGTACTTACAAGAAACAATAAACCAAGCTTGTATTAAATAAACCCATGACCCTCCTTAATACCATTTTTAATGATTTCCCTAATTAGATTATCAGAATTTTTTTTCTCAAATGATAAATCTCAGCAGAAAGAGAACTGTCAGGGAAGAGGGTAGGATTTGTTGAATTTTGACCCATGTATATGACCTTGCATAAATAGCTCTCTGTTGCTGACATTGATGTAGAATAAGCAGTACCTTAGATCACAAACTTAATTTCAGTAATTCTGGTCACAAACCAAATTGAATGAGAACCAGATCAAATTTCCCCTGTGAGGTCCACATTGAACTGAACCACTGAACTGAGTCTGATTTGGTTCTCCTTCAGTTTGCTTTTTGATCAGAATTAATAGAAACAGTTAAACTTGTGCACTGAGATACTACTATAAAGTTGATAATGTGCGGTGCCATTATCTCTGAATAATATTCTCCATGCTTCGAAAAATGTGTTATTTTTAACTGAAAGATATTTTGATTGTCTAAGAAGTCAGTAAATAAAAGCGACTGTCCAATCATAGAGCAGGAGATTCATCTGCTAATTCAAACCAGCTACTTCAAAAAAGGCTCAGGCAACTTTCTCCATGTACTGTGGATTTTTGTTCTTTATAATCTAATCACAAGTACCTTACTAAAGTTTTCACCTTTTAAGGGGGCATCTGATGGAGCATAATTGTTGCCTTGACTGAGATGTCCCCTCCCGAAAGGGTGATTCAATCACAGGCACTTCATACTCATCCTTGGACTTAGCCACTGACATTCATAGATGAGTGTGCTTTGAGGAGGTGCAGCCAAGGACCAGGTGCCTCTGCGGTGGCTTGCCTTGGGAGTGCAGCTCTCTCTGGCCCTGATGCTTCGTTCTCTGCATCCAGGCTGCAATTAAATGGGTGACTTTGCTCCCCCATGCTCATCCTTCATGATAGTTCTGCCTTGGAGCCAGCTGGAGCTGCACAGAAATGTCCGAAACTATGAGCATCAGTGAGCACGTCCTTTAAATTGTTTATGTTGGATATTTGGTGCCAGCAACAAACATCTGACCAGTGCAGAAAATTGGAACTACAGAAGTTGCATCACTATTGTGGCTATCTGTGACCATATTTTTCTGAAGCCTTTGTAACTGGTTTGCAGCCTAAAGAAGCCATAGAGTGTTGTGAGCCAAGCTTGATAGGTGATTCTGTTAGGAGCTTGGAAGAGCAGGATTCTCTCACATGGAAAGGAGACAGAGAAGCCCAGACACATGACATTTCAATTAGAGAACTATATTGGGGATTGGACTAGAAGCCATACTTATTATACTGGCAGAAATTTAGGTTACATTTATCCTATGTGCTAACACTGCGAGGATGAATTTTAAAGTGACACACTAATGTGGTGGAGGAAATTTCAAAGCGCTCTTTGGCCTGGGTGTTATTGACTCCATTAGCTAGTCTTATAGTAAGAATCAGGAAAAGTAGAACAAAATGACTGGAAAACTTGAATTTTGTCCTAAAAGAATCTACATGTAAAGTTTGAGCCAAAAGAAGTGTAGTAGCTGAAGAAATTAGTGTTATTAAAAAGTAACCAAAACTGGGCGTGGTGACACATGCCTGTAACCCTAACATTCAGGAGGCTGAGGCAAGAGGATCACTGAGCATTTTATGCCAGCCTGGGCTACACAGTGAGTTTAAGGCCAGCCTAAACTACATAGCAAGACCCTGTCTCGATTGATGATAGATAGATTGATTTACAAACCAACCAAGTAGTTTAAGCATGGATAAGAAGAAATATATCTTAAAAGCATCTCAGTATCTGTAGGACCCTGCCTATCATAGGCACAAGGTGCAAAAGTGTTGACATTTTATTTGCAAAGTATCTCAGGGCTCCCGGTCAAGCATTGGTTCCCTGGGGTTTATTTCACTGTAGTCAGTGATTCGGGTGCTCAGAAGCTACTGTGGCTATAGTGAAAGGACCTTGGCGATTGATTTTGCTGGCAGCAGGGCGTGGTGTTGTACATGCAATAGCGTACATTTTCCAGAAATGTAGAATGCAAGAGTTGTGGAATCAGAGGGGCTTCTACTTACATTTCAAAGGAAGGCCTGGGGAGGCCGGGAAGTGCGCCCACAGAGGCGGGCGTGTGAAATTGTGGGGGTAGAGCTGAAGGTTCCAGGAGATTCCACCAAGGAAAGAGGCAGAAAACGGAGCCAACCTGAGAGGGGCCTTGTGGGCTGCAAGGGCACAGGGGCTGCATGAGTGAAACCTCTGGAACTCACCCGTCACCATCCTGTATGTGCCTGAGCGTCAGACAGGAAGCTGCAAGACTTAGTGTTAGCCCCTCTGGGTTTCAGTTTGCTTTGGTCTTACTCTTCTCTGTCATCCCATTCCTCCTTTTAGGAGTGGAAATGTTCACCCTATATGATTCTGTATTGGGAATCTATAACTTGCTTTTTGAGTTTTATGAAGTTTCACAGCTGAGAGTTCGCCTTTGAGGGCTGCTGCAACTTTTGAGATTTAGGGAATGGAGTAGTGAGCCTTTGGTTGTGTACAGGGCAGTTACATCATGTTAGTAGGAATGCTGTCTTTGTTACTGTCTTTGGAAATGAAGTATGGTTAGAAGATGTGTTCGGGTGTCAGTTGACATGAGGTGGAATGGGATAACTAAACCTGTCAGCTTGCCAGATTAAGAGACACTTAGGAAGGTGATTGGAATGTGTGGGTGCTGCTGTTTATCTGTGGGTCACTGCACGGGTGTGCACAGCTGAATGTGCTACTAAAAGCTGGTGCGCACTTAGGGGTGGGTTACTGGAGCTGGCCAAGGGAGGCTGTAAACCTCCTAGCACTGTTCTGTGCTCCTGGCCACCATGAAGTGGACAGCTAGTCCCACCATGTCCTAGCGCTGTGCTGTGCCTGCTTCAGCGCCAACTGCTCATGGAGTGAAACCTGTGAAACCGTGAGCAAAGGTATATCATTTCTCACAGAAATTGTGTGTGTTGGTCACAGCAAGACACCTCTGAGCAGTACGGCAGGGACAGCTTTCCCTCCAGGGAAACGTCAGTGCACTTACCTTAGTAGACTTCAAGCCTGACTGAATATATGATGATGATGATGATCATTGAACTCTCACATTTTCTAAAACTAATAATAAACACTGCTTGGCTTTGACTGGCATGCACATTTATTTTGCTGTTTGTAGAATTGATTTAGGATAGTTTTCTCTTTCACTCTTCATGTAAGGAATAAGACAATGGTTTTCCCTAGTGAATGGAATCACCTGCAGTTGAAGCACTGTAGGAGAGTTCCTTTTTATGGGTGGGAATGTAAACTAGTACAACCACTGTGGTAATCAGAGTGTAGATTACTCCAAAACCCTAAAAATATGAGAAGAAATTCCATTGAACCCAGCTCTATCTCTTCTGAGTATTTTTCTGAGACAGTTGATGCATCATGTTGCCATCATGCATGCAAACCCATGCTGTTGCAGCAGGATTGGAAATGGGAAGCGGTCATGGGCGTGACTGGAGAGAAAGGGAAGGGAAAGGGAGGGACCTAAGTGAGTGATCCATAAGGTGTTTGTGCACCAACTCTGCAAGGTGAGTGTTGTTATCATGCATTGTAAAGCTATATGAATAAAAAGAGGCTCCAGGAGCGATTCTAGAAACAAGAGAAATAAGACATGGGAGAGGTAAAACCAATTTTTGAGATTTTTTTGTCCTAAAAACTCTTGATTAAAAACAAAAGTGAACTTCTAAATGCAACTCAAATATTTGAGGAAGTTCATACTTCTTATATAGTGAAGCAAATCTTCATGTACAAACAACAATTTTTAGCTTGAGAAAATGTGTAATTTATTTTTTTGTGTAACAGAGCATCAGCTGTTCGGTTCTCTGTGGCTTCCCTTGCCCCTAAAATACAAATACAAGGACCTGTTGCTAACTCTGCACAACAGAGTCAGCCACTACAACATCAGCGCTTAGCATCCACTGTCTTTGTATGCTTGTGCTGGGAGGTGAAATATTAAAGAACTCTGGTAGGGACATGCATTCTTTCAGGTCACAGATTAGCCTCGTGGTGTGGGCTGCAGTTGCCTGAAAAGCTGTGAAAGTGCTCGTTCCTGGGTCCCTGCTTCGCACAGCTTTTGGAGTTGGAGTGGGAGTTGCACAGGTGATCTTAGCAAAGCCCAAATCAGAGACCTCCCATCCAAAGGCTCATTTCAGTACCTACTTCTTGAAAAAAAAAAAAAAACCCTGAAAGCTTTTAACAAGAGTAATTTCTATTGTAATGTTTTTAGAGTCAATTCGTTTCAAACTGAGGGAAAATTTAGTGAGAAATTCAACAGAAAATATTGGTCTTGGCCAGTTCTGCAAATAAACAGAAAAATAAAGATGACTTGAAACTCTATTAAACTATATTATACTGATACATATATTCTTGCTGAAGTAATCATACAGAGTTTAGGAATTATGCCTATAGAACAATTATAGACTCTTAGAGTCCGCATAAACAGCTTTTATTAAGCTAATAGCAAATATTTATTTCTTTCCAGCATGCAGGTAACAAAATCCTCTTTAAATTGTATAAAAAATTTAGTACTTTGGGTGACAGAAATTTTTATTTGCATAAGAAGGGCAAAAATGTCACCTCGTCCTCCAGCAGCACCTTCCATCCAAGTTCAAGTCTCAGGTTGAATGCAATGAGCAGGAGACACATTACTCCTGACAGCTGAGAGTTAGCTGCAGCAGTTATCACTGGCAGAGAGATCGTATCTATTTTCCAATTTACTAACAGGAGAAATCTGGAGAAAATATTTCAACATTTAGTATTTTGTAAAAGTAGAATGATTCTGAGTTACGTACTATCTAGTACAACTACTTTAACCCGTTTGCCTCTTTTTACCTAGATTTTTTTTGTTTTGAATCCATTCCTGATTAGCGATTTAAAAATACACAGATATGTTTGCTCTAGATGATTATGTGATAGATTTTAACAGCTAAGCTGCATATTCACTTAATGCCAACTCCCATGTTTGTTTTTCTTAAAGTTCACAGTGGGACACAGTAGCACTAAGTGTATAATCCTAAGACTTGCACTTCTGTGAAAAATAACTTCAAGATATATAGCTGGGCAGATGTGAAACTGCTTGGCAGTATTGCTTCTGTCATTGTTAGATTCGCAGATAGGGAAACAGAGGTGTGGACATCCCCAGCTGCTTCTCCACAGGTTGAAGCCAATTTTTCTTCAGGTGAACACCTTTTCTCTGGTTTCTTTAGCAGGATTACACCATTTATGCTAGGGTGCTCGATAACATAGGAAGGTGATCATTACGCTGAATGTTCGACTGGAATCTTGTTTAAAAGAAACAGGTGTTAGACAATGCTTTGTGTAAGTACAGTTTATAGGGTTCTATGAAGCCATAAAATTTAATTTTCTCCATAGCACATGATAGAAGAATCTGGGTAGCTTTCATTTTGCTGTTGTATGAAATAAAGCGGGGAAAAATCGAGTTAATGGATTAAATATATTTACTCTGGGATCTGAAATAAATAGTTTGTGTTTTTGATCCCAAGCATATAATGGTAAAGTAAACCATGGCTACACAAGTTAAATTGTAGCGAGGTTTGGGGACATGTTTCACCCAGAGAAAAGCTGGCCTTTCCCCAGACGGGGGCTAGCAAAGTCACAGGTCCACGCCTTCATCCATGAATTTGCCTGTGGAGCTGTCAGTGCTGTATAAGGATTTCCACATGACTCTAGCTTGAGTTTGGTGTGTGTAGTCCCAGGAGGTGGAAGTACTGTGTTTGTAGACTTTCTGTATGAGAAGGAAAACTTGAAAATCATAACAGAAAAAACAAATCTTAGAAGCATAAGTCAAAATTTAGTGAATGTCACATTTTTCTGAGAAAAAAGTCAAATAATAACTATTCATGGGACCCCAAAGTTTTCTATGAAGATGAGAGAGCCACTTGGGAGTTATGAATTACTGTAGTCTTCTGCTAAATTAATCTTGACGGCTGTTAAAAGATATTATCATCAGAGATAGGGCTGGATGTCACCTCACCTCACTGTCTGCCAAATATATGTACCACCTGTGACTTCAAGAAGATATAACGAGGTTTGCCACAGTAATTGCTGGAAGAGATAACCCATAATCAGCTACTTCTGCCCACTTTTGGGGGAAAGGGCATTAGAATTAGACCCCCCGGGCCAGGACCCTAACTGAAGATTGAGCTCTTGAATTACCATTTATAACCCGAGAGCAAATAGAGTAAAAGGCCTTACTTGAAACACTTCCTTGTTGTTGTACAAGCCCAGCAGTCAGCTCCTCTAAATACACAAAATGTCTACACCAAATTTACTGGTTACACTTGGTTGCTTGTGGGTTATCCAGCATTTCCATGGCCTTGCTTGTGAGAAGCTGGCTTCATTTTTTTGCTGAGAAACTGAATATTTTTTAAATTTATTTTTTACCAGTATGTGTTGGTCATCCATAATGATCACATTCATCACAGGGAATTTGTACCTGTACATAATATATTTTATTCTTTTTCCCCATTTACTCCTCTTTCCTCCCCTCTTCTCCTCCCCATTTACAAGTTCTGTTTCCATTTATGGTACTTTGATTCTGTTTTTCAGAATCCCTTCCCCTTTGTTCCCCTTCCCATTTGAACAAGTTCTCTGCCATGAAGAAGGATAAACTTGAGACATTTTTAGGTAAATGGGTGTATCTTGAGATCATAATCTTAAGTGAATATTTATTTTTTGCTTGATCAAACAATTTCTATCGAATTAATGATAAACAGTAAAAAATGCAATTACAAGAAAAGCCCCATATTTTACGTGTTGAGATGGCGAGTCATTGAGGATGGGACTCATACCTGGACATCTTTCTAGTGGTAAGGTACATCCTGTCCTGGAGGGCGACTGTGTTGACTCTGTGATCTATCCACATAGGTTTATAGTAGTAGGTGGCTTTATTGTTGGGTGGTCACTCATGCAGGGAAGCCACGGTGCTTCCATTCACGTGGCAGAATGTGCCTCCGCCTTTCATTTCAGCAGCAGGGATAACCCAGCAGCCAGAAAGTTGCCTGTTGTCTTCATAGGGTTTCCATGTTTGCCTCCCTGCTGCAAACTAACTGTCACATCATTTGCTCTGAAGAAGGCTGTGAAAGGCCGCGGAGGTCGCTATGGCCTCAGCACCTGTGGCGTTTGTCCCCAGCCGCGGACTCGGCGTGCTGTTTTATCCAGTCCATCTTTCCACTTCTTTCTCTTGCGTTGTTGAGTGTTAGCAAACTAGTTAAGGTGTAGCTCTGAATGGTGCATTTGCTATAAAGATAAAGTTCCTTTGAAGTCTAACTGGGCAATTGTTTTTGATGTAAACCAAATTTATTCTTCATCTACTGAAAATAAACCTGAGCTTCCTTCAAAAGATTGATGTTGGTTGCAAAGAGAGAGTTGCGTGGCCATGTTTAAAGGGCTCAATTTTCCCTAAAATGTTCAGCCACCGTTTTGTTTTCACTTCCTAACCATCCTCTGTCCTCCCCCTTTTGGCAGTTGAAACTGAAGTTAGGCTGTGTCTAAATAGAAAGATTCAGTAACATTAAGTGAGCCGCCTTCTTGGGAGATTTTGGAAAATGAAAGTCGAATGAATTGCAGCAACTCTCAAGCCCCACATCCCCTCGTGGTTGATACAGCTCAGATTCCCTTACTCTTTTCTCGATTTGCTGCATTTCTTCCCCTCACTAATTTGCCCATTTCTGAGGAAGGAGCTGCTGTCCGAACTGCATGCAGGGCGTGTGGAAAGAATTAGTTCTACATCTCTAATTACCTTCATCTATTATGGGAGGATTTTACTCACTTTGCCAAACTGCATTACTATAAAGCCCATTAGGGATTTTTAAAACCAGGATTAGTGCATGCTGCATATTCGGAACTTCAGTTATTCATTCCTAGTAGAAAAATTGTGTCCTAATTATGGTTGCATTCCAGAATTGGACATTGGTCAAAGCTTTCAGAGATGGTAATAAAACAACTTGAATTCACTTATTTTTATTCAGCTTTTTCAGGTTTTTTGAGACATAACTGGGCAGGAAAATTGTGGATTTAAGAATTACTAAGAGATTTGATGGGCACAGATATTGTATAGAGACATTGCTAAATTAGTCAATGCATTTATCTTCTCCCATACATGGGCAGCATTTGTACATGCATTTGTAGGGGGAACAGTTAGGGTCTGCTCTCTTTAGCAATTTTCAAGTTTACATCACAGTCTAATACTTGGAATTGCCATAATGTACTGTAGGTGTCAAGACTTTTTACTCACAGTATAAACTGAAAATTTGTAGCCTTTGACCAAAATCACACTTATCCCAGAAGCAGGCAGCCACCATTCTCCTTTCTGTTCCTGTCAGTTTGATACTTAGATACCCCATGTAAATGAAATTTTAGCTTTTATCTTTATCTACGTATTTTACTTAGCACAATACCTTCCAGGTTTCTCCGTGTTGTCACACATGACACGATTGCCTTGTTTTTATGGCTGAATAATATTCCACTGTATGAATATACTATGTTTTCTTTCTACAATTACTAGTATATACCTATGATAATAATTACATTCATCCTAGGCGATTTGTACATATACATATTGCATCTTGAGCATTTTGTTGATGGACAGTTGTTTTACTTCAACTTCATAACTGTAGTGAACAATGCCAGACTGAATGTGGAAATGGAGACACCTTTTTGAAACTAATCTCATTTCCTTCAAACATATACCCAGAGGAAGGATTGCTGGATTATATGCAATTTTGTACTCTCATGCTATCTTCAATGACAGTTGTACCAATTCAGTTGCTAACAACCAGTTATAACAGGTGTCAGATGATAATCTCTACATTTCTGAAAAGATTACTGATACTAAGTATCACTTAATGTACCTGTTTGTTGTTTGTATATCCTATTTGTATTTATTTAAATCAGTTAACTAGGGTTTACTGATAAATAATAATGGTACCACCTGTTATGGTTTATATCTGAGGTACCCCGAGGCCTCATGTGCTTGTTGGTGAGGCTTTTGAAAGGTGACTGACTCTTGGGTGTGTGGAACTGGATCCATCTACTGATTTGCTTGGCATAGTTTAAGGATTTAGAATGGGAAGACCCGTCCTGGGTGTGGGTGGCACCAAACAATAGGCTTCTAGCCTGGATGGAGTATAAAGGAAAACAGGAAAGAGGCTGCATACTGCCTGCCCCACCACAGACTGTTTCTCCGCTGTGACGCCCCTCTGCCCTGCTGCCCTGCTGCCCTGCCTTCGAGCCAGCTGATTGTGGACTGAAACTTCTACCCACTGTGAGATGAAATAAACCTTTCCACCTTTAACTTGTTGGTGTTGGGAATTTTACCCCAGCAATGAGAAAGTAAGCAAGACATCACTCCACCCAATATATGCACATTTCTAAGGGCATTCAGCAAATACTACCATGCCACCTTGTGATACTCAACGTCAGCCACACAATAGTATTTGTACTAATAAATTTCTTAAAGTTGAAACACCTAACTATAAAATCAGGTCAGAATACTTGTACTGAGCAGCTTTGTAACTTTGGGGAAGAACCAATGTGTAGATAATATGCACATGTAGAAAACTTTAATGTTGCCATTCAGCTGAACAGCACAGGGCTCATCCAGCGAAAGTGGCAAAGTATACCCATAAGCGGAGCAGGTTTTCTCATGCATGTCCCAACAATAAAGGGTTAATCTAGCATATCTCCCTAAATATTTGTAACAATACCTCTTAGCTTTGATTATTTTAAAATAATTTATTTTTTATTGTAGCCTCAAACAGCTTTCCCAAATTTCTGTGAACCATAGGTATGTAGATATCAGAAAATATCAAGCAGAAGGGTGAGGAGGGCTCTGAAATGATGCTGTGTATACGGTTGCTTGGGATTTCATTGCCCGTGATTTGGGTAGCAGAGGACAATAGACTCGCGTCTGTTTAGGAGGTTGTTCCCTTCCATAGCTTGGTTGAGGCTGTTTTATATGTTGAAAGAGTGGAAGATTCTACAGTTTTAGTAGGTAAAGACCAGGTCAGTCATCTAAGTAGGACGTAGCCTACCCTACCCTCTACTATCCCTAATGTGGACGCCCCTTTTAACTTTAGAGGGTGTGTTGGTGAGAGTGCATAATGCTCTGGTCCTGTTGCTTTGTATTTACTAGGTTACAACCATGGGAGGCAGGCATAATGTTCCCTAAGACTTACCTCACCATGTTTTTATTTATTTTTGAGATTTTAGAGATTTAACCAGTTAAATAAGACTCAGTTGCTACCCAACAGTATGTTAGGAATAATAAGCCCCTAGATTCCTCCAAGTTTGGCAGAGTCTCAGGGCTTCCTAGGGAGGGCTCATGAATTGGAAGGCTGCTTTGCTGTCTGCCAGTTGGAGCTTTGATGTATGAAACAAGCACAGGAGCCTGATCTTTAATCTGTGGGGATCTCCCCAATCATGGCAATCACTTTGGCTCTTTGTGGCCAGGTTCAGTGATGCCTCTTCTCTGGCAGCTTCTCCCAGGGGTCCTTTCTATAGACCACGAGCTTGGCTGCAAGGGACTCCCTCTGCTGCTCTGCACAGTCAAACTTGTGGGAATAGCATGTGCTGTCCACGAGTGCCCTTTCCTGCAGTGCGGCAGGGCACAGAGTTCACAATCACCCCTGCCCTCTTGGGCTCAGTGCTAGTCTCAGGGCAGCCAACATGTTCTCAGTTGAGCTGTCCCAGTCTTCTCCTGGGGCTTTGGCTTTGCTGCCCTCTTGCCAGTGAATGTTGGCTCTGTGGCTTCTTTGCATGTTTGTATAAAGGACCACTGGTTTGTCCTGCTTTGGAAAAGAGCTAATTCATTTCCCTTGATTTAAATGTTTTAGGACTGTCCTGACTGTGTGCATCAGAGATAGGGATGGGGAGGGCTCTAGCGGGCCAGAGCAAAACACAAATTAACATTTGGTACATTATACGGTTCTCCCACACTTCCTTAGAATGAGTACTGACTACTTAGGAATTTAAGCACTTCTGTTCCATTTCTTTGGATATTACGAAGAGGAAAGAAGGAGTGGTGGCATGGTATGTGTTTGTAGAGTAATGTACAGCTGAAGACCTATAGGAAGGACTGAGAAATATTCTAAAAAATTCCAAAAAGTATTTCCATATATCAAGAAGGAAAGTGCTAAAAGGATGCATGTTTGGGAGTACGAGATATAAATATTGGCGTCTGCTCTTTCAAAGCGTGTTTGTAAATAGAAGTGGCACGTGAGCCTTTTTAAAACTATGGGATTAGAAGAAATATGGGAGACAAAGTATGCTCTTGAATAAAGACAATGCTATTTTCACATGCTGTTCAGTTTTTATCCATTTGAGAACTCATTTATCTACAGCTTTAAAGTTGAGCAAGATCATGTTCCCATGGTCAAAACCTTAAGCTTGTGCAAAGGAGGAAGATTTTCCTGGGGACAGCAGTACTGCAACAGGTGGTTTAGGGGCAGACAAGGTGAAGGAACTTTATCAGTAAAGAGCACTAGGAAGGAGTATCCTGTGACTTACAAATCTATTATAAAGAGTAGTGTTGATGTTTGAACTCGAGTGACCAGTGGGATGAAGGTACATGAGGTAAATTGTCAAGGGTGTGATGTGGAATTGTAAGAGCATTTGGAAGGCCTTGAGCAGGGCTGTCACATGTAGAGATGACTGCAATGGCAGGTCCCTTTGATGGAGCCGTGTCAAGATGAAATTGCTGAAGGTGAGGAGAGCCTGAAAGCCACTTGGAAGGAGTGTGACAGGAACCCTCAAAGATAACTGAATTTTATTTTGCAGGCAGAAAGTAATTATTTTTTTAAAGCTGGATATTCATGCAATCAGTCCTGCGGGTCAGGTCAATTCTTTCTTACTTTCCTTTTTCTCCTTTCAGATGATTTCTGTGCTTCGTGCAGGATGTGTTAAAAACAAAAATCTAGGGGCTAGGGACCTAGCAAATGCAAAGTCCTGAGTTCAATTCCCAGTACAAAAAAAAAACCCCTCCAAAACACCAAAAATCTAATGTGTGGGGCTTAGCTAGCACTGTTACAGGCAGGAGTGCCAGCTGGAAAGGTGTTTTGGAGGCCGAGCTGGCCACACGCAAGCACAATC
This sequence comes from Dinomys branickii, assembly GCA_004027595.1. Taxonomy (NCBI): domain Eukaryota; kingdom Metazoa; phylum Chordata; class Mammalia; order Rodentia; family Dinomyidae; genus Dinomys; species Dinomys branickii. The sequence continues at coordinate 13,773 of PVLD010000804.1, forward strand.
GTCTGTGTACTTTCCTTTGTTCACAGTCTCACTTCCAGGAATTTATGTAAAAGATCCTCCCAAAGCAGTATATAAACACATGTCAATAGGATTATATGTTGTACTATTATTTGTAATTACAGATTATTGGAAATAATCTGAATGCCTGCAAATAGAAGAGTAGTTGGTTATATTACAATACATTGACCCAATGGAGTCCTCAGCAGCCACTGAGAAAAGGGAGGGGATTACCCTAAATTGACTGGTACCACATAATTTTTAGGATATTCCGTTCTTCAGAAAGGAAAAGAGAAAGAAGGGTATCTCTTATTGGCCCCTCATTTAAAATACCTATAAATGTATGTTGGAAGAATAAGTTAGAAATCAATGAGATGAGTTGTCTTTAGAAGCCGGCAAGAAGTGGGAAACAAGACTGAGATGGGAGGTATGAGAGTCAGCAGCACTTCTCTTACATGTGTAGGGCAGCATGGCCTTTAAAAACCAGAATAAAATATTTCTAAAAAAGCAAAGTTAACCTGAAAGTGGGTCAAACCCAAGGGGGATATAAACAGTAGTAGATGGCCCTGTAGACTAACTACCTGAAGAAAGAAAAGACCTAATCTAAAGTTAGTTACTTGGGGAAATATTTTCTGTGATACTGTGAAATTAAAGACAGCACTATAACAAAAAATAGCAAATTCCTAGTTAGTTAGTAACTTGATTTCCCACAAAGGTAAGTAGTGTTGAAACAACTTTGAGTATTCTCAGACTCAATAATTAGTAGAGTGTATAGACAAAGAACATACAGAAAGACATGTCTTTTCAGAAAGACATACAGACGATGAAAGGGAAATACACAGAACAAGCACTTTGGTGCTGGGTTAGATGGAGAGGTATCAGTATGAACATGTGGTTTTAATAACTATGCAGATAGACACCTACAGAAACATAGATTGTGCATTCTGTGTTTGTGTGTTGTGGCATTTGTGTTTGTTCATCTGTATATTTCCTAGTTCTGTGAATTGAGAGGGACTGGAAGCAGTGACACCCAGTAACAATGTGTATCACCTACAGCCTGGTTTCTGAGTACCATTTCCAGTAAGTGAAACTGAATCTCTTTGGAGAACACTGATTCTAGAGGTATAGAATGGAAAACGTAAGATGAACTTACGGTATTATATAGCGCAGCAAAGTTAGAAAGTGTTCACAAAAGAAATGGGCATTGCTGAACATGACATCAACCTGGAAAGCACTCCAGTGGCCAAACTGAGACAATTTGAGCAGATGCATAAAAAATGATAGTATTACGTTATAACCCATAGGATAAATACCCACAGGGTTATACTATAACCTATAGAATAAATGCTCACAGGTCTATACTTAAATGTTAAAAGACAAACTGGAGATAAGTTAAAACTTTTTTATGTGAAGAAAAAAAAATGATTCCACAATCAGCCCACACTCAAGAGAGACTCAAAGAGCTCTGCACAACCACTTGAGTGTGAGTTACTGTTGCCTGAATGTGAAAGTGGAAGGAAGTCACTGGACTAGCTATGGTGAAGCAGTGTGCCTTATTTGGGCATTGGGTGTTGAGCTCCTTCCCTTTTTTAAACAGTGTGTTGACTTGGCTGCCTGTGATTAGCTGAAACTCTGTTATTTGTTACAAAAAAATACACTGCTAAATTAGATTTTAATTCTTTATCAAAATAAATAAATTAGATTTTCATTTGTGAAACTAGATTATACTTTGTTACACAGGAGTTCAAATTACAAAGACAGACTTAGGCCTTGATTTCCAGCTTGTTTAACATAAACAAATACAGTACTGGAGTAACAGGAGAGGCTGTTTTTTCCAAATAATTTCATTTAATAAGTATAGGAAGAATGAGGGGAATAGAAGACCACCATTGAAGAAATAACATGACCAATGCAAGCAGGATGGATGCTATTATTAGTGATCAAAATTTGAGTTCAAACAGGATATTTACAAAATTTCAAAGTATCACCCCAAATGTATTTGTTAAGGAGGGAAAAATGGAAAACATGTAGTAGGGAAAGCCTGTGGGCACCACTTTCTCAGGTTGGTCAAGGTTAACATCAGTGATGAGAAGACACACCGACATCACATACCCTTAGTATGATGCACTATGAGGGACTTAACATCAATTGTGTGATGGCATTCTTACCAGAAACTTGTGACAGCAAACAAAAGCTTGACAACATATTAGAAAATACAAATAATCTACAGTTATGGAGTAGTTTGTTTTAATGTTGTCGAAGTCATAAAATACAAGAACCTGTGGTAGACTGGAGGAGATAGGACAGCTCATTGCAATGTGGGGTCCTTGAGTAGACCTTAGAATAGAACAGTGACCCACAGTGGTGTTACAGCTTGTATCTAGATGTCCCCCAAAGCCTCAAGTGGGGCTTTTAGGACGTGGCTGGATCTCAAGTGTGTGAAGCTGAGATTAAGGATGTGATGTTGGGATTGATTTAGGGTGTAATTCTGGGATTACGCTGGGTGTGAGTACTCTCTGCCCTAGGTGTGCATGGAATATGAAGCTTCTGATGCTTCACTATTTCACTGTCTGCTGCCTGGCTGCCTGCTGCCTCCCCTGAGCCATTTCTCTTCTGTGACACTCCTCTTCCATGACACCCTGCCATAGAGCCAGCCAACTATAAAGTGAAACTTCTACCAACTGTGAGCTACAGTAAAACTTTCCCCTTTTAACTTTGGGCATCAGGTGTTTTGTTTCAGAAATGAGAAAAATAACTAAGGTGGATTGGAATTGCTAGAAGAACACAGGACCGATGTTGATTTTCTGGTTTTCCAAGTTACATAATGGCTTAATACAATGTTAAGATGAGCAGAAAGATAAAGAGTGTACAGGAACTGCTGGTACAATTTAAGTTCAAGGAGAGGCTAGAGGGGTGGAGTGAGAGATAAATGGAACAATCCAGGAATCATGAGATAGCCCTGAGTTTAAGAACAAATTGTTTTGAGTTTTCCAGATATTGTTGAGCTTTTAGTACACTTGATTTTTACTTGACACATTGCACATATTGTGGACATTCAGTGCATTTCAATACATATAATTTATGAGGGAGAATTATAAAATGTGTGTGATTAGATAAAGTGAGAGATGGTTATGAACTGGGGGAGAGAGGAAGGGTAGATTGTGAGTCTTGCTAATCTACTTTGTGTAAATTCAATGGCTTACTTTTCTATTTAAATGTTTATGAAGCATTGATCCCTACTTTAGCGCAGTGGATTTAAAGCAGTAAGAGTGCAAAATCTCCAAATGGAGATGGGCCAAGAGCCAAAGCCGGAAATCCTTTCACAGAAGATACTTGCGCTCTCCGTGATTTTCTTCCTGCACTATAAAAGTGAAAGGCAAAAACCAAGTGGAACAGAAAAAAAAAGACATAGCAAAATAACCATGTTACCAAAGGAAAGAATTGCAAGCGCTGTTCAGGTCTCCTTTCCCCAGATGCTACGCTGCGTTAAGGCTGTGTGAGGGTTTTCAATGGCTCCTTCTAAAAGCCATCTTCCCATGAATCCACTCTTAGTGGTGGCTGTGGGTGGATGCAGCAGAGCAGGGGCCTTGATGGGCTGTTCTGTCAAGACAAGATGGAAAATTAGCTAATTTTAAAAATATTTCCTTTGGTACTTTGGAAAATGTATGTATTCAGGGAGATCTTACATTGTGAATGCGAAGGAAGAAGAAAAGAACAAACAGTATCAAGAAGAACATTCTGAGGCAGTTCAGATAGTTTGTGAAGATTCTAAGGCATCTACTTCTGCTCAGGATAAGTTAGGCAACATGGTATCACTAAAATGACATGGGTTGAGTTACATACCAGACTCTGGGATATGACTTACATATGTGCATTTTAATTTTTGCAAAACCCTACATTGTCGTTCTTATCCTCCCACCTTTCAGATACAGAAACTGAAATGTAGGGCAGTATTTCCTGGTAGAAACTGCCCAAGTCCTAAATGTGAGCTACTTTTGTAATTTTAAATTTTCTGTAAGACACATGGAAAGATAGAAGCAGATACAATTAATTTTATCTTTATATATAGATGTTGTCACTAGCATGGCCCTTTCTTCACTGATAACACAAATTAAAACTAAAGGACTCGGCACAGATTTATAGAAAAAAGCTTTAACTGGAAAATAAGAGATGAAAGGGGGTCTGCTTGAGAAGCTGAAGGGCACACAGCTATGACAAAGATGACCAGATTTGCACATTAACGAAAGAGAGGGTTCTAGTTGATCATTGTCTCAATCCTGATTTTTTGGCATCAGAAGACTCCATAGGGTGTGAGGTGGCTTTTTTCTTTTTTGTTTTAGTCATTTTGAGACCGGGTCTTGCTATGCAGTTCAGGCTGGCTTTGAGCTCAGTTTGTAGCCCAGACTGGTCTCGAACTCACAGTGATCTTCCTGCCTCAGCCTCCCAAGTGCTGGGATTACAGGTGTGGGCCACCATGCCTGGCTCGTGAGGTCGCTTTGATGATTTGTTTTGCTGGTGATGTGGCATGACCTCAGGTCCCATCATTGGGTAATTACTCCTCCTTGGAGCGGACCTCAGCGTGGGGTGGTCTATGAGGCACCAATTTTCCAGGACTCTGAGGTGACTGTTGGTTTAGGACAGGGACTGGAGATTTCCAGGCATCACTCCAGGAAGTCTCAAATTAGGTGTTATAAAGGCTGGCAATTGGACATAATGCTGTAAATCCTGAAAATTAATTACTCTTATCTTGGTGCCCTCCATCTTGAAGGGGGGATGATATAGTCAGGTAAGTTTAGGGTTAACAGCCCTTATCTTACAGACACTTCTAAACTGAGTAGCATGCCTACATGCAGAGCTGAGCAGGGATCTCAGAGTTTCCAGGTAATCAGACAAAAAGTGAAACCCAAGATGTCATCCTGCATGTACTTATCCTTTGGTCCACTGCAGGTCCAGCTTGTAGTTCCCTGTTACAGTATTATCCAATCAATTTATGCAGAATATTATTTCATCATATAATCACTGTAAAACATTGAGCTATTTAACTGTTTTTGACAGTAAAGCTTTGAAGTCAGTGCCTGTTCCGCACAGAGACTATTTCAATATGTATGCTATGTTTTCATTGAAAGTACTTACTTGATCTGTTTTTAGATTTCCTTAAAAGCTGAGTAGCAATAATAGATTTGCATACCCCATTTGTTCTAATACACTTAAAGTTTTTCCATTAAATGAGTACAGTGTCTACTGAATATTATCTAACTGAAATGAAAGAAAATTAGCTGGGCATGGTGGTGCGTACCTGTCATGCCAGCACTTGGGAGGCTGAAGCAGGTAGATCATTGTGAGTTCGAGACCAGCCTAGGCTACAAAGGGAGCTCAAGGCCAGCCTGAACTGCATAGCGAGACCCTGTCTCAAAAAGGCAAAAAAAAAAAAAAAAAAAAGCCCCCCCCCAAAAAAAAAGAAATGAAAGAAATTTGAAATTCACATCATCAATCACAGTAGCCATACTTGAATTACCAATAGCAGTACATGGGCAAGATAGAATAGTGTAAGCTTGGAATGATGTGCCGAAGGCTTCCCAGCCAGGCTTGAGTTTCTCTAGTTCAGTGTGTCTATGGCTCAGCCCCTCAAGGACTGGTTACATTAGTTCTGAGCTGACACAGTTATACATTTCATGACCTTAACTTTGGATTCTAGTATGAAAATTCTGCTGCTTAGGAGATGGGTTGGTTTAATGAGTATACTCTTAGTTGAGTACATTTTGTCCTTTGTTTTTTGGTGATTGTCCTTAAGTTGAAGGGTGCAAGTGTATAAACTTGCTATCCAGCATGAGGCAGCCTTCTGACAGGCCTGGTAGAGAATCCAGGCCTTTGGAGAGTAGCAAGCAAGCACATCTTATAGGAAAAATGCTAATGGTGTTCTTAGTTAATCTGAGTCCCTGAGTGCAGCAAGAGAACAAAAATGCAAACGGTCAGCTGAAACCACTTCACTCCTGAGGCTCATTCTGTCTTACCCGGCTCCCCAGTTGTTCTTCATTAACAGGCTGAGTTGTTTGTCCTTGTCGTGGGGCTTTTTAATTTGGTGTTTCACACCGTGGAGCTCTTTCATGTGAAAACACACACAAAGGCTATTAGACAGCATTTCTCAAGGGACTCACACTGATCTCCTCATGAAGAGTTCTGACTTCTAAGACAAGGGAAGTCAAGACAAAACCCTTTGATGGGCAGGGAAAATTGGCAAGGACTTGAATTTTTTCCCCTTAAGCATTACTGGAACCATTTTGATGTTTCATATGTTTCACTAACAATGCTGTATTTTAATAACCGTAATTTCACTGATTTTATTTTTTAGTAGTAGGCGGCCTCTGATACAGATGTGGCTCCCATGGGAGTTACTGTCTCATTCATTACTGATTGGCATCTTTGACAGTAGGTTTTTTTTTCTATAAAAAATATGTTGGGTAATATCTGTTGATTAAAGGAGAGACCCAGTTTCTTGACATTGAGCATTCTTAACATTGTTGCAAATTATTTTTGCGTAGAGGGTAGGAAGAGAGAAGAAAGAAGAAAAATGGAATGGCACAGAAATTTCAGTTAATTTCATAATAACTTAATCTAGGTCAGACAAAGTAAAATGAATCACAACCTAAAAGGAAATGACTTTTTAATGAAAATTGTTCAGGCATGTCATTTACATTGTGTGTGTGTGTGTGTGTGTGTGTGTGTCTTCATGTTTCAAGTAGAAAAAGTGTTTAAAAGACAGAAAAAATAAGGGAGAATATTAAAAGGCTGTACTAATTTTGTAGTACAGTGTTATGTTTTTCTTTTTAGCTTTCTATATGAAATGTTGAATGCAAATTATGTGGGATAAAATAATTGTTCTCTCTCTAAACTAGAGTCGCAGTGTGACCTATTGGGTTTGCTCTATTTACTGTGTCTGCAGCATAATTATGAAGACTTAGCTGCTCTCCCAAATAGTTACAGATGTGGGAGAAAAATAAATTGCTTTTGCGTGCTAGCCCTGAAAGTCGTGCTGTTGTAATATAATGTAATCGGCCATGAACGAAAGAAAGTTATTATATTCATTTATATTAGTTTGAAAGCCACAGAAACATATTACATTATTTTAGGCTGAATTGAAGCAGTGCCATTGATGAGGTTTTTTTTTTTCCCATGATCATCTGGCTTTACTCTGAAGGTCATCTTTAAGAAATGGGAATGATGTGAGTCTTTTCATTTTATGTAAGATAGAAGCAGAGCATGATAGCTGTCGTCAAATATTCGAAGACCTATGAGGGAAGGATTAGATTTTTCCTGTGTGACTGCATTGAGAAAAGTAGGAGGGGTGATTGTGACAGACTGATTTTAATTGAGTATAATGAAGAAGTGATCACTGTCTGTAGTACCTAAAGACATCCTGTGATTCCTTGACAGCTGCCAAGTTCGAAGGGCTTTTGTCTGACCCGTAGGCCCCTTCCCTGTAGGCCCCTTCCCTGTGGGCCCAGAAATTTTCTAAAGTGACCTAGGTGTGGTTAAACGAAATAGGACAAAAGAACATCCAAAATCTTTTCCATTCTAACTTAGTAAACCACAATATCAGCCACCTGGAGGGAGCAACATATCATAGAATTGTGAATGAATCACTTGAATATCATGACTTTAGGGAAATTCTGTCACTATTTCCATACATACAGATACATGTGTGTGTATGTCTATATGTATGTGATTGTGTGTGTGTGTATATATATATATATATATATAGAGAGAGAGAGAGAGAGAGAGAGAGAGAGTGTGTGTGTTATGGATTGTGTCTGCATGTCCCCCCAAATCCTCATGCGGTTATGGGGTGGCTTTTAGAGTTATGACTGATCCATGATCCAATGCTGGGATTATGGGTGTGAGAGCTATACCTGCCCTAGGGCGGGTAGTTTGTTTATATAAGGGAGAGAAAGAGGCTGCTGGCTGCCATTACTCCCTTCTTGCGGGTGTTGCTTTGCTGTGTACCATCGCCATGAACTGTAGCCCTGTGCCACGTGCCTCTCTGCCTCATAGCCAGCTGAATATGGACTGAAACCTCCACAAACTGTAAGCTAAATGAACCTTTCCTTCCTTCATTTTGGGTGTCAGGTATTTTTGTCTCAGCAACAAGAAAAAACTAACCAAGACACACACACACACACACACACACACACACACACACACACACATGCATTTTTGAAAGAAGGTAATACCATTTCCCTCAGCATGAAGAAATTTCTAAGATCCATTCATCTATTTGCTAAACTTTACATAAGTAAACAGTATTTCAATATGAAGGTAGTGTTCTGTTCTTTACCTGAAATGTGAAAAGGATTCAATTAAATGAAAAATGTGAAGCTGTGAATTTTGGAGTCATGACAACCTTGTTTGTGTTCATTGGACTTTCATATGTAACATTTGGCTTTCATATATAACATGACTTTAATATGTTCCCTGAATGGAACTTGCTGAAAAACGTCTCCTGAAATCTTTCAGATTCTCAAGATTACCAATTATATTTTCAGGTTTAAAGTCTAACTTCATAAGTATAATTTTAGCCACTCTTTCAGATGTTACACATCCTAATGTGTTTAATTTTCTGAGGCTTCACCTGAATACTATGAAAAAATATTTATCGAAAGAAAAGGATGGAATATCAGAGAGCAAGCTGTGCTTTCTAAAAAGGATTATTTTTGAATGAACTTTTAAAAATTAAATTTGGTTTTTAAATCCACAATAATATATGAGTAATTCATTGTTTCTGATCAGCTGCTCTTGCTGCCTCTGCAGAATTACTAGTATGGTCTAGATCTGAAATGTTCCCCCAAAGGCTTATGTGTTTGGAAGGTGATTGGACCATGGGGGCGCGGTTGTCGTCCACTGCTGATGGCTTGCTGTTGGTCAGCCACTGGGGATATCACCTCCCTCTCTGGCTTCTTCCTTCTTCTTCTATTTCCTGGCCATCAGGACTTGGACAGTTTTCTTCAGTGAAACCCTTATACCATGCTTTTTCTGCCTTGGAGCTGCCCAGCCGTGGCCTGAAACTTTAAACCCTCAGCCAAAATAAACTTCTCTTTAAATTGGGGTTGTGAGCTGGGTTTGGTGGTGCACATCTGTAATCCCAGCATGTGGGAGGCAGAGGCAGAAGGACTGTTGTTGTGAGTTCAAGGCCAGCCTAATCTACAAAGGGAGACCCAGTCTGAAGAAAACGCAAGGAGGGAGGGTGGAGGTTGTGAGTATATTGTCCTAGAGGTAAGAAAATGAGATTTTATTGGGCATTTGGAGAAAGGGACCCCTTCTCTTACAAAAATCATGACCACAGTGAGTTATCTTTGAATTGACACAGAGTATCTGTTTAAGTTGGAGTGTACTTTTGGCTAGATGTTGTTTTAGGTCTTAATTTCCATTTCTGTTTGGAATTGTTTGATTGAAAATTTGAAACGTTGATACATCAGATTCATTTTGTGTTGTTGCTATTTCTGTCATTGTATTAAATTTGTCACTTGAGATTTTCAGTTGAAAGACAGTTTGGCAAATATCAACTTTCATTAGTGCAAATGTATTCACAGTTAGGAAAATAAAAATGATAGTCTGTCCTGTGGTTTTTTTTTGTTTGTTTGTTTGTTTGTTTAGAATGCAGGGACAGGGCTTTTTGGAGGTAAAGAATGTGCTTGTAACTGATCACAGGGCAGCTGGACAGGAGCACTTGTCTGCCTGTGTTCTCTGATCCATACCTTGTGCTTTCTCAAGGAGCTTGAGGGAGGAGAAGTCATTCATCTGAGCAGCAGGTATCGTGTTTTATAAGATGGTTTAGATGCTGTCATTTGACTACGCTAGTTACCAGCCGGACAATGGGAAGGTGTAATGTTACTCTTCTTTTGATAAGGAAAGGTTCAAGACAGAGTGAGAAGTGATACATAGGGGCGAAAGAAGTTTGGGTTAGTACAAAATCATTTAAATTGCCTTAGATTTAAATGATAGAGTTTGAAATGGAAAAGAAAGGCAGGCGATGTATCATCGTTTGCAATGTACCTGGGTTAATTAACCTTGCGTTTTCACTTTTGTAGTCTTTTGGGTAAATGAGAAAGAAAGGCTATGGGGTGAGCTTGACCTTGCCTTTACACACACGCATATGGAAATGCCATGCAGGGACTTTACAGTTAATAGTGATTCAATGTCAGAAGCACAGCATTGATTGCAAGGGAAGAGACACTGGGGGTGGGTGGTAAAATTTTTCCTTTGGAACATAGAAAAGTGCAAGCCCTAATTATTGACTGCTGTTGAGAGATGGAGGGTGTGTGCCGAGGCCTGTGAGAACCCGTTTTTCATTTGTTGCACAGCCCCCCGTTCAGACCGCTGTGATGATGCCGTGTATATTTCTTAACTAAGAAGAGGGAATGTGTTTGATGGGAGCAATAGAACTCTCTGTTTTAAGCCTTTTTCAAACAGCAACAGCAACACATGCACATCTATAAATACGGTCTTGGAGACAGGCAGCCTCTTTTTAGCACAGGCTTTTTGTGTACCGAGGGTCTCTGTCCAAAGGGCATTCTGTCAGCAAATGATTTTAAAAAGGCTTACATCAAAGTGATGCAACCAAGTTCTTATTGGTTAGTATAATTCTGTATTATCCCCTGGGATATAATTTCATGACACAAACCCAAGGACGTGCTTACAGTAAGCTGCAGACGTGAACACATTTTATGACCAAACAGTGTTGGGTTAACAACTACCACAGGGAAGTCCAATTAACAAATTTATTCATCAGGGCCCTATTTACACTTCTGCTGTCAACTCTAATTACTTATTTTTGAAATAAAAACTTTGGCCTTCGTGATGGTCTCCGGTGCCGTCAGTGAATGATAATCTGTTTAAATCTCTTCAGCCCTATTAGAATTTCACAGGTCTGCCATCTGGTAGTAGGCATCAGAGCTCAATCAATATTTATATATACAAAATGATAATTCCTGGGCAAGAACAGTCCAACTAAAGTGAGCACATGGTTAACTGTTCGTACTAGAATTGCTAACACAGCCGTTTGTGGCTCAGTAAGAGTGACTCCATGCTATGGATGTTTAAGGCCTTAATAGAAAAGAGTCATTATGTTACAAGACTTACAGAACATGAAACTTGCATGCTCAGTGGTTAAAGAGGGAAGAGAACCAGTGTGGGAAGATGATACAAGCAGTGACTGTAAGAGCTATGACTTCTTACCGCTTGCTTTATTCACCTGGTACCTTCCAGAAAAACTGCTTTCCATAATAGCACTGGCTGAATGCTGCTTCTTGCCTACTTAAGTAGAGGAAGTCTTCCACAATGAACAATTTTGGTATTCTCCAATGCTGGTGAAATGCAGCCCCTCCTCTGGTATTCATGAGCAATAATGTTGCTAATAAACTGAGCCCCATTGCAATCCGGAGATCTAGAAACTGAAGCAACTCACCATGATGATACTGCTTAACAAGTGAGACCGGAAGTGCAGTGATTTGCGGTCCACACACTGCTGCTGCAGCTCCAGCACTGAGGGAGGGAGGAGTTAAGCCCGGGGTTAGTAGATGTGGACCTGGCATCATTTAAAGGGGCACAGTGTCCACCATCTTTGAATGTTTTGTCCTTTTTAGCTTATGCATCTTCTTCTTAAGTTCTGGGATCTTTGACTCTATTTGCTGGGAGATAATGTCTGGAAAAACAATTTTCCTTGGTCACTGTAAGTACTGGTTAAATGTGTATCACCACTGCAACAAACCATAACCCTAAGAATATTAATTCAGAAGCTTCATTGTGGATTAACATTATTGACTTTCAAAAAATTTTTTCTAGACCAAAATGTCAGAATTTTTATGTCATTTTTCTGAATATGAGTCACAAAGTTTAACCTTGTATGTAATTTAAAATACTCACAAACTTAAAAGTTTCAAACCAAGTCTTGTAGGAAGCTTACTTAAGCTGCAGGTTCTAAATTGTGTCACTCAGAGGTGCCCTTTGGTAGTCCTGGGGTGCTGCTCAAGAAACTGCACATAAATGTTTGAGGGGTATGATACTTATAAGCAAAGGGCATTTTAAAGATCTTCAAATGTGCTGCTATTGTTTTCTGACTAATACTAAGTTTCATTTAGCTGCTGTTTTCACTGAGGAGTCATGAATTACATGTCTTTAGATGAAGTAAATATATCTCCGGTTTTGGTGCTATTCAAGATTCTTTATATCTTGGCCTTTATTCTGACACCTTGATTTTTATACTTTAATATTCTTTGAGAGTTACTTTTTTGGAAAAATGGCCATACTATAAGCAAATATTTAACTTTCTTATTTTGGTTTAGTGTATATAGTTCAATGTGGAAATTACATCCTATTTGTTTTATATCTTTTTAGAAAACCTCCCAGTAAGTTAGTGGAAGAAATAGAGCAGGAACTCTGCATAAGTGGTGTAAAATTATTAGGCCTTTGAGAATATGCAAGTAATGACAGTGCTCAGCAAGGCAAAGAACATTCCTGGTACAGCTGTGTCCTCCCATGACCTTTTGCATATGTGTGCGTGTGTGTGCGCACCTGTGCATGTATGTGTGCACACATGTGCTTTTAATGTCTTTCCTTTTTAGGCCATTCATCTGTGGGGGTACGGATCCAACCTTATGACTTTATGCAGCCTTAATTACCTCCTTAAATGCTCTGACTCTAAATACAGTCATACTGGGGTTGAGAACACAACATAATAATTTTAGAGATTCACAGTTCAGTGATGATGATAGATAAATAGGTCAGAGTAAGATAGGGTTGTTCTTTAGATGCACAGTTTTGTGGACTACAGGGACTGAAGATAGTGTCTGCCATCTAATGTGACAAATAACTTGATAAATATAACAGAGCTTATGAAAGCTCATAAAAGAGTGAAGTCATAGTACCCTAGGGGATAGTCTCATGGAAGAGATTTTATCTGAAACAAATGTCAAAGCTGAATATAGTTTTTCAAAAGAGGAAAGATAGGGCCATTGAGGCAGAGTGTGTAGCAGAGGAGTTACATATCTGGTTGTTGGCAGATAGTGGTGGAAGGGGACATGTACAGGGCAATACTGGTAGGTCCTGATGCTGAGGAGATCAGACTCCTGTGTCGTTTACCACCAGGGATGGTTCTGAGACATACATTGTGAGGATGTGCAAACATCATAGACTACATGTACAAAGGAAGACAGCTATGGCAGTGAATGATCCATGCTGTATGATGTGATTCTTGATTGTATATTAAGGGTATTGTATCTGCCATGTCCCTTAAAGCTCTCCACATTAAAAGCTTGGGGCTTTTAAAAGATGGTGGAAACTGGAAGGGATAGGGCCTGATGGAATATCTTAAGCCCTTGTAGGCATGCCCTTCAAGGGGACAGTGGCATTGCAGCTACTTCCTGCCTTTCTCTTTTGCTTCCTGGGTGGAGGTGAGCAGCTTGCACTCCCGCTCTCCCTGCTGTGATGGGCTTCCTTGTCACAGGTCCAACCAACACGGGCTGAAATCCCCAACACTGGGGGCCAAAGCGAACCTTTAATCTTTGTAAGCCAATTATCTCAAGAATTGTCAATGGTAAGGAAAATATGACTGATGTACATATCATTTCCTAATGGTCAAATTTGAGCTCAGCTGCTAGGCAGACCTGGGTTTGTATAATCTTGATTAGGCAAATTGCTCAACCTCAGAAAACCTTTAATTTCCCACCTTTAAAAGAGAAATGACAATATCCCCTTCCTCTTCAACTCCGAGTGAGGACTAAGTGAGACGATGTGTTTGAAATGCTTGCCGGAGAACACTCAGCTTGTCAGGGTGGAGCTCATCTGTTTCATTCACCACGTGAATGTTCCAGGCCTGGTACTTGGGCTATGGCTTGAAAATATTAAGATAAATGAAACTGGATCGAACTTAGAACACACCACAGCACGTCCTTAGCAGGAGCATGCAGGGCCATTTGTTTTAGGAGTAGAGTGGAAAAAGGAAGAGCCAGACCCTAGAGACAAAAAGAATACATCAAGGCCATTTAAAAAGTACAGGAAAATAATCTTGTATTAGAGCCCCCGTGCCAGCTGTTAGTGGGATGTGTGCTCATTTGTCCTGTCTGTGAGTCTTGCATCTGCACTCCTGGACTCCCAAGTTGACAGGATACATTTTTGTCTTTTTTTGAAAAAAATTAATCATCACTGTATTTCATTCTGGGCTTGTATGCTACTGCTGTAGTTCATTCAATCAGGGTTTCATCCTCAGAGGTAAAGTCATGTTTCCCAAACTAACACTGTTTTTCAATTAATTAAAAATCAGTTAAGAACAGTTTAATTGAATGCTGTCACATGCACCATAAATCATTGTCATGCTTTGCTGTCATCATGCAGCTTCTGCAAACACCTCTTGTGGCAAGATCTGACACAGTTTATAGTCACATCCCGACTATGCAGCCAGGGTGACACAATTGTCAAATATGTAGTCATGCTTTTTTTCTGCCATTTGGAAATGGCCATTTTCTCTGTACCATTTTTTTCCTCTACCATTTGGAAATGTCAGAAGTCACTACTATAGATAAGTCATATGTTTAAATAAACGTCCAGAATGTATTCTGCTAGGATAAAGAAAATCATTTCTTCTTAGCTGCTGTCCAAGTTTAATGGCCTGTGTATCACCAATGGCCTATGTCTTCATGTTCTCACTACACTTCAGGTCTGGAAAAAATACAGGCTAGGGTAGTTTCATCTGTGCAATTAAGAATTACTAGCTGTGGCAATGGGATACAGGAACTTTGAAAGGAAAGAGGATAGGTTTGTCACATGGGTAATATTTAAAAATGAATTTGGACATGTTCAGTAGGCTTTATTACAACTGATTAGCATCTCAGCACACTTACTCCAGTGATACCAGCTACTTTGGAAGGGATGTCAGATCATAGCATACATTCATTGAAATGAAAGGAAGGGTTGGATTTGTGTTAAATTTTCTTCCAGATTTTAGCACTTTGTGTCTCAACATAGGACACCACTCCATAGTATAAAGTCACTATATTGTCACTAATTGCTTAATATTTGTATGCTTATGGCTTAATCTACATTGCCAAAATATCCATTCCTTGCCAGTGTGCTCTTCCTTGGGAAGGGTACCTTGCTCTGTCTGTCTGTATGTGCTTGACACGTCCCTGTCAAGTGTCACACAGCTAGGTGACTGCAGTAAAATGATATGGCCACTTGTTAGAAAGGTACAATCAGTTTCAACTTAAATGGAACTGGGATTAGTCTATGGTTATCTTATTAGAGTTCACCCAGGCTGTGTCATTAGTCTGGACTGTGTGCTTTGTAAAATATCAGAAGTACAAACTTATGTAAATTGCAAAAATGATGCCTCAGTTGAGGTACTTAACCTGAAGGATATATGGTTCATGGACATTTTCCCTTTGTGATTTAGTGTAATACTTTTCATACTGTGGTGCTTTGTTCCAAGATCTTGTATTTGACTTCTGAACTATTGCACGGAAAACATTTGAATGTATTTTAGACTACTCATCAAATTTTCTCTTCCATGAAATGAAATAGAACTAGGTCCCAAGTGATAGAAAATTACTGTAATTATCCCATTCCACATGGAAGTTTGTGATTACTTGTAGCAAGAAAAACCAACAACCTTTCAAGCCAGAGATAGGCAGACTCGTGGATAGCTTTCCACTGACATTTCTTCTAAATGAAATAACCTAGACAAGAGGCCTGATGCATTAAACTGCTTATCAAGAGACTTATTTGAGTTGCCTTTTGTTGCCCACAGAGCAAATAAGAATATGGATATAGGTTCATGCCTGTACCCAGATCCTGGCTGTGCCACTTAGGAACTAGGTGAATTTGTAAGTTCTGGCCTTTTTATAGTCCAGTTTTTTCACCTGCTATAGTGATGTAATGATAGTAAAACCTTTATAGGATTATTTTGAATACTGAATGTATTTATATGTCAAGTAAGCTTAGAGCAGTATTTGACACATAGTAAAAGCTCATTAAAGTTAGCTGTTATGATCAATATCACAAACATTATATATTTGTGGTATAGATTGAACCCAGCGAGGATTGAGCTATATCCCTAGCCTTTATTAAAATTTTTACTTTGAGGTGATATCTCATCATTTTTCCCAAGCTAACTTCGAACTCATGGTCCTCCTGCCTCAGCCTCTCCAGAAGCTGGGCTTATAGGCCTGCACCGCAACATCCAGCTGCTGTTGTTATTACATTAATTTTTGTTAATAGGAATTTATGAGTTAAAGTACTGCTAGGTATTTATGAAGCTTCCACTGAGCACAACAAAGGTGTCAGGAGAACAAAAATATTCTAGTTTTCTAAATTGATGGAACATTTATATTTTGAAAACAATAGTTATAGATTCTCAAAAACTTGTAGTCAGAATTGCTGTACAGATGACTTTTGAACACTGAGAAAAAAACGTAGTGGTCACTAACCATCATAATCTGTTAATGAAAAGCAAGTCTCTTCAAAGTAGACAAATCTCCTTATCTGGAGAGAGTTTCTGGATTGTTGGAACATCCTGTTCGGTGTAGATAGTTACCTCATAGGCATATATAGATACCTTATGCAATTTGATCAAAATGAAAAGACAAAAACTTAATCAAATAGTTACTGTCTCTAGGCAGAATACCAAAAGGATATGATTTTCTAGAGAATGAGCTTGGACCCTGAACCAGTATGCTTGCTGTGCTGGCTGTTCATCTGGTTAGGATGAATGAGACTAGTCTAATTTACGTACTGGACTTTTGTTTATCTTTTCTCTGGGGCAGTGGAGGTGACTGGGCCATGTGTATCTGGTTTGTTAGTGGGTAAGATCAGGCTTGTTCACATGACAGTCAGGAGTTACCAAGATAAGCACCAGGGGAAATCCAAGGCTTATGGATGTTCCAAGGTTCTGTGCAGATCACTTTGGCCAAGCCAAACCACATAGTCAACCCAGATTGAAGTATCTGAGAGATAATTTCCATTTTGTGGGATGTGAAAGTATATATAGCCAATTTTGTAACTTGTTACAACATAAAATTCTCAGTGTAGTAGGTGCTGTTATTGTTAAACCTCTGAGATATAAAGACCTCTGTTAACCTATTCTAGATTAGATAACTGGTAAGTGGCAAGACTGTGATTTCTCAGCCAGGGGTCTGACTCTGATTTCTGGTTCTTCTGTGTTCTCTTGGCTCCCTAGGGGAGAGGTAAATAGGTTGCGGACCATGATGGACACTGTATACTATCATGAGAAGCATTGGACAGGTTATGAGAGCATTGGAGAATCATTGAAGTGTGACATCAGAAGGTAGACATGATTTCACAGTTTAGAAAGATCGATTGAGATGCAGATGGACAGTAGATCACAGGAGACAAAGTGTGCCAACATGCTGACTAGTTAGTGAATTAACCAAATACCGCATCAAAGAAATCTTGCTCTAAGGTAGTGATAGTTGAATAGCTATGTAATTTCATTTAAATTAAGGAACTACCCTGTTTAAAAATTTCATATCTATGTAACATTACTGACTGGGTGTTAGTAGTTTAGGAAAAATAGTACTGTGTGTGCATAACACATCCAGGGAAATACAGTCATCATGCCATTTTTCAGTCAATAATGAGTAATGAAGGCAGAAGATTTTAGTTGATATGAATAAACAATTGGTGTGACGATGGAGATGTGAAAGAGAATTTAATAAATATATTTGCTAATTGGTCTTGTAAGGATGCCAGTCCCCATTCTGTCTCCAGAAGTGTAATATATAGATGGTACTAATTCCATGAACACAAAACCCCTTTGTGAATGTATGTCTGTCAAATTAACCTACAAGGTGTGAAAATACATTTTCTCCAGCCTACTGACTTACTCAGCATCTTAGAAAAATCAGAAAGAGGTATCCTAAGTACTCAAAAGTGAAAAGGGATTTTGTTATATTTCATGTAGTGACTCTGAAGCTCTTGATTTCTGGGATGGCTCATGTGAGTCTGAATGAAAATGATTACAGATTTAATTGAGAGTATAATTATTTAGGCTAAATTTTTATCCAGGCTGCATTTCTGTCTTATGAGTGAGTAAAGTCATAGATAATACAGAGACTGTGGAGATCCGCTTTCTTCATTGCTTACATCACTTTGCATTTTCAGGAAATATACTGTCAGATGGGTTGGCAATATTCGGGGCCGGGAGAGGACGTTCATTTAATCACTGAGAGCAACCATGACAGCCATGAGCCAATATTTGAAAGAAATGAAGTCATTTCAGCACAATATAAGTGTTCTAACTTTTAGAGGATAAGCGAACATCTCAACTTAAAGTGAAAGAATGCAGGATCTTTGGAAGGACGTTAGACAGCATATTTCAATTTCTCCATTTTATGGATAAAGACATTGAGGCTCAGAACAGATAAATGATCTTTTCAAGGTTAATGTAGCTAATTAGCTGCAGAATTATGGAGATAACTCAACTTTCTAGTTCCCGTCCAGTGCATCTTCCATCATTTTCTATTTCAAGGGCTCATAATAGTTATGATTAATTTATCCACAAGTATTATATGTCATGAGATGCCTGGTATACCTGATACTGATAAAATAAATGTCTAGATCCTGATAAATAACATATTTTCTTAGCATTGAATTGGTTCCATAAACATTTTAAAGAAATCTATTTCATTCATTTTAGTCAGAACTTAATAACTAAATGACTTTCCTGGCTACAGATGCTCTTATGACAATATATTGGTAAATTTTTATTGGTTGAAGGTATAACTTTCCGCTAACAAATCCAGAAGTTATAACAATATGTCAGGATGTGGTCAACAAAGGACACTCAAACACATGAACATGAAGGAGACTGAGAAAGCAGAATGCATATCAGTTTACAGTGGGAAATGTCACCGTAAGACCAGGTCAGTTACTATGGACCTACTGTGTGCATCAGAAGCCAATTTGCTGCCTGAACTCAGACTGAGGGGAAGTGTATTAGCCAAGGTTCACCAGAGAGACAGAACCAACCATAATTATAAGTATACATGTATAATTATGAAGATATACGTATTAGAGAATTCCCTCATATAATTTTGCAAGTCAGAAATCCATGATGGGACATCTGCACACCCTGGAAGGCCCATGGAATGGCTCAGTCCCAGACTCAAAGCCTCAGAAGCCAAGAAGCCAGTGTATAAATCTTAGGTGCAGGAGGCCCCTAAAGGCTGGGTAGGTACTGGTGTAAGTCCTGGAGCCCAACGGTGAGAGTCTGGAGTTCTGATGTCCAGATGCAAGAGAAGATAGAGAAAGAAGGCAGCTCTAAAAGAGAGAGGGAGAAAGAGGTGGAGAGATAAAGGAAAAGAGGAGACAGGCACATCACCTTCTGTCTGACTTTCTCTTGGGGGCCGGCTGATTAGGTGGTATCCTGGGTGAACCTTCCCCACTAATCCACATCAACTCTCTTCGAAATAACCTCACAGACACCCAGAAGTAATCCTTTACCCCTTCTCTAGGTGCTCATTCATTCAGTGACGTTTATGTCTGAGGTGAAGCATTACAAGTTGTAAAATGCTTTCCGATTCAAGGAGAATATTGCCTGTTTTGCCTACTGTTACTGTAGAAGGTTCCTTTGCTGTTACAGGGCAACTTAGTTTTTTGTTAAACAGAATACACTTTGCTGTCATTATGAGGACAGGCTCTGCCTACTCTTGTTTTGGTGACCATCTTCTTTACTCATGTTTCATTGTCCTCTCTTCTGCTTGATGCCCCCCCACCCCATGTGTCAATAGTTTTCAAGATTTGTTGTACATAAAAAAATTCTTTTTACAGTTTCAGTCTGATTTTATTGTTTGACTCTTAGAAACAGCTTAATGTTCTTTACTTCTCCATTCTTAAGAGCTATTATGTCTACTCAGTATTATTTCAATATTCTCTCTCCAACCCTACCCAGGTTAAAATCCAAATTTTACATGAAGGTCAAACTATTTCAGTAGAGGCTTTGATGAACGACTGTGTAAAGGGTGGTTTACATACTTTCTAGTGCTGAATACTCACTTTATTTGTTTTTTGGTTTTTTTTTTTTTTTTTTTTTTTTTGGTACCAGGAATTGAACTTAGGACCTTGTGCTTGCCAGGTAGGTGCTTGTGCCACTGAGCTATATCCCTGGCCCTGAGTAGTCACTTTAACAGTAAAGAAACTGAAATATTATGTCTCTTGTAAGCCACTAAAAAGTGAGAATATGATAAATATGTGAGTCCCTAAAATGTATACGAAAAGGGCAAGCTTGAAAGGTCAGAAACAGCTTCATCAACAGAAGGCTTCACTTTTTACCAACTGCGTGACCTTGGACCTGTACCTTTGCATTTGATCTGCTTTCCCATTACATTTTAGTGATTCCTGCTTTTAAGGGTCATTTTAGGATTATAACCAGTTCTGTTCACTTAGTAGCTATCAACATGACTGCTGCATAATAGATGTCGGGTAGTTATGCTTTTGTCTTCTGTCTGAGAACTATAGATTGATGATGGAATCCCACTAATCAGTAAGTCACTGTGAAAGACTCTTACTGTAAGAATTGTGTCAATCTGTGCCACAGTGAAGGAATGCTTAATAAGAATACATTTTTTTGACCAGAAAGTTTAGGATAATGGAACTGTGCAGTGAGTTAAAAATATAAGGTGAACATTTACATTTCAAAAATTTATTACAGTAAAAAGCTACATTACTGTTAATCTCCTCCAATAAGCTTCCCTCATTTCAGCCACTTTTATTTTCTTCATGTTTGCCACTTTCTGAAGCTCTTTCATCAGTGTTTTTAGTAGTTGTGATCAAAACTGTGGTGAATGGTGCTGTTGAGTGCCCTTTCACAGGATGGCATGCTTGTGAAAACATTAATGTGTATCCTCATCCAGTTCATTCACTGAATCTGACACAGTGTGACTTCTAGCTCTTTCTCAAAGTGAAAATGCCCATGAAAGATAAACATTTTGAATTCCTTCAGGACAGGAAGGCAGCCACGAGAGCCGAACTAAGAACATCAAGGAAAGAGGACTTCAGAACTGCTTCAGAAAATGGCAAAAGCAATGCAATAATTGTGTTCAAACAAGGGAGACTATTTGAGAGGGAGATAAATGCAGTGTGTCTTCTTCTGTAATAGATAATTTTTAAAGGTTCACCATAGTTTTCATTCCTACCCTTACAGATATGTGGCTTGTGGAATTGGCTTCAACCTGCCCATTCAGAGCGGATCTCTGTGTATATCCTTATAACACAAAAATTAGTACTAACAGAGGAGTGTCCTATAGCAGGAAGTCTGTCTGAATACATTGAAGCTTAGAGAAGAATCTTACAAGCTTTCTCTAAATGACCACTGTCTCTATTATTTCTTCAGGTCTTCAGAAAAAGAAGTAACTCTAATGATCACCCCGTAGTAGAATTTCTTAACTATGTGTTGCTGTGTGGAGTGCATTAAGCTGACAGACTGCACAAGCACAATGACGAGGTCTGGATTTGTCCCCTTGTGTTAGCAGTGCAATCACTTTCTAACTCCCTATTAAAACACTCTTTGAGCCAACTTCATCTCATTTATGGAAACTTGAACATATGTTCTTTGAATCTACCCACTGGACTTGACATTGTTGACTTGCTGCAGTTTCAGATTGTATTGTTCGATTGTTCCTCTGGTTATTAGTAATAGACCCCATTTGCTTTTGTTGTTGTGTGAAGTGGAGCCAGGAACCTTTAAGGGCTGCCTGTGAGGCTGTGGAACCCTTGATCCAATATGCACTGATATAAAGGTCATATTAATCTGTATCCATAATAGGATTTTCTGTTTCCCTATGATATGATTGGTTCTCATCTCCCTACATGAATTTCAGTCAACACGACTCCTATCATTTGATTTTCATGAATGCTTTCTTTTTTTTTTCTTTCAAAATAGTGGTGAGCTAAGAGAATCACAAGACTACAAGACTGAGGTGCATTGATTTCAATTTATATATCAAGGAAGCCATAGAGGAACAAGCAGTTCTTGCCAGTGGCTCCTGATGTGCTTGAGATTTCATTATCAAATATAGAAAGGTCTGTCACAGCTTCCATATTCTTTCGGGAAACGATCAACAGGATTTGAGGTGAAAGGGTAAAGGGTGACCATACAGCCCTTGCACGACAAGCTGCTTTGTGTCGGTGGGCACTAATGATACACAGGTTTACACACACTTTTGTTAAAGCCAGGAATATTTGGTAGCAGGTAGCCAACACTTTCCATGGAACTTGTTTTAAGCTTGTTGGGGACCTCATGGTGTCTTCTTGATGTACATAGCAGTAGGTGGAAGATCAGCTGTAGGAGAGGTATTGGAATGCTGGAAACACAGCCAGCGAACTGGTTATAGGCAGCTGTGGCCAGAGGGTACTTCGAAGTTGGAAATCCTGGGGGCCCAAGGCTCTACATGACAAAAGCTGCCTGTGAAATACTGGGAGACTCCTGCTTGTCTTCCCTGTCTGGATCCCTTCTCATTTCTCCTTCCCTTATGCTAATAAGCAAAGCCTGTCATGTACATTTAAGAAAGTCTTTGTCCCCATTTTGTAGTTAGGAAATTGAAATCCATAGCACCTATTTCACAGATTGGCTGTACAGCCTTATGAACTTGTTAGTGACATGCTCAGCCAAGTACCTTGGATAAAGTGTGTTATTTTTCATTGTTACCCATAGAACCGAAAAGCAGCCATAGCAGGAAACGTATTTCAATGAGTACTGTGAAAAGAAGTGCACAATGACATTATTTAAGCAGATAGGGCCTTAATAGTCTTATTGCGTAGTGTAAAGCAGCGTATAAAATTTCAAAATAATAAAAAGATAGTCTCAAGTGTTTCTTCCCTAATGTTATCTCCCAATGATCAATCTATGGTTGGTTATAGATATTAATGGAGATTGTATTAGATTGTATTTTTTGTGTATTTTTGGGAATTGAACACAGGACCTTCACATGAAATACATCCCTGGCCTATTTTTTTTTTTTTTTTTGAGACAGAGTCTCCCATATTGCCTAGGCTGAGCTTGAAATTATGATCCTCTTGCCTCAACTTCTCAGAGTACTGGGATGACAAGTGTGACCATGGCATTTGGTTCGTGGATACTTCTAAACCACTGAACTGACATCAAACCAGTTACCCTGCCCTTTGCACAAGGCGCTGCCTAGTATATTATTTCGCCAGTGGGATCTTCTTTTCTGTAATCGTTTGTGTGCTGTGTCCTGGCTTTATGCTTTGGATGAAAAGATAAGTCTAATACATTTAGACATGAAATTTCCTAGATTTTTAATGATAATTTGGAACTTGTCTAATTTTTAAATTTAAAATTAATGGAAAGTGTTAAATGTAAAACTAAATGGGATGCTTACCTCTTTATCTCGCTCTAAATAAAAATTATCAATATATATATATATATATATATATACACACATAAAAAGGAGTTAATCTTATTGGAGGGACTATTTATTTACTTTGTCAAGGATATCTTGTTTTTAGGTGACACATATTTATTACCCGCATTTCACAAACATGCTAAATCCTTCTGATTGCAGGGGTGTTACTTATTCTTTATACAATCAATTGAAAACAAGGGGTTTCCATTTTTTCAGATTAGGAACAAGTGTTTCTTTACTAATATTATCTGCCATGTTTACGAAGTGTGTGTAAGTGTTCATTGTACACACTCACGTCCTTAGCTTCTTGGGATTAGCATCTGCCTTGGGTGGATCCCTTTCACTCCTGGTCTTCTATCACCTTTGCCAGTGTGTTCTTGTCGCATGTTTTCTCAGTTCCCTCGGGACTAAGTGGAACAGTGTGTTTTAATCCCCTTTTCGACTTTGCCTTCTCAGGAGGGCTGCAGGAATAAGTGTATGCGAACATCCCTCATTTGCAATGCATGTTATGTCTGCCTCTTTAAATAAAGTAAAGGTTAATATGTTGATTTCCTATTTATAGGTAACTTAATGCTTCTAATTTTTCCTAATCATGGCACAAGGTTTTGGCTCAGTACCTTCGATTTCTTAAATGATCTTTCTAAATTGTTGTAATGATTTGATGAGCTTACTACCCTCCAAAGAGGTTGGATTGACAGGTTTGAAGACACAAATCATACAGTACTTTTTTGCCACATAATATCTCGTTATAGTTGTAAGACCTTGGATTAAGCAAGTTGTATTTCTTAATGATATATCTCTAGGCTTTTTTACTTAATGATGTATCTGTAGGCCTAGGAGTTTTGTCTGTGGTAATTCACTATTTATAGTAGGGCCAATATGACCTTCACATGTATCAATAGAGTCAGACAATCTGTACTTAGGCAAGAATGGAATATGGTGCCACATATCAGAGAAGGGGGGGTATTAACTTATTACATCATTTCCATTTCTGACATAGAACAAAGAGCTTGACATTTTACTGTGTTCCTTTTTTATATAAATTAAAGACAAAAATTATCTTAAACTATCATAAGACTTGGACCATTAAATAATTAGGACTGAACTTTTTCTTAGTAGTATATATTCTTCTAAAAAAGAGGCTTCCTATTTGATATTTTTATCTATCTGTGGAATCTACTTGGCATAACCTTTCCTTAATCATTTGGCTCCTACAGAGATGGAATGTATCATCTTTAGTGAGTTTCAGACTACCTATTTCTTCACATTATAGCCTGCCCTTTACTATTTTTTGAGTAATTCCAGAGAATATAAACTATGAACCATATTCATTTCTTCCAAATTAAAATAAGTCTGAAGGTTCTTTTACCTATTCAACGAATATCATTTTAAAAACTGTTGGGTCAACCACTGTGTTATGCAATGGAAATATGACTGCTGTCATGTCCAAACATACATGATGGGCATCCTTTGTGAATTAACATTACCTGTATTAATTAAGATTTATTAAGAAAAACCATAGTATTTTATTTGTTATTTAATTAGTGGACAAATGGAAGCAGAGTGAGTGACTTGGCCAACATACTATTAAGTATTGAAACTGATTCTGCGTTCAAGTAGCCGTTCCTCCATGATCTGTTTTATTAAATGCTAAGTATATTTCCCTACTTGTACAAAGGTGATTGACAGCAAAGTCTGGTCTTGCAGATCCATTATCCATTTTATTCCAGTGCTCTGCAGAGTGTGCCTTGCACACACAGGTCCTGGACAAACTGAAGAAGAATGATGGGTCATTCTGTTATTCATTAAATGGGTGTTTGTTACAAACTTACTCTGTGCCAACAGTTATGCCAGACGCTTGGAGGCAAAAAGACAAATAATAAAAACGCTTTTTTCATTTCAATGGCAATTCATATTCATTGCATCATTTCCATCTTCAAAGTCTCTTAAGGTATTTAAAATAGGTTATGTAGTTCTGAACCCTGTCAAACGCTAAGACACTGCCCAAATGGTGAGCTTTGAATTGTATTACTTGTTTTGTTGAACAACCTTTATTGGAAACAAAGTCTCACTG
The DNA here is from genome assembly GCA_004027595.1 of Dinomys branickii. Lineage (NCBI taxonomy): Eukaryota > Metazoa > Chordata > Mammalia > Rodentia > Dinomyidae > Dinomys > Dinomys branickii. Next base: position 39,270 of record PVLD010000804.1, read on the forward strand.
TGTTGGACTCGCTGTGTAGCTTAGGCTGGCGTTGAAATCACTGTGCTCCTCCTTCCTCAGCCTCCCCAGGACCAACATTACAGGTGTGTGCTGCCATGCCTGGCTCAAACTACTTCCATATGCACTTTTCCTAGGTACTTTCAGCTGTTAGTTACTTTCATTTATATTCCATTTTAATGACTACACTTGGTGTTTGTGATTATTTAGTAAAAAAAATAGTCGATTAAATTTCAAAACTAATATTCTGTATGAGATGACAATGTTGCTAAATGAAAATGAATATTAAATGATGAAGGTCAGGTACAAATTTATTTGGATTTTTCTATGAAATTAGAAATGCACTTGGTACGAACAATGAAGGCTGATTACTTCTCTGTGTTGAAAAGGGCAACCTGGGAGGGTGGGAACATGATTTACTCCTCTCGGGGTTACTCTCGACACTTTGTTCTTGGCACTGAGATGTTGAGAAAAGAGTAGGGGAGGACGGGCATCATTGGTTTGTGCCAGGAACTGTGCCAGATGACACTTTCTGTCACCTTATTTATCAGCATAGTCAAACTTGAAGCAGTCACATTTCTCAACATAGAAGCAAACCTGGGAGAGATTAAGGCTTTCAATGAAATAAGTTTTCTCAGCCAATCAGAAAACTGAAATTACTGGCTTCTGGGTTGGAGTTCCTTTGTAATCAGTAGAGAAATAAGCAAAGGAAAATTTTTTGGTACTGGGACTAAACTCAGGACCCCCAAGTTGAGCAATATGCCCGGCCTTTAATTTGGTTTAAATTTGGAGACAAGGACTCAGCTAAGCACTAGTTGTCTAGCTGGGCTTTACTCTTCCTGCCTCGGCTTCCCAGAGCACTGGAATTACAGGCATGCCCTTCCAATGACCATTTTGGGTGATAAGCCAGTTTTTATGCTTGAGTAAGAAATTTGGACCTTTGGAGTTAGGGATGGTAATATTCATAACTTGTCTTTAAAGTGTTACATGAAGAGGCCGGTGGTCAGGGACGAAAAATGTTTAGTATTTATTATCTTCAAGAGGGCTTACATTGATATAATGCCCTATAAATGTTCCTAGGAAAAATCCTGAGACCACCAGTGAAAATGTAAGAGGATTACATATGGTTTTTATAATGAGTACGTAGAGTCAAGTGCCAGGACTAGGAATACAGGGAGTGGATTAAATATGGTCCCCATTACGAGAAATAGGTGTGCTAATATGGAAGCAGCGATGACTCCGCTGCCCTGCTCCCTGTGCACATGAGACAGTGCACACCATTGTAGAAACAGTGTTAAACACAGGATCAACTAGAACATGTTCAAGCAGATGCACTGGTTTCTCTGAGTAATTTAAAGCAAGATAATATTTACAGTATGTGTGGTGTCCCTGTACTCTGGAAGAGATGTTCCCTTGAGAAAGAAGGGAGAATGGAAAGGAATGACAATTCACTGAATACCCCTGTGTTGTAGGTTCTGTAATAGTTACTGAACTATTACAGTTAGTCTTCACCCCCCAAAGGTTGTGTAGTAGTCCTCAGCATATAGTTGAAAACACGAGGCTTATAGAAGGTGGATGTCAGGCCCAGTGTGACAGAGCAAATACAGTGACATAGTGATGAATCTGACCAGGCCCTCTTGGCCTTCAAAGTCCTTATTCCTTAAACTGTCTGCTTCACTCTGTCCTGAAATGTTTGAGGTGGGATCAGTGGTTGGAAACTTTAGCCATTATTTAGACTCAGTATTATAGTAAATGCTTTTCTACCAAATTGTATACTACACAGGAGGCTTTTGTTTGGGGAAGGGAACATCTAATTATACACTTAAAAAGGCTTAAGGAGGGTATTTCCTAGATGGGACTGTTAGAGGGATATTGTGAATGTTCTTCAAGTCCCTTCCCTCCTGAAAGTATGTATTTCCTGATCTGAAAATGCCTGTTTTAGGCATCACCATACAGAAAGCTGAACCCAGAAACTGAAGGCAGGCAGAAAAGGGAGAGCTCAAAGCCAATGGTCAGACACCAGAAGACATATTTGAAAAGTGGAGAAAGCCCAGCTCATAGTAAAGCATCAGATGACTCACAGGGGCCCAGAAAGCCTGATTTTCAGTGGGAAAGGAATGATGTGCAAGGTACTGGCACTGTGGGAACATCGCTCCAGAGGTGAGGACCTGAGAAATCCGGAGTCTGCAGGGCGGATGTACCACACTGTGGGTATGGGGGTGCATTAGAGAGCCTGAGGATGATGGCAAGTATACATATGTGTTTGATTTGCAAGGGAAGGGAGAATCCCAGAAGCAGCACCAATCTATAGTTAGTTTTAAGGTTCAGCTGTGGTGGAGTCAGGAGTATGGTGTCCAACTGGATTAATCTGTTGGGGAGAAATTTGTATTAGCAGAAATGGTCATCATGGATTTCTAAGACAGGCAAGGCATCCAGAATGCATCACCTTAACACCTTGCCACAAAGACTAATGGGAGGAATCTGGGGAGACTAGACACCCACTGAGTTCTGCAATGTGTAATCGTAATGCTGTTTCCCGAAGGATATTTTGGCGATGAGCATACTGCTCACTCACTTGCAACTGTGTAAATCATATCAGCTAATTTCTACAAGGACTAAATGGCCTTTTCAAATGATTATGGCAGTGCCATTTTCTCTGGATTGCTTACTCTGCATGTCTGCTTCCCACATTGTATTTCTGCTGTCCTGTCTCCTGTCGGTGACCTGTACAGATAGGTAGCATCAACTCACTCCAATAGCCCAAGATCTAAGAGGGAATTAATCAACTTATGGAGAGTGGCACATTGTCTACTTGGCAGGAAGACCATTGCCCTTAGTCCAGACTTCTATGACCTCATGTGGGACCTGGCGGGTGTGCTGCCTTTACTGGGCAAATGTCCCCATTGAATAGGATGCTTACCTGTTGTAGCAGAAACCTGGGATGTTGATCCCTACACTGTTTAATTGATGGCAGCTGGTCTTTCTGACCTTAGCACAGTGTGCAGTTGTAGAGCTGTGACTTTTCCAGTCCACAATGATGGATTGAAGGTGACAGACTGAATTAAAGTTCCTGGCTCCCAGCTGGTCAGTGGACTTCACAAGTACAATGTTGTAAGAGTCATTTATCAGAAGTGCAAGCCCAGAGATTTGGATGTTTGAGGGTGACAGCTTTTAGACACTGCTTAGAGAAACAACTTACAGAAGATTAGGGGAAGAAGAACTTTGCCAGAATGCAGCTCATGGGTGCATTTGTTAATTTTTTTTCTATGTGATTAGGAAATTGGGGTAAGGAGAGGACCCACAATGTTTCTACTATTTTAATGCCAAGAGGGTTTCTTGCTTTGGATTGCAATAGTGTCAGTGAAGAACTGGGTGACCTCTCCATCCTCAGAACTTGGTTGCTAAAAATTTTATATAATATGAGATGTGGTCAAAAACTATACTGAATGTTTAGATTTTAAAAATTTAAGAGACACATTGCCAGTAATCCCCCTCAAATGTTCCCTTTCACTTTGAAAACACTTATGCATCATTCCTGACACTTTCTGAAGCAGGTCTGGTATCCTCTTTCATGAGTTTCTTTAGCTATATTGTCACGGCTGAGCCAAGGTCCTAAATCAATTCAAACTGTTTGTCTTTCTTGGTTATTTTGACCTTAGGGAAGACCCAGAAGTCACACAGTGTGAGACCTAGTGAATAAGGTGGAAAGAGACACACAATAATGTTTTTAGGAGCCTGCCTTTCCTTTAGAGGATCTTATGAGCAATATTCACTGTCTTGATTGCCTCTCATCAAGACATGAAAAAGGACTTCAGAGCTGCTTCAGAAGATGGCAAGAATAGTGGGATAAGTATGTTTAAAGCAAAAGGGAATATTTGGAGGAACGTTAAGGGCAATATGTCTTTCCTACAATAATGTTAAAAATTTAAACATTCACCATATATATTTTGATTACTCCATGTGTGTGAGTATGTGTTTCTGTGCATGTTTGTAAAGGAATTTAAAATTTTGAAGTAAAAGTATCCTACAGATGCCTTTTTACAAAGACTATTTTTCTTTTCTGCCTAATTCTGCATTAGTGGTGTTGCATAATCCTGAAAAGTCAATGTTAGATAAAACCCTTTTTAAAACCAGACTATGTCAGTGACAGTTGTGCTTTTTAGTCAAGATACACTTATGTCTTCCATGGGGAAGCAAAATTAAGTCCTTGTTTACGGTGCCATTTGTATTTTTATTGTTAATTCTAAATATTGGCTTTGAGAAGACTTTAGATACTCATTTTTGGGTAGGGATCTAAATTCAGTGTTTACTTTATGAACAAATCACTGCAGTTACCATGGCATAGGCTCAAACTGGCTTTTTCTTCCCACTGTAATAATTACATAAAAGTACACTTCAAAAGTGTATCTACAGGTCTCCTTTCTTATAAACTTGACTTAGTATTGGTTCTCCTGATGTAACATAGCAGTCCCCAAGGCAGCTAAGACATGGATTTGAGAGAGAATTTTAATACACCAGCTCAGCCATCACATATAAACTTAATAAAGTTAGATTGGCCCAAAGTGTAAGCTGCCGCTGCCCAGGCAGTCAGTCTAGATCAGGAGCTGCCCTTGGTCCCTGAAGTCACAGGAGCGCCATTCAGCAGATCACCGCCGAGGTGAACTGTTTCTTCCATAATATGGTTTGGAGGTGGTCTATTTTTGTTATCTCCCCAAACACACCACACAGATTCATTTCTTTCTCTCTCTCTCTCTCCATCCTCCCTGCCTCAAGTCCCTGCTTAAGACCCACATTCCTGCATTGGTCTCTAAGCAATCATGTTTTCTGAGGTACCAGTGAATGAGCATATGAACACCTTTCCTGACATTGTTTAAAAATCGGTGAACAGCCTCTTTTTGTAAAGTTCTTAAACTTCTATGTGTGTAACATCCTCTAATCGTCACTTCATGATACATATGAAGTTGGTATCATTATTTCTCTCGTGTGTAGGAAATCGTGCCCAAAGAGGTCAGACAGCTTCCTCAAAGTCAGAGCTAGAATTTGTTTTTTAAAATTGCCCATATTCCAAGTCTCATTTTTTAAAATCACACTGTGGCCTCTAGAACTTCTACTTTTCTGGTGTCATATAGGAAGATTACATGTTTCTGACTTTTTAAAAAGACATCATTGAGCATATAGAAGTAATGTAGGTAGAGAATATTCTCAATTTCTTGCTTTTTATTGGGCTGCCTTTTATTTGGGAAGTAAAAGGTTAGAAAAATTAGACATCAGTCTTGAAAGCAGTACCTTAGAGTTTTTTTGTTTGTTTGTTTGTTTGTTTGCGGTACTGGGGATCGAACTCAGGACCCTGCGCTTGCTAGGCAGGCGCTTATTCCACTGAGCTATATCCCCAGCCCCTACCTTAGAGTTCTAATGAGACCAGAGAATAGACAAGCTCTGCGAACATGCCTCATTACTGCACTTGTCTTCGTGTATATCCTCCTGTGTAACTCCTTCCTATGTATGAGACCAGGATGCTGTAACTGGGCCCAGCCCAGCTTTTGTGCTGGGAGGCTGCGTCCTAGTCAGAATCAGTGGTTTCATCAACCTTAGTCCTTTGCATGTGCCTGTCCCTCTGGCATAGAGCAAGTTCTGTTGTGATTCATGGCATCTCTGTTTATCTCCAGACTTGGGACTCCTAGTACTTGTGCAGGTTGGGACAATGCTTCATTCAGCTAGTTATAATGGTATTCATAGCAACTACCATTTAATGAATCCTCTAGGTCCAGGTTGGGTGCTGAGTGTTGCAGCAGCATTATCTCATCTAATCCTCACACAGATACGTGAGAGGTAAGTAGAACAATTGCTGACACTTATGAAGGAGAGAATGAGATAACACTGGGAAATTTAATAACATGTCTGAGCTTTCACAGCTGCTGAGTAATTTGTCCAGAGTTACAGAGATGGTAAGTGATGAGGTTTAATTCAGACTCTTCTGACTTCATACCCTTTTACTTAATCCTAGTTCATAGTAAATTTTCACTATCAGATGAAGTGTTTGTCACACATTAATTGCTTACTAAATGCCTTTTGAGTTGAAAAATAAGGCTGTATTCTCTGACAGCAAACTGGACCTAACAATTAGCAGACAAAGATGTGAATTACACGTACTCTACTTCCAGTTTTCTCACTCCGATATTTCATGTCACCTCTCTGGATTCCATTGTCTTCCTTTGTGAAGTGAAAGGGAAATAGTTAATCTGCAATCTCTTCTAAACTCTTGTGAATAAACCCAGAAGTGGTGACTAGAGAAATAGTTCAAAGCTGTAGCTGATGCACCACAGTCACTGGGCAAACAGGTATTGCGTTCTTCCTGTCGGTCTTCACTTCGGGCGCAGTGGTGCCATTCCATTTAGATCTGATCTAGATATATTTTTGTAGGGCCTCTATCATTTTTCAGAACGCTTGCAAAACAAAATACATTTAGGCTTCTAATCCCAAGTTTGGGAAACTGAAATATACATAAGATGATATGAATGAGCTTGACTTTGATTACCATATAGCTCCGTAGCTGGGGGCTGCCATAAAAGCCTATGAAATTGAACTTGATATGAACCATGGCAGGCTTCCTTAAGGCATGGGTGCTTTGGCTTTCAAGTATGTTCTTTTACTGTATTATACAAAATGTGGATAAAGCGATGAGTGAGTTTAAAAATGATGGTTATAAGTGGAGTACACTGTTGAACTATAAAGTATTTTGCCCCAGGGAGACCAAAAATGTCATGGAGCCTCATTTCCTTTCTTTTAAGTGCTTTCTGGGGCTACTTAAGGATGCTGTAGATGGGATAATTTGTTTGTTGTTTGCTAAATGACAATAATCTTAGTCTGATTTTTGTTTTGTTGTAGTTTGAGGAGTTGTTATCCAAAGGGGAATTTTTTGAGGGGCAGAAATAAAGCCAGAGGGATTGAGAAAGAGAAGAAACAGTTAAAAGAAGGAATAGATAAACAGGAAGGAGGGAGGGAGGGAGGGAGACGGCGTGATTGATTGATTGATTGACTGACTGACTAATAAGCTGCTACAGATACATGAAACAATTTAAAGGCTATCGGGCTTCCTGTAGGTCCAGTGGTTCCACAGATACTGTAAGCCATGGCTGATGACAGTGCCAACGGCCTTCTGCAATACTTCACGGCCCTAACTCTTGATGCTGTCTCTTCCTGGCCTCACAGTTTTAGTGACTAGCATAATCCCTTTGCTTTCACCGTGTGGCGGATTTACCAATCCATGCATGCAGCAGTAGGCAGAGAACTTCAAGGGGACATTCTGAAGACTGCAGGGTGAGACTTGAGTTTGTCCTCATCTTTCTGTCATTTGCTGTTTAGTTTGCTGGGTTAGTGCTTAACCAGAGAAGAGAAACAATGTACACCTCTGTTGTTAGTCTCTCTAGTTGTTTGAGTTTTCCACCACAGCAACTGAGTCCCTCAGGTAAATAACTGACATGGAAGAAAGTTTTACTTTACCCCATAGTTCCAACCATGGTCTGTTGGATTTGTTGCTTTGGGGCTTGCAGTGAGCCGGCACATCATGGTATAGAGCTCGTGGTTCGGTCAAGCTGCTCAGCATATGGCAGCTGTCAAACAGAGAAGCGCAGGCTTGGGGTCCCAGTATCACTATCAAGGGCCCTCGCCCTTCTTTCAGGCCCAGTCTCCTTGAGGTTCTATGCTGCTCTGTAGCACCACACGTTGGTGACCAAACCTTGGGCCTCAGGGACCGTTGAAGATCTATAATCAACTGATTATTTGAAAGAGACCAACCTTGGAGGGCTGCTCTAACTCATACACTTGAATCTTTTCATGTTACTTTTTTATTGTGAATTGATGAATAAAGAAAATGTGATATTTCTACACAGTTGAGTACTACTTTGCCATAAGAAGGATAAAGTTGAGTCCTTTGTAGGGAAACGGGTGCACCTTGATACCATAATGCTGAGTGAAATAAATCAGAAGCACAAGCTTATGTACTCATAGTTTCTCTTATACAAGAGACCCAAAGTATAAATAATTTACAATGTAAAATACAAGATAGTGGGAAAGAGGGAGAGAGACCTTTTGCAGGTGGAAAAGGAGAGCCAGAGATGGAGGGAGGGAAGGGACGGGGAAGTAAACAGTTTAAATATGTTATGTGCATGTGCTAACTTCCCATGATGAAGGTAATCAGTATGTGCCGCAGAGTAATAAAAGCAAACTCTGCAGGAAGGATGGAAAGTGAAGTGAGCGCAGACAAACCACCTGGCAAAGCAAAGGAAAATGGGCCTTGGAGTTAACTTCCCATCTTGCCCTCTTACTCCTAACTGTAGAATATTTGCCAGCAGCTTCTACCACCTTGTGCCTCCCATGGAATAGAAAGATCATATTTCCTTTGCTCAGATCTTGGAGAGGTGATGACAGTATGTATAGAAAACATAGTTCCAGGCCCATGGCATTGTTCAGTATTTGGTAGTCACTATTAATTTGATTTTTCATACTTTCTCTCTTACTTGAAGGTTGAAGCTACTATTCCTATGTAACAGCGCCTCCACTTGGACCATCCAGTATGTGCTCAGTCTCCTGAATGGTGTGGCAGTGGCCTGCTGCTGAGGGATACATGTGAGAGCTTTCTGATTCAGGCCTAACCAAACATGCTAAAATTAGGGTCTGCATTGTGGTATGATTACACTCACCTAGCAATTTTTAAAAGTAATAGTGTTTGATATAGGTTTAGTTGGCAATTAGTGGGTTCGGTCTGTGTGTATTGTGGAGACTTTTACTATCTACCGTAATGCAGCACAGTAGTTTATTGAAAGCTCACTTATGAACTTTTTGGTCTAATGTTCTCAGGTACAAATCATCCAGGCTCCAGTGCAGATAGTGGCAACAGGAGCATTAGCAACTACAAGCAAATATCTTTATATTTTTTATCAATATTTTATAGAATGATTTCATCTGAACTTCTATTAAATTTCTTCCCTTTTGTTTCCATTGCAACAGATGAAAAATATGAAATTCTGATGGTCAGGATATTATCTCCAAGAGTTAATATTAGTATATGAAACACATACTAATATTAGTATTAGCAAATATTAGTATATGAACAATTTAATTATACACAATCAACCCTCAATTACGTAGGGGTAGACCAGTCATGGTTAAAATAGAGAAAAGTTCTCAACACTTCATTGCTGGGCCATGACTTCTAGTAATTGGGTCACAGCTGACTGGGGACAAATGCTTACCTCGCTCACATCAACTGTAGTAGGTCTGGATAGAGGAGAGGCACCCGCTTAGGCCTTTGGGAGTCTGGATGCTGGGGACCAAGCAGGGAGGGGCTGATCCCCACACCAGCACTATTGTATGGAGGTAGGCACCTCCCAGGGCCCCAGGTCGTGTTTACTCTTCCAGTGGACAGGCAATCAAGTAGTTACTGTGCCATTTTGCAGCCCCTTTGGGGAGGAGAGTATGTTTAGGTGCCCTGTGGAATAGGCTGTTTTGAGATCAGAGGTGGATGAGCTACAGATACATAAGCTTTAAACTCCTTGATTCTGTGGGCAAATTTTACTAATTTTGTTACTCTGAAATTCTCTTTCTAAAGTGACCTCATCAAGTAGTTTAGTTTTCTCAAAAGTTGGAGAATTAATTCTGTACTGTTTTAAAACCCCATAATTTGGGGGTTAATCAGTTACTGTAAGTTAAGGTTTTACTTCAGTATTTTTAAAATGTTAGTATCTAGTGTTCACATCTTACAAAGTTTGCAAAGTCTCATATTGGGCCTTAAATACTAAAAGTGAATTAACTGTGACTGTCAATCATATAATGTTAGCAGAGCATATTTCTCTGTGGGGAAGACATAACAAAAGCCCTCCTTCACCTGGAACTGTTGTATAATATTTTTTACTTAACTTTGTATGCGTATCACTTTGTGTAGCTTCACAACCCAAGGGGTTGAAATAGCAGACAGTGAAGGAAATAGATGAAAAGCATAGATTGAAGCAGAACTATATAGACAAGCTAAAAGGAATTGCAGTGATCAGAAACGGCTGAGAAAAGGCAAAAGCAGCTTCAGTGAAGATAGTGCACCACTTTGGGCCATCCCGTTTAGGGCACAATGATCAAAAACTAAACTTGGCTCTAAGAATCTCCCTTGCAGGGGGAGGTGACAAAATCCCTAATGAGGACATCAATTGGCCCTTTGTACCTGACAGAGTAAAATAACTACACAAAGTAAAAACAGCATCAGCTGTCCTTTTATATCTTCTAAAGTAAAATAAATGATGTTTCATTGAAGTAACATTGCGTTAAAAGCAATATGCTTCTTATCTAAGTAAGACTAATATCTGAGGCCATATGGTTAAGAGCACAAGCTTTGGAGTTGATTGGCCAAAATTTTAAAAATGTAAATGTAATTAATGCATGATAAACCACACATTTTAAAAGTTCTACGATTGATAAATTTGACTAGTATAGACATCTGTGAAACCATCACCATGACGAAGATAACGAATACTCATCACCCCTGGAATTTCTTCAAACCCCTAGTGAGTCCATCCTTCCCCTACCTTCTGAGGTAGCCATTGGTTTCCCTTGTATTACTGTAGGATTGGTTTGCGTTTTTGAAAAGTTAATGCAAATGAAATCATAACGTATCTGCTCTTTGTCAAAAATCTTTCACTTCACTTGTTTTGGGATTCATCCATGTTTATCAGTAGTTTTATGCTTTTTATTGACAAGAAGTCTTCCATTGTATCTTTATGTGACAACCTTAATTCATTCATCCATTAATAAACATTTGATAAATTCTAACTTTTTTCGTTGTTACCATTAAAAATTTTAGTCTTTGTGTGCACATGCCTTCAATTTCTTGAGAAAATACCTATGAGTAGATACCTGGTATATGTATTTGCACTCTTTGGGATTTAAATTTTTCTTCTTCTACTTGCTGTTTTATGACATTGTGTTAGTCATGTAACTTTCTAGATAATGTTGAAGGCACACACTTTTAAAGGGTAAAGTGATACAATTTATGTAAAGACACTACTGTCCTTAGAGTATCATTTAAAATGTAAACTGTAATTATTTTTAAATTCAGTGGTCTTAAAAGTTCAGAAAACTTCAGTGCTGAAAGATCTAAGCTTTCCTTATGAGGGAAATCCATTCATGTGAAAAATGATTATTTAATCCTGCTGTGTAATAGTGAGTCAAATAAATATTCCATATTTAAGAGCTATATTTCCTTGTAACCTGAAGTTTGTACATGATTATTAACAGATGATGTACAAAGTTTGATAAACAGTCAGCCTTTGAAATGATAGACTGAAACACAATGTCGGTTTCCAACATACTGTTCGTTGCTTGAAATGCAGAATGTGTAATCAGTTTAATACTAGTTAATGACAAATACCTACTTACCTTTGGGGAGTCAATGGTAGAGGTGGTGTGATAGTGTAAGTGTCGTTGTGGAGCTACCTTTTTAGCTGTTGTGTAGTAATTGAAGAGTGACCCAAGGGTTGTGAGCTATAGCCACTTTCTTTATTGGCCATGTTGCTTTGGGGACATCATATCACCTCTCTGTCAGTTAGAATAGCTGGGCTCTAGCTCGGAAGTTCTGTGATCCTACGGTACGTGATGTGATATTTCTCTGACTGTTCTGGCACTCCCTAATAACCTAAACACTGGGTAGAAATCATTATTACTAATGCCCACAGAGAAGTTTTTTGATTGCTTAAGGAGAGATGTAGCTTTTCAGTGCCTTCGTGAAATATCCTTCAGTGGTTGTCTGGATTCAGCGGCTGTCTGTTACATTTTTCGTCTAAAGGGTGACATGCAGCCTGGTGTCATGGGGCAGCATTGCTGAGCTCTAGGGAAGTCTGTCACCACTGCCGGGACTGAGCGGCAAGGCTCCCATGTCTCACGGTCACCTGGGTCTGGGTGGATGCAGACCCCCAGCTGTGGAATAGTGTTTGAAGAAAGACTCCTCTCTGAAGATGATGTTTCAAACACAGATCCCTTGTAAACTCAAAGAAATGGTGATATTTTCTTCCCCTTTGGCTTTAGTACTACTGTTTTGGGTTTTATTTTCCCCTTAACATTGTGCTATGTGAAACCAACTGTAATGCAGCACTTAAATTGTCATCTGCTTTCTGTCTTTGCACCTAGCAGCTGGATGACCAGATGCCAGTGACCAGTTGCTGTCTAGTAGCCATCTCACCCTCCAGCTATTCTGTCAAGACTATCGTTGGAATTTTTCATGTTTATTTATATGTGCAGCTACTTTTCCCTGAGTAATGTTCAAAACGCTGACCTCATCACAGGAAAGTAATGATTTAGAAATACTGCAGTGGTTATAAATTCTGATACAATACATTACAGACCTCAGCTTGTGAATGATCTTTATTTTGTCTTTTTCAGATACACATATGAAGAGATGTCAGTATCTTCCACAAATTTCTGTCTCCGTCCGCACCCCAGTATCATCTCCTTGTAGTGTAGAAGAGATGAGTTTTGGATAGGAATTGGTGCTAATACCCTTTCAATTAAAAACCTGTTCTTTCCTTTAGAATTCTCAGAGGCAGAGGGCATGTCCTTAGTAGTGCCTTTTAGATCTTGCCTTTTAACAGAATGTTTTCTTTCCACTCTGACCTAAGAAAGTGATGTGGGGTCAGTACTGATGTTTCACTTGTGCATTTAGCCTATTCATTGAGTCTGCTGGGATGGTGCAGTATATTGACTGCAGCTTGCAGCCATCAAGAAAGCAATCAGCTTTTCCTACTGAGTTAAGAGAATATTCCCCATCCACAGCCCATGCTTCTTAGCATTCTGATGTGGCACACAGCACACACTGGAATTTGCTCCCTACAGTAAGTCGCTAGGATGTTTTCTCTCAGCTGAACTCAACTCCTGATCATCTTTGTTGCAAAAGCTATAAGAGCCTCATTGTACGGCACTATAAATAGACTCTAAATTTTCCAAAGACAAAAAAAGCTCATAACTGAGAAAGTCCTCTGTTGCTTTAATTTCAGTATTTCTAGTTTGTTGTTCATACGTGTTAATTATTAGAGCCAAAAGTGTAAGTCGTCCAGCAGTTGTGTTTAGGATATGTTTCCACTTCCATGTTATCCAGATTGACTGGCACACAGCAAAAAGTTACTTTACCTTTTGCTTTCTCATTGGCTGACAATATTTGCAGAGTGCAACTGACTATGAAAATTATCATGCAGTGTTTATGATCAGAGTAGTGCTTAGAGTTTTCAAGAAAACCTAGATGAATCCTCCTAACTTTCATCATTAGACTTATAGGATATGACTGTTTTTCCTTCCACTTGTCTGGGGAGATCAATGACTGTGGTCCACAGAGTCCATGTTTTATTTAGAATGCAGAAATTTCTCTACAACCTGTTCTTATAGGACAAGCTACTAAATGCCACTCTCTCCAAAGGGAGCTTTGTCCAGCTTCCCTAATCCGACAATATTTAGCATTTTTCCTCCTTTCTTTTATCCTGAGCTGTGACTAACAATTGGCAGCTGTGATCATATTTAAAATTGAGTACTGTATTCCCAAGTTTCCACTTTAAGAAATAATGTCTTATTTGTTGGCTTGTGTAGGTTCATGTAAAACAAAAGAGGCTCTGGGATAATTGGCCCAAACACAGTGTGTGATACCCTAGGGTAGGTTGGAGAACCAAAGCGGGTGTGTAACTCATATTCTGGCTTCCCGATGACAGTGGAGATCTCTGTTGAGAGCTGTGTCCTCAGGACCCATTGCAGGGCCGGAGTAAAGCAGTGGTACAGAGGAGGTCACTGCAGGGGAAGAGTTTCTGCCCTGAATCTGACCTTAGTTTGCTGATTTTTCTGGCTCACTTTTTAGACACATTCCAGTTAGTCCATACCTTTCGCCTCACTGGGTGCCCTTCTGTCTGTGTGATCTCTGCCCTCTCACGTTTCTGGGCTCAAGTCAGCCTGCCTTGTTAAGTGCATCCTCAGCCCTTTCTGTCCTGGTCTGAATTCTCCACCTTTGCAGGATGAGGCCTTTGAAAGCTATGAGAAGCTTAGTCCTACTCCAGCTTCCTTTGATCTGTCTGTACCTCAGGGCTGCACCTTTTGTTCGCTCAGTATATTTTAGTGCGTGCCACTTTCTCAACCAGGCCTTCATGCCTGGTGTGGCTTTCTGGTAATTTAGGAAAGAAAGATGCAGGAGTCATCTAATGGTTTGATACAGTGAAACGTGTATTGCCCTTGTGCCTTAACTCTACCTCGAACTAAGAAGAATTCTGTAACTATATAAAGGGATCCACTATTTCCTTCTTTCTGCAATACTTCTAAAGAGTGACCTGTATGTGTAATACTGGATTAGATCCAGGAGAGTTTTCTTTTTAATATTCTCAGTATGAAGTGTCATTAGGATTTAATAAGATAGTGGATGAGATAAAAAAAATGGACAAGTGATTGCTCTCCACTATGACCAATCTTAATATTATGAGACCAGGCAGAGGGTTGTCCTTTCAGTAACAGGCAGGCCACAGTGAGGCTCCTTGCTTCCTGTCTTCCTGTTACTGTTCTTGCTTATGCTGAAGTTGTCGCACAGAAAATTATTCTTGACTGGGGATTTGAAGGATAACTAAGAATTTTCTGGGGCATCAATGCATGCAAGGGAATTCCAGGAAGAAGAAAGACAATGTGCTTCTTTGTGAAGGCATGAAAATGCATGCCGAGTTGAGAAAGCTGGGGTGTGGCAGCCCTGAGAGGCACTTACACGCTAGAAGACAAGGAAGGGAAGGTAGATTTTCCAATGAAACCTAGCTCCTCCAGTCCCGTGAATATACACCAAATGATTTGGTCACAGTAGCATGGGAAATACCTCTCTAATTACAAGTAGAGCTTCTCTTGGCAATGCCTCGCTGCATGCCCTGAGCAGAACTGTGCAAGAGTACTGTAGACTGTTGAGTGGCAGACGCTACACCATAGTAAATGGCTGAGCATGGACCAGGGTTGTGCTAACTCGATGGGGTTTTATTTAGTAGCAAACTGTTTCATTGGCAATATGGCCAATAGTTGAATATATTTGAGGGAACACATGGGAGTTTGAAGTGTGGGTGGAAACAGTAGGCAGCTGATGGAAAGAGTGTCTGCCTGGTCAGCTGGAAGATTTGAAGTCTTCCGTTTGCACCTCACAGAGGTGTCTCTTCTTTTTCTGTCATCCCTAGGACAAGAGCTCATTGCTTCCTTTTCTGTAATGTGGCCGGTCTTTTGGGATGGACAAAAAGGAGACAAAATTCAGTGTGTACACTAGTGTCCAGAGCACACAAAACAGTTAAGACTCTGCTTGGATGACCCTGGAGTAGAGACTTACATAATAGCCACAAAAAGAACCATAAGAAATTGTTGACTGATTTCCACCCTTGCTGCTCAGGGGCCAAAATGTTATAATCTAGGTTTATTTTGGTCAAAAATCTAGTATTTTGACCCCTGCGTAAGAGTAAAATATATTTTCAAGAAAATACAATGATACTTTGCATCTAATCTTCCATATTTATAAGTAATTCAGTAGCCTGTTACTGTTGGAATAGCAGTTTTCTGTGGTACCTACCTTCCATGTTTACACAACTCGATCATAAATATTTTATTTTTGGATGCTATAGCACTCAGTAAAATCCTCATTTTTTAAAAAATTGTAAATCACCTTCAAATTAATTAAAATTGTTTATTCTAGAGATTTTATACTCAAAACTATGTTAAATTTCAGAGAGTTATTGCTGATTTTTTAATGGGTACCTAAGGGAGAAAATGCAGTGCTATTTAAGCAACAGTTTATTTTGAGTAGAGTTGTACCCTTGCAGGGGTTTTAATTCTTAATTTGCCAAATAATTCACATAGACACCTGGAAGTATGAAGTAGACCAGCCAAAATTAGAATGTGGGTGAGAGAAACCTTTTGTTTTTTGAAAGCACAAATTGAAATTTGCAAGAATTTGTCATTTAGTATTTAATGATGATTAGATCTATTTTGTTGTCTTCTCTTTAATCATTTTAAAACATCTTGTTACAGTCTGTATATAAGTACTCAGATGAAATTTGAGATGCTTAATGTGTAAATTAGACAACAAGGACACACCTTGCATCACAAAAATAACTCACAGTAAAACATTTTAATAACAAGTGACCAGGGATGTAGTATTTTGTGTAAATAGAATTGATTGTGAAATGTGGCAGCTAGCTAATATTTTTAAACACTAGACAGTTTATTCAGCTAATATTTTTAAACACTAAACAGTTAATTCAGCTCAAGAGTCACAGCATTAAAAAAGGATGGAGAGATGGTTTATGCAATAACTGGTTTTAACATTTTTATATTTGGGGGGGTTAGCACAAAACTTCAAATGCTATAATCTTAGTGTAGTCTACATGGCATACTTCATACTAAGTACGATAGAGTATGGGTTCTTTTTTCTCCTGTTTTTCAAGATTGTTCACTATCAGTCTTGTAATATTCTAAAATATTTAACTATTAATGCATTGAAGTGATTCTCCTCCAGGTTAGTTACTGTCTCAACACAGCACTTCATGGAATTTTTAGAGCCCAGTAGAGCTCACAAATAGAAATCTTATAAATAATAGAAAAGTTCACTGAACCAGGCATATGAGTTCCGACCTTTCCCTGTGGCCTCAAAATCCCAGTTAGATGAGAAATTGCCTATGGACAGACAAAGGAGGGCAGGGTGCACTCTTACTCATGTTGATTCTCACTCCTTATGCAGGACTTGATTCTCTGTTGAGTGAATGCACCACAAGTCTGTAAAGCTGCTTGCCATTTGCCTTGTGATTTAGAAGGTGTTGGAGATGCTGTGTGGTATATAGCAAAACGTGATTATCACCTACGTTGCTGGAAACCCATTATGAGCAGGTACGGGCAATATGGCCAGACCATCGATAGATTTGATATTTCAACTCTAAGAGGTTGTTCCTTACTTTAGGGGTATGTGTTCTGCTGCATCATTATTTACTAAGAAATAATGATGGCATCTAGAGCAGTATTTTGTAGAGATGTAAACCGCCAGCCTAAGAAAAATCTTAGATCCTTAACAAAATCCAGATTTTGGGACCTGGATTATAGACCCTTCATTTAGACTAAACAGTTGGTAAGATTTGCTGAGTTTCCTGTCTCCTCCTACGTACATCTAATATAGAGGAAGATGGTGTTATCCTATTTCAAGGTAAGTTCCAGACATGTTACTTCATCTCAACCTGTTACTTTACACAAATGTGCTGGCGGTCCTGGTTGGCACAGATTCCAGTTTCTGATTCAGTAAGTCTGAGGCAATGCCCAAGAATCTATGGTTCTCACAAGTTCCACATGAGAATGATGCTCTTGATCTGAAGATCACATGTGGAAGATCATTGCTGGCCTAGATGGAGATGCAAATTATTGTTTTGAAGAGGCAAAATACGAAATTTCTTATTCAGTCTGTCAGGCTTTTCCTTTCCTGCATCCGGTTTCCATAATAGAGTGCAGAGGGCGCCACGTTTTGAATTAATCTACCTGTGAGGTTTTATTGACATCTGCTGTGTTCTTTTTCTTGACACCTGCTAATTTCACCATCCAAGGACCAAACATCTTTAGTGAGAGCACTTGGAAACCAAATACAGTGGCAGGTAGTTCTCCTGGGACAGCCATGGCCAACCTTTTAGAGACAAGTACCCAGACTACAACCTAAAACCCACTCATTCATTGCCAAGTGCCAGCACTACAACTGAAGTTGAATATTGAGGTTTTGGTTTGGGAAAAAACAGCTCATATATTAATATATTTTGTCTTAAAAGAAAAATAACCCAGGTGCCATAGTTCGCCACCACTGTCCTAGGGCTTGTATGCTAAGCTTATTAGAAATGGATTGGGGAGGTTAGGTATACTCTCTTATAATGCTTATGTGATTTGACTGTGTAATAATTAGGGTCGGAAACAGAAGGGACTTCTAGAATAATGTATGGTATTACCAACATGTAAGTTGTCTCAAAAGAAATTGTTGGATGTCTCCTTGCCATTCTCCTGTTGACTTTCTGTGGGTAACCATATTGTATCTGCAGCACAGTGATCTGGGAATTCCAGAAGAGTTAGTGAAAAGGAAAGGGTGGATAAATGCTTTGAGACAGGAACATCCCTGAGAGCCTCTGACAGCATCTCCCAAAGGTCCCCGTGGGACTGTTTCTCATGGTCAGGGTGCCCTGTTGAGCTCAATGTCTTGTATTGGCTTTCTTCTTTCTCTGCTTCCCATTCATCACTGTCATTACTCCCAGTGTTTCCTAGAAATATGTACCAAACACACCAGTTGTATTAGTCAGTTTTTCATTATTATAAGAAAACAGAGGACAAAGGCTACTTTATAAAGAAAAGCCAAAAAAATAAATGAATTCATTGGTTCATGGTTTGGAAGGTACACAGTCCCAGTAGTATGGAGCAGGTTATGGTGAGGGCCCATTGGCTGGATGACATTGTGGCAGGTGGCAGGAGTACATGAGGATCTGCATGTTTGTGTGTTTACTATCCCTCGTGGTACAGAACCAGGAGCATTCAGTCTTGGGGGTCCCACCCTGAGGGGCTTACCCATCATTGTCCCAAGCCCTACCATAAAGAACAGTGAAATGAAGTCTCTGTCTGCTTAATGCTATCAGTATGAAACTTTGGGCATTAAATTCCTACAGGAGTTTAGGGGAAGACCACAGCACCTACACTTACACTTAAATCTCTGTTGCATGTGTTGACCTCCAGGGTGGAGAGAAGACAACTTGTTCTACTGAAACTTGAACACCACTGGATGAATACCATGAATACCCAAGAAGCGTTTAACGGTCTGGGGGTTTTATATCCGTTTGTTAAATCTTTTATATTATAAGCAGTGGATGTTCACTGCAGAAGAATTAGATGACTGAAATAATTGAAACCCACATATTGATGTCATCTATCATCTACAGATAAATGTTGGGGTTAAAAAGAAAAAAGCCATGCACCAACACGCATTCCCAGCCATGACCCCCAGGGTGACAGAAAACTTAAGAACCAGCACAGAAACTGGGAAGATTTCAAAGTCACAGAAATCTTTTATTTCTTAGATCATTGGGAGATTAAAGAAATGAAACATGGTGAGTCACCTTCAACATAAATTTGTTTCTCCTGTCCGCACTGAACATATGGTGGGTGACCCTCTGCACTATTTTGCATGGTACTTGTTCCAAATTAAAGTCTAATAATAAACAATGACATGTTACCTGAGTGGAGTCTCTTGTCCTCTCCCCCTTCCTTCTTCTAAGTTTACATGACACAAGTCCTGTAAAGGAACGTTTCCAACACTGCTTCCCCTCTTGGAAGAGCCCAACCTGTGCTGATTCCTGGGCCCCTATAGGTGAGGGTGAGGGAGGGAGGGAAAACCCCAAAACATTAACTAACCGCATCTATTCAGGCCCAGGTGTTTACAGCATGCCTTGTTTTTCTGTGATTATATTTTTAACATGGCAGTGTACCATATGGTTTGCTCTTTAATAATTATGTGTGTTCAGTCATTACAATTGGATTTTATAGATTTGATTAAAAATTACAGTTTCTTTACTCAGTCTTTTACTAGATATGTATAATATTTTGGTTTTCTCTTGCCACAAGGTATTCTGTTTGCTTATTTACTTACTAATGTGACATTTTCTTCTAATAATTTGTAGAATTAATAGGTCATGGGTTATAATTTTGAAATATTTTTATATGATACCAAGTTACCTTTTAACAATATGTGAGGGATTTTTGTTAGGACCCTACTATCATTTCATTTCAGTCTTCGCTAATCTAGTAGGGAAATGCTAAATTTTTTCTAACATCTGATATTAAGTACTGTTTATATCAAATCCTTTCCTTGCGTGAGTCATAGTCTTCTTTCAATTTGGTGAACTCCTGCTACTTTATTTATCCATTGAGGATTTGATAATTTCTTGATGTTTTCCAAAAGTGCTTAAGAGGTAAAATAAATTATCCTTTTATCTAGGAAGTATTTCTCAGCCTGCCATTTTCTGTTTAACATATAAAGCTTTTATATTTGCTACTTGGATAATTACAGTTTCAATGGACAAATCTGTTTACCAAGTGAGTCCCTCTCGCCTGTGGCCTCTAGGGGCTTCCGTACTTCCTATTAGATCCCCTGTGCTGTGATATCCATTGTAGCCATCATTTCCTTCTGAGAGCCTCAGAAACAGGAAAGCATGTTATATAATCCTGTAGTGCAGCTGTTTTGAACATAAATAAGATTGTTTTAAAATTCCACTTAAAAACTGCTTTTTATTATTCTCATGACTTTAAGTTACTAATCTACACCAGAATTTCATGAAGGACTCATTTGATGGTTATGTAAACTTGTCTATCAAAACTAGTGACACTTACCAAGGCTAAAGACTTTGTCAACCTTGTGGTCAATGCCAGCCCGTGCAGTTACGTCTTGTGGGAGCCAGTGGACTGAAATGGCCCTGCTGGGATGTGAATAACTGGAGAGGTGGGTAAAGACAATTCTGAGTCACATTCTCTTTTCTTACAAGTACGAAAGGCCTCTTCCAAAACAAAGCAAATGAAGAAAAATATGTGGCAATGCCAGGACGTGGGCTGCCTGCTCATCTGAAATTGAGTTGCCTAGTAGCGAGATGCTTCTACACATACAAAGCCCAGTAACCTCCTGGCCTGCTTCGCACAGACAAAGCAACACAATGGTCTTAAGTACTACATGAAATTTGGCAGTAACATTACACGCTCTCCATGCTTGGAGAGCATTTCTTCCCTTTGCTGTATCTTTATTTCAGGTTCACGTGCCTTGGCTCAGGTAATCATACCATGTCGCTATGGGAGACTGTAAATGATAGTCCTTGGTACACTGAAGAACTGTACAGGAATATAAATGATATTTATGAGGAAGTTGGGAGTGCTTTAAATATTGAGAAAATGCTGACTTTGACACATTGAAGATAACGATGCAGAAACAGTAGTTTCTTTGTAAACTCTTTAGTGGCAACAATTTTCTAAATCAAAGCAATCCACACATCCCCATTTACAGTTTCATCTCCAGCTACTATAGTCTTGTAAAAAGGTTTACTGCACTGCATCATGTGCTTTTCTGAATAGTTATCTAGCGCTTTGGAACTCTGAACCCTTTATATTTTATCTTGCAGAAGCATACACATGTGACATGGTGAGGTGGGGACGTGAAGGGCTGAGTCATTTTGGGGCTAAACCATGGTATCATAGCAGGTACAGAATTAGAGAAGTACAAGTTTAAGAAATGCAGGCTGACCCCCTTGTCATGTTAGTGTTTATCACACTAGAAATGCATTGATAGTTATGGTAGTGGGTTTGTATGCTTGTGCACAGAAATAACAGGAATTACTCAATGTGCTGCTAGCCTGGTGAGTAATGGGCTTGAAATAGCAAATGCCAAAAGGATTCCACAATGCAACTCAATTACCTTTAATGTTTCAAACATGGCAAAGTTTAATTTATATATTAACTTACGCATTTGCTAAATCATAGACATTTACTGAAATATGCACATTTTTCTCTGTGAGCAAAAAAGAATGCTTGTAATCTAATTATATTTGATTATAGTCAGGGCTGTTTACATTTTTTAATGCTTGTGTTTGTTCCTGACCTGCTGTGTCTTCATTTAATGAGATTCTTCCAGAGTTTTCCATGACCCCCTTTGCTTGCATCGGAAGAAAATGCACATTAACACACAAAAGTAGGAATGTGAGAGAAAAGAGCTTGCAAGATAGAACATGACCCTTTCCAAGGGAACTTGGGAATAAAAGGTTCCTATTATGTGGTTCTTTTCATTCAGAATCATTTCTAGAAATAAAAATTCTGTATTTTGCTTTGACTATGTTCAAAAAATGCACCTGAAAGTTAATAAAATTCTTCAGATTGCACTTTTAATTTAAAAGGGGGAATTTCTTTCCTTTAGGAAAGTAATTGTTACCATGTTCTCATCTTCACCAAGAGGTAGAATAAATGTACCTGTGTGCTCAGAAACACAATATGCTAATTTTATATCTCTGGGACATTGCTATAAACTTTCATTTTAAATGTTCTGTGTGCTCACAAAAATTTAGAGGATATGAAACACAGATTTTTTTTTAACCTGAAACACTGAATAAAAACTCATGTGTGAAAGTGCCTAATAAAATGGATAATGTCCAAAGTAAGGAACAGGGATTTTATGATTCCAGTGGAAACATGACAGGAGCAGAGTTAAGAAGTACAGTCATTGCATTGGGCAGAGCGTCAGCAGCAGGTTGAATGACAAAGAAAATTTGCACCTCCTGTGCTTCATATCTGGAATCTCCCTGAGGCCTCCTGCCTTCATACATGGTGTTTTCACTGGATCATGGGGGAATGATCAGTCCACAGATCAGCTTCTAGCTAAAGGTGATGTTGGGAGGTAAAGCCTGGTCTGAGTAAGTGGGTTACTGGGGCGTGGCCTGCAGGATATATCACCTGACCTCTCCTGATCTGTCTGCTTCCTGTCCACCATACCATGAGCTGTTGCTCTTCTGCAATGCCTCTCTGCAATGCCTCTGACATGTCACCCTCCCTTTGAACCAGCCGACTATGGACTGAAAGTTCTACAAACTATGAGTCAAAATAAACCCTTCCTTCCCAAAATTGTGAGTGTTGGCTATTTCTTTCAGCAATGAAGAAAGTACAAGTGATACCTTGGTTCACAAAATGAATTAGTTCCTAACTTCTGGTCACAAACGAAACTGGATGAGAAACCAATCAAAACACTGGTAACTAAGACACGCTGCTAATTGCTGGTGGGCTTTAGAGTCTGTAAATAGTCTGTTCCTACCTTCCTAGTCAGGTGTAAGCTTTCTCTGAAGGGATCTCAAGCCATTGTTAGTATTCTTAAATTCTTAAAATAGAAGAAAATTCTCAAATTCAAAACTTTGCTTTACCTGACACTCAAGTTTCTATTTTGTATCTTTTCTTGAGAAAAAGAGAAACTGTAGCTTTGGCCCACTAGGCAAATCAGAGAGTGGAAACTATAGTTTGATTATTTATACTAGCAGATGTGATAGAGGAATTCTGTAGGAGTAATCATTTACTTTGTATATATTCTATGTTGGGATAGAGGACATAAGCAATTATATATATACACACACACACACACACACACACACACACACATACACACACATATATATACACATATATTCACACACACATATGTACACACATACATATATACACACATACATATATATATGTATATACACACTTTTTTGCATATTTTTAGTATAGTGGTACATTTTAGATATTCTTAATGATAACACTCATCGTAGAGAATTTGTACATGTAAATGATAAAATTTATTCCATTCCCCTCCCCCTTCTCATTTACAAAAACTTTGTGTGTGTTTTTTCTTCTGTTTTTCTTGTCCCCTCTTTCCTTTCTCCCTTCCTCCTCCCTCATTTTCCTTCTCATTTGAATATTACCAAATGCGATCTTCCTAAGATCTCTTACATATTTTGGTGCTAATTTACACTGTTTCTCACAATAGAAACAATGCAGTATTTAAGTGTGTGTATGATTTATTTTGGTTAATGTGATCTCAAGTTCTACCCTTTTAGCTAGAAATGTCTCACACGTATCCTTACATATAGGATAGTAATACTCCAGTGTATATAAAATCACATTATTTTCACCCCTTCATTGGTTGGTGGGCATTTGGGTTGTTTCCAAGATTTAGCTATTGCAAACTATGCTATTTTAAACATGAGCATGCATATGTTGCTGTGTTTTGATGTTTTTAACTCTTTTGGGACGATACCAAGCAAGGCAATAACTGGGTTAAATAGAATCTGCAGTTTTAGTTGTTGAGGAATCTGCACAACGATTTCCACAGTGGTGGCACCCATCTACACTCCCACCAACCATGGAGAAGGGTTACTTTTCCCCATGGCATTGCCAGCATTTATCATTGGTTGATTTCTTGATGATAGTCATTCTTTGTGGAGTGAGATGGACTTGGGGTGTTGTTTTAATTTGCATCTCTCTAATGACCAGTGATGTTGGACATTGTTTTGAAAATTTTTTGCGATTTCTACTTCTGCGTTTGAGGAAGTGTCTGTTCATTTCAGATGCCAATTTTTGAATTGGGTCTTTGACTTTGACAGGTCTGTTTTTTCTTTTTAAGTTCTTTATATGTTATAGCTATTAGTCCTTTTTTTCTGAAGAACAGCTGCTAAAATTTTTTCTTAAACTGATTTGTCTCTTCACTCTTGGCATTTTTTTTTTTCTGTGCAAAGTCTTTTTAATAAGATGAGATCTCATTTGTATTTTTGCTGTTTCCTGTGTGATTGGGATATTGTTCATAAAGCCTTTGTCTATACTGAATCTTCAAGAGTTCTATTTTATCTTCCAGCAAATTTAGTGTTTCTGTTTTAATATTTAGATTTTTGAACCGTTTCAGTTTTATTTAGTGCATGGTAAAAGACATGGGTCTTGTTTTAATTTTAGGCATGTGCAAAGCCAGTTTTTCCACACCATTTATTAAAAAGGCTGTCTTTCTTCCAGTGAAAGTATTTGTCATCTTTGTCAAAGATAAGGTGGAAGAGTATGTTTGGAGTTGTTTCTGCATCTTTTAATCTGATCCTTTGATACTTGGGTCTGTTTAATTGCTAGTACCATGATGATTTTACCAAAGCAGCTTTGTAATATAATTCAAGTCGGGGATTGTGATGCCTCCTTTCATGCCTTTGTTGCCCAGAATTGCTTTTGCTATTCCAGTTTTCATCTGCTTCCAAATGAATTTTAGGATTGTTTTCTTGAACTCTGTGAGATATCTTACTGGTATTTTGAATGATATTTCATTAAATCTGTAAACCTGAGCACTGGGAAAAAATATCTGTATAACGGTTTTGGAAATATGGCCATTTTAGTACATTTTTACTTTCCACCCAAGAACAAGGTGTATCTTTTCATTTTCTCATACCTGCTTGATCTCTTTCAGAGTACTTTCTTAGATTGATCCCTAGATATTTAATTTTGGGGGGTGATATTGTGAAAGGTGTTGTTTCCTAATTTCTCTCAGTGACTTTGTTATTTGTGTACAGGAATGCTATTGATTTTTCAGTGTTGATTTCTGTTATAGTCTGTGTCTGGGTGTCCCCCCAAAACCACATGCAGTCATGGGGCAGGCTTTTAGAGTTTTTGATTCATGGGTGTGAGTGCTACACCACCCCTGGGTGGATAATTTGCATATGTAAGGGAGAGGAAGAGGCTGCTTGCTGCCACTCCTTCCTTTTGCTCTAGTTGCCTTTGCTGTTTTCCACCCTTGCCATCAATGGTTGCCCTCTGCCCTGTGCTACTCTGCCTTGGAGCCAGCTAAGTATGGACTGAAACCTCCACAAACTGTGAGCTAAGTAAACTTTACTTCCTTAATTTTGGGTGTCAGGTATTTTGTCTCAGCAATGAGAGAAAAGTAACCAAGACTGTTTGTATCCAGCTATGCAACTGAATCTGGTTATTAAATCTAAAAGTCTTTAGGTGGAGTTTTTGGGGGTCCTCTACATACAGTATCATGTCATCTACAAATTATGGTAATGTAACTTCTTCCTTTCCTATCCTTATTGAGGTGATCATATGGTTTTTGTTCTCAGCTCTGTTAATATTGTGTATTACATTTATTAATTTGTGTATGTTGAACTATGCCTGCATCCCTAGGATAAATCCTTCTTGGCCATGTTGTACAATCTTCTTGATGATTTCCTGTATTCTCTTTGCCAGCATTTTACTGAGGGTTTTTGTGTCTGTGCTCATTAGCAAGATTGATCTGTGGTTCTATTTATTGTTTGGGTCCTTCTTTGGTTTTGGTATCAGGATAATACTTGATCCAGGAATGAATTTGGGAGCATTGTTTCCCTTTTAATTTCATTAACATGTGAGAAGTAGCAGCACTAGGTCTTCTCTAAATGTCTTGTAGAATTCGTCAGTGAATCTAACAGGGCCTGGGCTTTTCTTTGTTGGTATGTTTTTAATGGCATGTTCATTTTAGTTTACTGTTACTGGGTCATTTTAAGTTTTATATCTTCATGATTCAGCTTTAGTAATTTCCATGTACTTAGGAACCTGTCCACTTCTTTGGTTTTTCATCTTATTTGAGTACAGGTTCTCAAAGTAGATAGCTATCATCTTCTAGACTTCTGCAGGATCTGTTGTGATTTCACCCTTTTTATTCCTGATTGCCTGGCTTTGTTTTTGTTTTTTGTTTTTTTGTTTGTTTTGTGGTCACAAAGAAGAGAAAGTGACTGGTTCACAGGATCAGCGCTTCTGTATTTTATGATTGTAACACAAATTACTGCTTTTATATGATGATTCTTAATTTATTGAATTCTGTAGAATTCAATTGATATTGACTCTATATGCTGAAAAGTCACTGAAGGAAGACAGAGGAAATTTACTAATAACCAAGGCAGACATTGCAGAGACAGAACTGTGGATAACCTGTGGTTGGGAATTAATAACAGTGGAGGAATATTAAGTTTTATTTCATATTCCTGCATTTGGAATTCCTCATATTACAGAATACTAGTGCCTTTTTGTTTTATCGTGTGAAAGCAACACAGAGGCAAGGCTAGTCATCTCCCTCTCCTCCTGACCCAATTGCCATCTGCCCACTCCTATCACCAATTCTGACAGCTTGCGGTTCACATTCCCTCCCACCTTTTAAACTATTTTTGTTCGATTACAGATACATTAAACTGTATTTAAATCATCATGTTATTGGCAGTTTCTTAACCAAGCAAAATTAAATTGTTTACATTCATATGTGTATTAGCTTTCCCATTTTTGGGACAAAAATACCCAACACCCACAACTTAAAGGAGTGCAGCTTTAATGTGGCTCACATTTTCTGATGTCTCCCTCCAAGTGTCCTTGCGGCTGCAAGGCAGAAATGGCATGGGGTATAGAGGATGAAAGCTGTTCACTCCCTGCCAGCCATGAGGAAATGAAAAGGGATGAACCGGGGACCAGAATACGTCCTTCCAGGACTTCTCCCTCAGTGACCCTCTGTACTGTTCAGGAGCTCGTCAGCAGGTTAACACATTGATGAGTATGGTGCTCTATGATCCAATCACTATTTAAAACCCCACCTCTGAAGAGTTTCAGAAACCCCTTTAGATCTAAACCACAACAGTGTGTAGTGTGCTTTTCTGCCTACAAAGATGTCATGCAAAGAAGCTATGAGCATAAAACATGAAAGCAAAGAGCAAAAGTGAGGCGTAATCTGTAATTCTGTCAGGCACAGCTGGGGGAGGAACATGCTTTGTAATGACAGAATCCATTGGGTAGTGCAGGACAAGCTGAGATGTACAGACCAAGAAGTGGTAGGGAAGAATTTGGCTTTTTATTTCTAGTAATCCAAGGTGTAGAAATCCTAACTCTAGATCAACTGAGAAAAATTAGTGTAATCTAGGCTGAGGGAGAAAAGGGATTTTTAAAACTGCAAGGACAACTCCTTAGCAATCAAAACGACCAACATTAAATATTCTGCTAATGCAAAACATTGGCAATAGAGGAACAATATTTTCACCAACTTTCCACATAAATTTGGAAAATAATTTGTTTAAATTATCTAACGTAGTTGAAGAAGTTTACATCCTGAAACAATATTTACATACTTGAAATGTACTTTAGAACTTAGATTTTTGAAATAGTATTATCTTTGAATTCCCATGACACATGGCTCAGCTTGTATGAATGTGATTAGCTCGAGAGCCACCTGGGAAGTGGTGAAGCCCACTTCTGTATTAGGGAGGGTCACGGAGGTTGGACCTTCAGTTCTATATCTTGTCTGTCATCGAGGCTTCTTGGGCATGTTCACATAAATATTTTATGAAAAACAGCTACTTTCAAAGCAATTTTACTAAAAAGATAATTAAATTTGCAAACTACTCGAAGCTTGTTTTCATGACAATTGATTCACATGCCTGCTTTTGCATTGAGTTTTTTTGGTTTCATTATTGAGAACATGTGGCACACTGATCCATACTTAACAAGGGGCTGTGGCTTGTATCTAGATGTTCCCCCAAAGCCTCATGCAGTCATGGGGTGGACTTCCAGAGCTTGTGATTGACTCCAGGGCCAGTGCCTGGGATTATGGGTATGAGCGCTGCCCCTGCCCCCCACGGTTATATTGTCAGCCTGCATACAATAGAAGTAAGGGAAGGCGGCTCTCTCCCCTCCTCCCTTTTGCCCTTTTTGCTTTGGTTGCTTTCCTGTTTTCTTTTAGTTTTTCTATCTTGTTTTTAATACAGTGATACATCCCCTCTGATGGTAAAGAATATGCTTTGCAAAATCAGTGGTGATTAACAAATTAGCTAGCTTTGGCACGGAGCTGTGCTCACTTGCCTGTGACAGCCTGGAAGCCAGTTTTGATACTGGCAACAGAGCATCAAGAATGACAAGTTTCAGCTCTTGTTGCTTTTGCTGCCTTCCTCCACCGTGAACTGTTACTCTCCGCCATGTGCCTCCCTGCCATGGAGCCAGCTGAGTATGGATTCAAATCTCTGTAAACTGTGAGCTAAATAAACCTTTCCCCCTTTATCCTTGGGTGTCAGGTATTTCGTCTTAGCAAGGAGAGAAAAGTGACTAAGACAGTGGAAGGCACAGTGTAATAACCTTTTCAGATATTACTGACATTCTTTTTGGTGCTACACCCAGGCTTCATGGACATATTTTCCTAAAGAATGGTTGCAAATTGAATCTGCAACTGTGGCACAAAACTGGTATGTGCTTTCTATTCTCATTAGCCTGAGTTTTGTATGTATTGTTAGCTCTCCAGAGTTTTGTAATACCAGGCAATAGTCAGTTATAAAATATTTATTTACTGAGTTGTGAATATCTTCTAGACACTGAACAGTTTTATACTATAGTGTTAAACTTACTCACATTAATATTATTACTGATTTATTTGAAAAATTGAAGCTCTAAAGTTCGCAGTGGCAGATGAAAGTTCTCAAAATGCAAGATTTTCATTTGAAAGCACAAACGTTGTCATGGCAATGAATGCTGTCAGTTTTTTAAAAAATTATATTCTCTTTATTTTTGTGGTAGTGGTGATTAAATCTGGGGCCTTGTGTATGCTAAGCACATCCTCTGCCACTGAGCTTTGGCTGCAGCTCTCTCATGGTTTATTTTAGAGAAAATATATGCCAAAACCTCTTTTTTTTGAGCTTCTGTATCTTATTTATTTATTTATTTTAAAGAGAAAAATAAAAACAATGATACAAAATTTCAAAACAAGGTAGAGTAACAATGATTAATAGATTGTTTATTGTTATCTTCAAAGTAGTTGCTCAGACAAGATATAGGCATGAAAAATTGATCAAATGATATAAGCACAAACATTTATTCACAATGAACTAATAGAAATTTGTATATTTACTTTTACTTTTCCCTTCCTTCTTTTCTCCATTCCCCCATCCCGTTTCTCTTTCCTCTTTAACTGTCTCTTATTATTTTATTTTTTTATTTTAAAAATAAAAGAAGAAAACATATTAATAGACATCCATTTACAAAATAGCATAAGAACAATATGAACAATACAGACTTATAGGCCAAGTGGTAGGAAATTAATGATAGTTGTATTATGTATTGATATCTTCAAAGTGGTTTCTGAGGAAAACAAATAGAGACATGCAGTAATGATCAAACCAGTAATCATTAACTGTTCCTTTCAGTAAAGCAACAGAAGACAGTAGTACAGTTGTGAGCTATCCTGTGTATACATATATGCATGATTTCCTCTTCTTTCCCTTCTCCTTTCCCACACCCCAGTTGCCCATTACTTTTGAGTATTTTCCTTTCATTTCACAATGTTTATCATACCTCCTAGTTTTTATTTGCTCTTTCTGGTTCTTACACTAGTGAGACAATACATTGCTTACACATGCAGGTCTGATTTATTTCACTTATGAGTATGGTCTCTAATTGTGACCATTTACCTATAAAAGCCTCATTTATCTTTCTTTAAAGCTGTGTAGTATTCCATTATATAAAAGTACCACAATTTTTTTATCCAATCCTCAGTGAATGGACATTTGGATTGCTTCCACAATTTAGCAATTACAAATTGTGCTGCTATGAACATGGGTGCACATACATTGCTGTGGTATGATGTTTTCAGATCTTCTGGGAAAATACCCAGAAGGGGAATAGCTGGGTTGAATGGAACCTCTTCACCTAGTTTGCTGAGGAATCTCTAAACTGACTTCCACAGTGGTTTTACCAGTCTGCATTCCCACCAGCAGTGGAGAAGAGTTCCTATTTCTCCACAGCCTCATCAGCATTTGTTATTGGCTGATTTCTTAATGATAGCCATTCTTACTAGTGTGAGGTAAAATCTCAATGTTGTTTTAATTTGCATTTCTCAAATGACTAATGATGTTGAACATTTTTTTCATGTATTTATTTGCCATTTGTATTTCAAATACCTCTTTTAAGACATAATTTTTAACTCTTTTAAGGAAGTATCATGTTCCATGACAAAAGAAAAACCCACAACTAGTGTGTAACTTGGTCATGTACAAGCTTTTCGGTAGGATTGCCATTGTGTAGTCAGTAGACCGCAGTATGTCAGATTCTTTTTTTTTTTTTTTTTTTTTTTTCCCGGTACCGGGGATCGAACTCAGGGCCTTAGTGCTTAGCGGGCAAGCACTTACACCACTGAGCTATACCTCCGGCCCCAGATTCTTGTTATAAAGACATCTTCACAAATCGAGACTTTAAAAATTTGAGAGTTTTACTGTCATTGTGGGTCTCAATTTTTTCTCTACCTTGATGAACTATAGAGGATTTGTAGTAAAATTTGGTGTAACTGTGCAGTTGTCCTTGAAGTTGTAGCTGCCATAGATTTTACATGACTGGTGACCAAAAGTGCAAAACAAATAATATTTTTCTATTATTAATAAATTGGTTTCCAATATCTGGAGCTCCTGAAGGAGCCTGGGAACCCTCAGGGTTCTAGAAACCATAGTTTGAAAACAATTACCTTAGAAAAACTTGAACTTATATTTACAAGACTGTTACAGTACCATTAACTCAAGTGCCCATTAACTCAAGGATGGATCAACTGTAGTGTAGTCATGTGATGGGGTTCTAGCATCAGAACATAGTATTAGGTGAAAAGAAAAAAAGAGAAAAAAGTTTGTGGCAGCCTGTTGCCCCTAATAAAATTGAAGGTACTATCTTTATTTGTTTGTGAGTGAGCACATAGTAGGTGTTCACTAAGCCCTCTTGTTTAATGTTTTTTTTAATCAATAAATGATTTCTTTGCATTCCACAAATGTGCAAAACTCAAAAATATGTGTAGAGAACATGGAGAGAATAAGTTCTTTCAACCCTTGTCAATTTTTTTAATTCAAAATGTGTTTCTAGCTTTACAGTTGCCTGGAAAAAATAAGTTCATATTTGTCTTGGTGATTATTTTTGGCATAATTGTTTAGTAACATTCAAATTTTCTATTCTCCATCTTTCCTCCAAGTCTCATTGGAAATGAGCTTATATTTCATTAAATAAACTGCAAAAGTGGAAGACATTTCATTTAGAAAAATGTGCATAAAAGTGCTATATTAATGTTTTTGACTTTATTCTGATTTCCAGTCTATGCAACCTCTTCTTTCATGGCCACCAAGTGCTTGCGAACTGTTGCTGGGGTTTTTTTTCCTCTTTCACCAAAATATCTTGCATTCATTAAATAGACAATGTTTACATTTCATTTAATGGGAAAGAAATATTCTGAAAATTATTCTTTAAAAGTTTTGAATAGACATCTTATCAGAGTGTTATTTCTAGTGAGAATATTTTTTTTCTCGTGGCTTTAAACAGCAGAGCGTGTGTGTGTTTAATTAAACTTTATAAGCAACCAACATTTAATGCTGAAAATTGGATGCAGAATTCCCCATGTGTGCAAGTACTTTTAACAGACTCTGCTTCCAGAAAACCTGAGATTCGTATCTTTTTTTACAACACCACTACAAATCTGTTTTTCTTCCTTAATTAACAAAGGTTTGAGGGTGTGAACATCACCAGAGCTGGAGTGGCCATGGCTGTGGGGAATGAACATGTGTCTATGTCGGGATCTGCTTTCCTGGAGGGTGGGTTATCACTCAGCATCAGGCCATACACTCTGGGTATTTAAAATCTCCACACAACAGCAGAGAACAATACATATGCAAAGATATGTACTTATTGAAGGACATACTGAAGCATTTTTACTTTTAGCAAAAATTTAAAAAAGCAACCTACATATCCAATGCTAGAAGTTTTGATATTTATAAATCTAGAGCAGGTCTTTACTAGTTTCACTGTCCCTGGTCTTAAACACATTCATTAGTTATCCTCTTAACGCCTTAATAGAAATGGCAGAAAAACATGGTGCTGCCATATTTTTGCTTGCATTTTTTATTGTCTGTTGTTTTAGGGCTCGGGATATAGCTCAGTGGCACAAGCTCTTCTCTGGCAAGTGTAAGGTCCTGAGTGTGATTTCTGATACCTCCCAAAGACATTTTTTAAAATAACATCAAACCCTTATAGTTTATAATTCCACTATTACAAATCATTTATCATGGTAAGCAATACCTTAGTTGCTTTCTGTAATGCTAGGAACAGATAAATTAGTAAATTTCACCTTTTTTCAAGTGGCCATTATTTAGGCAGGAACTTTTCATTTTCCTAATGCTGTTTCCATTATGTTACGAGATAGACATTAGAGTAAGTCTGTAGCCCTGTAGTTTTTGGTACAGAAGGTTGCTGTATCATAGTGTTAAAATGAATGAATCAAGTTGCATTTTTTAATTAAGATTTACTTATACATGCACATTGGAATGAAACAGGAAAGACAGGCACAGTTCCTACTGGTGAAATTTCCAGGGATTTTTGAATTGACTTGATTGATCTATATTTTCTTAAGCTCATTCATTGCATATGTAATTTTAAAAGTAAAGAAAATTTCAAAACATCAAAAACTTTTTTCTGTGGAAAGCAAGACACTTTCTCCATTTTTTCTTACACTGTAATTGCATTGATTCAAATATTGGAAATAAATTATTCATCATTGAGTTCTTAGAAAACTTCTTGTTCTATAAAGATTTTCAATTATATTACTACACAGTAATGACACTTGACCAGTATGCTTTCATTTTTTGTGGAGTTCATAGCAAATACATTAAAACAAAATAGATCAACAGAGTAGTCTTCACAACTGTGACCCTATTTTTAGTAACTGTTGAAGAAAAATTTGGTAAATTCAACTATATTTTCAAAGTTTCCATTGCAAAAGTCATCATAAGCAAATTGAAAAGTGTAATGCAATTGGGAAAACATTTTTGAAACTTGTATCATATCCAAAATCTAATTTGTTTAAAATAATAATTCCTACCAAAATAGCCAAAGATCACATAGGAGAAAAAGAGGCAAAGCATATGAGCTAAGGCTCTTAAGCAATAAATAAGAAAATTACAAAATGAACCCTACTCAAATATCCAACGTCCAAACAATGAAAATGTTCAGGGACCTCGGCAATAGGATAGTGGTAGTGTGCTTTCCTAGTATGCTCTGAGCCCTGGGTTCCATCCTCATTGGAAAAGCAGAACAAAAGCAAAGAACTGTTTTCATGTCTATAGATAACATCATTCATCACATGTAGATTGTAACTTATACATCTCTGTACAGACAAAATTGACAGTATCTACATCATAGATACATATATCCTGTCACCCAGAACATTCACACTTGCTGCATGCTAGCACATGACGTGTGTACGTAAGAGGTAATTCATCAGAGCATCGCTGATTAGGAACAAAGATTTACAGGCTTTCTAATGTTCACCAGTAGGGCTCTGGTTCTACATTGAATAGTATTGTACACATTAATCCTAAATGAATGAATACATATGAACAAAAAGAATAAGATAAAATGAGAGTTGTACAGGTGTCCATGTTGGAAAAAATCTCAAAAATGTATTGGGAAGGTTCAAAACACTAGATTGTGTACAAAATGAGAAACTGACACGTGTACATACACACAAACTGTACCTGTGTAATGATCACATGAAAACATACATGCTTTCCTTTGTATTGAATAAAATGTGTCTAGAAATGTACACAGGAAGTTGATAATATGTTTTGCTGCTAGGAGAAGAGTACCCAGATGCTGAAGATGAGATCAGTAGGTTGACATTTTACTCTGCACTTTACAAAGCCTGGGGTTGAAATAATGTAAATACCCTACTTATTCTGAAAGCAAATAAAATATATATTTAAATACAATATAAATAACATCTTAATGTGACTACCACAATCCCGGGTTTGGAGTGTGTTCTAATTTTTTTCTGCAAGAGAATTTGTATTAAACACAGGAAAATATTAGAATTATAGAGTACTACTGTTTTTTCCTGTCTTACACTCTTTGTCTCATGTTATACAGTGAAAAAGGGTAAAGTAAGTTGGTTATTGCTTTTAACATCTGTGTATTCTTTTCCTTTTCTCTTGCTTTCTTCTGATTGGTGAGCAAAGCCAGAGCCAGTGCTCACACATGAGTGACAGACAGTGACTGAAACAGTGCCTGTAAGAAGTTTTGTGAACTGATGATGTCTTTGTTAATAAGCACTTAAAGTTAACACATTTCAAGATATTAACAGGTGCTGTGAACTTCAGGGCAATTTGGGCTATTCTCTATGTACATGTTTTAGAGATAACTGGCCTAAGAGATGATGCATAATTTGTTTCATTTTGCTTAGTCTGTGTATTATTTGTCACCACTGACCTGACATCTCTCCCTCATGTGCTAGAATACCCTTTCTACGATGTAAGACATTTTCCTAAAACCAGAAAAAGAGTTGCTAAACAAGGGGCCTTGCTTTCTTAATTCACTGATAATTTTGCTATATAATGTGCTACTTTAAATCATAGTGATTGATTTTTTAAATTTCATTTTAAAGAGAAAAAAATAAAAAGTTTCAAACATGCTAATAGGAGAGTACCGATAACTAATACATTGTCTATTGTTATATTCATAGTAGTTACTCAGAGTACAAGATATAGGCATACAATATTGTCCAAACAATATTAGCACAACCTTTATTTTCCGTGAACTAAGAGAAACTAGTTTATATTTACCTTAACAAACTTCTGTGTGTGTGTGTATGTGTATGTGTATTTTTTTCCCTATTCCCTTCTTTTCCCCCTCCCCCAACACAATTTCTATTTTCTTTTGAGTAGTTTCTTTCCAATTCACATGTCTGTTGTATATTTTAGATCTTATTTACTCATTCAGTCTCTCACAGTAGTGAGACAATACAATGTTTACACATGTGGGTCTGATTTATTTTACTTATATGAGTATGGTCTTGAGTTGCATCTATTTATATAGGAAAATCTCAAGCTTATCCTTTGTATGACTGAGTAGTAGTCCATTACATTAAAAAAGAAAAAACACATTTCTTTATCCATTCCTCAGTTGAGCATTTGGGTTGCTTCCAAGATTCAGCTATTACAAATTGTGTTGCTATAAACATGGGTGCACATATATCACTGGAGTATGTTTTTCATTCTTCTGGGAAGATACCGAGAAGGGAAATACCTACATCAAATAGAACCTATAGTTTCAGTTTGTTGAGGAATCTGTACACTGATTTCCACAGTGGTGGCACATGTCTACACTCCCACCAACAGTGAAGAAGATTTCCCTTTTCCCCATGGCATTGCCACCATTTGTCATTGCTTAATTTCTTGACGATAGCCATTCTTTGTAGAGTGAGACAGAATTTGGGTGTTGTTTTAATTTGCATCTCTCTAATGACCAGTGATGTTGGACATTGTTTTGAAAATTTTTTGTGATTTCTACTTTGCATTTGAGGAAGTGTCTGTTCATTTCAGATGCTAATTTTTGAATTAGGCCTTTGAATTTGAGAGGTCTGATTTTTTTTCTTTATATATTATAGCTATTAGTCCTTTTTTCTGAGGAATAGCTGCTAAATTTTTTTCCCAAACTAATTTCTCTTTTCACTCTGTTGGTGGTTTCTTTTATTGTGCAAAAGCTTTTTAATAAGGTAAGATCCCCTTTGTTGAATCTTTGTAGTATTGCCTACAGGATCTGGATTTTGTTCATGAAATCTCTGCCTATACCTATGTCTTCAAGATTTCTACTTATTTTCTCTTTGGTAAATTTAGTGTTTCTGTTTCAATATTTAGAACTTTGATCCATTTTCACTTTAATTTAGTGCATGGTGATAGACAAGGGTCTAGATTTAGTCTTCAGCATGTGGAAAGCCTGTTTTCCTAGCATCATTTATTAAAAAGACTTTTTTCCAGTGAACATGTTTTGATCCTTTTTCAAAGATAAGGTTGTTGAGTGTTTCTGGAGTTGTGTCTGCATCTTCTATTCTGTTCTGCTGATCCTCAGGTCTCTTTTTCTGCCAGTGCCATGCTAATTGTATCATAGTAGTAGTACACTTTCAGATCAGGGATTGTGATCCCCCCGCCCGACTTACTTTTGTTGCTCAGAATGCTTTTGTTATTCGGGGTCTCTTTGGTTCCAGATCAATTTTAGGACTGTTTCCTCTAGTTATGTGAGGTATGCTAATGGTACTTGGACTGGGGTGAAGCATAGTGATTTGAAAGAACTTTATATGCAGGTCATGATATGCTGGGTAGGAATGTTGGGGAGGGCCATTTTTGATCCATGACACCTTCTTTACTTATATGTGCGGCAGTTCACTTCCCTGTGGCCTCTTTTTTCCATGTGGTGGCATGTGATCCTGTCCTGCCTTTGTCTGTGGATTGAGCTTCTCACTGGACAGTTGTATCAGGGTGGTCACATTTTCCATAGTAACTGGTTTCCACAGTGAGGAATGTTAAAGCTTTGATCTCTTTTGGACTTGATTGTAACACTAGCATGGAGTCACTTCTGCCTCATTCCCAGAGTTGGTATAGACCAGAGACTGCTGGGATTCAAGCAGAGGGGATGTAGATCCCATCCCTCCTGAAAAGCATGTCAGAGAATTTGGCCATTGTTGATCCTTCCAGACTCTTTTCTTTGAAGGACTTGAACAAAATCCTAACAGCTCTATTGAGAAAATCTTAAACATGGTCATTTGACCCATA
Source organism: Dinomys branickii (assembly GCA_004027595.1). Taxonomy (NCBI): domain Eukaryota; kingdom Metazoa; phylum Chordata; class Mammalia; order Rodentia; family Dinomyidae; genus Dinomys; species Dinomys branickii. The sequence goes on from PVLD010000804.1 coordinate 76,457, forward strand.
GCACAAAGTATCCCTTCTTTCTTATTAGCAGTTGACCAGTGATCTCATGACAAGGTCAACCTGCTTCATTGTCCTAACCTTGTTAGGAAATATCTTCTCAGGCAGGACTCTCTATCAGGCACAGCCTTTTCTTTCTTCCTAATAATCCCACCATCCTATACCATGGCCCTCAGTCCCAGAACTGTCTTTATTCTTTGTTGAGTAAAAGCCTTTTGAAAGTAGCTCTCTTCATCTTCCATCTGGAATGTGAAGCAGATTAAAGTAGCCCCAGAGAACCTTGTCATGCAGTGCCACTGTGGGGTGAATGTTCCTTATCCAGAATGCTTTGTGCATGCAGTATTTCAGATTTTTATAGTATATGCACAATTTTTTTAACAGCTGAGCATCTCTGACTCAAAAATTAAAAATAAAAAATGTCCCAAATTCAAAACTCTCCCATCATTGTCAGCAATTGAAAAGTATCAAATTTTACAGTATTTTGGCTTCTGTATTTTTGCATTATAGATGCTCAACCATTGTCACAAAACAGTTCCATAAGATTTACTTGCAGTTCCTCAGCTTTCTCACTATATTTGTCTGAAATTGAGCCCCCCAAATTCATATGTTGAAACTTCAGTGCCAGTGTGATAGTGTTAGGAGGTGGGGCCTTTAGGAAATGATTAACAGAATTGGGCCCTTGTGAATGGGATTCCTGACCTCATAAAAAGGCTGGAGGGAACTTGCTGGGTCCCCTGGGTCTTCCCCGACCACTTCCGCACCATGTGAGGACACAGCGTTCAAGGCAGCATCTTTGAAGCAGAGAGCTGACCCTCAGCAGACCCTGACTCTGTGTTACTTTCATCTTTAACTTCCCAGCCTCGAGAACTCTTGGAAATATTCTTCTCTTTACACATTACCCATGGTCAGGTGTTTTGTTATGGTGGCACAAATAGGCCTTACCTTTTTCGCAAGTATTTGAGGCCAGGCTCTATATCGAACTTGCATCTGTTTCTCCAGGGCCAGTCAACTCTGGAAAAGCATCAGACTGTGCTCACCATGTTAGGTTTTCAAATGAATAGTGGTAAAACATATTTTTGTCTTTCGAGTGTATGAATCTACCCACTTTCGTTTCCTGTTTTTGTACCACCATCCCTTTTGATGTCTACATAACTTAAATCTTGTTCACCTGGAGTCTCATAATAGATTTCCCCAATACCAGTTTGTTCTCCTTTTTATTTTCCACATTACACTTGAAGTGATCATTCTAATATAAAAAACAGCCCAACAGTGTGATTTCCCTGATGAAATTTCTCTAATTAATGGCTCTGGTGTCATTGAATAAAAGCACGTAACTTCCAAGCCTCTCTCTGTTTGATGCTTTAGTCTCCTTTTGACCTCGTGCCCTTCTCCTACGTTGCTCCAGCGTGTGGACTGCTTTCGTTCCCCTCACCGGGCTGCTTGCTGTCGGCATTGCTATCTTCAGGCCTTTGTCCGTCGTGATTCCTCTGCTTGCATCACCCTTCCCTTCTCTTTCCATCTCTCTAAATCTGACAGCTTCTTAGGACTCACATTGGAGTATCAGGTAGTCAGTGGCCACCCTTGATCTAACAGGTTTGGGTACATTCTGGTTTTGTGTTCCTATTCCACTGTCTTATTTTTCCCATAGTAACCAATGTGAATACATAATGCTTTGTTGGCTTTCCTTGTCTATACCTTCTCTTAGATCAGAAGTTCAGTGCAGTGGGGGAAGGGAGTTGACTGCTTTATGCCGAAAGGTAGAGTAGAGCCAGATTCATCCTAGGCCCTACATGAGGATCATTCATTTGAATGCATAGAACTAGTGTGAAATATACTTTGGTCAATGACTCTGATGAGCAGTTTTACCAATCATCACTGACAACATGCTCTTTGCTAACCAGAAGCTGGCTTCCTCTTTCCTTCCTTCTCTGCCTTCTTCCCTTCCTTCCCTCTCCTTCCTTCCATTGCTTGTTACCTTCTAATACTGTTTTAATCTTGTTCAGACATCCATATTGAGTGACTCCCAGATCAGTGATAAATTAATTTATTGTAGCATCTTTCCATATTTATGTCAAATTTGTAGCATTGGAAGATTTGTCTCAATCCTATGTTTTTGGTTATCATATAAATATTTATGCCCTGTTCCTATCTGCTATGTCCTGAATTTAAATCATAGTACAGTATCTGTCCCTTCTTTAAGAATCACTGTAACTTTTGGACTATCACATTCCTATCCTTTTTGTTACGGACCGTTCTTTTATATTTTTAATAGGCACAATTATGCCCATGCATTTTTGTTTTAAAATTTTGGAATATGTGTACCTGTGGAGCCAGAATTACAGTAATCCTTTCTGGTTTTCATAAGAACAAATTAAGAATTAGCCTAATTAAAATCATCATTGCTATGAATAGGTAAGGTATAGTTGGAAAAAAAGCCATAAAGATTTTAAGCTTTCTTTAGAAGAAATCATACAGCTTTTTTTTTTTTTTTTTTTTTTTTTTTGGTGGGGGACTGGGAATCGAACCCAGGACCTTGCATTTGCCATGCAGGTGCCGTGCAGCTGAGCTGTATCCCTGGCCCCATACAGCTTTGTGAACTCACATAATTTCACTTGTCTTACATTCATTCTTAGCACAGATCTGAGCAGCTTTATGACCCTGTGGTTTCTCTCTTGCACATACACTTTCAACTCTTAAAACAGAAATTCTTTACACAGATACCAATTATTATGTCATTATCAAGCAATGGGATTAGAAGCTTTCACCGCCTAAGGAAACATATCCTTTTGGATATATGTTTGTAGACATAACATTATTATAATCTCCGTGTATGGGGATCGTGGGCCCTGTAACAATCACATGTGTGATTGTCAGGATTTTTTGATAGGAGATATATTGTTATAAGCTTAATAGCCTCATTACTAAAAATATCATCTACATACTATGAATTTTGAAAATATTATATAATAGTACTGTGTTATCTCTTGTCTTTTAATATTTACAGTGAAACTCTTGTTTTCTAGCTTCTCTGCACTGAGTACAGTAACTTAGTGAAATTTTACTCTAAATCGTAGTCATTAAATTGATTTATTTCTAATCACACCCTTATGTGGTGACTCAGAATGTTATTGGACTGAAGACTATGAATACCAATTAATATTATGCTATAAATGCTTGGGAGTGAGGGTTAACAGAATTTCTGTCCATTAGCTAACTTTATGATCAGTTTCTTCTTTTCTCTCTTTATTAACTGAAATTATTCTGTGACAGTACAAACTCAGATCTGTCTAGATGGTTTCCCATGTTCCTGTGCCACTGACAGTCTCTCCCCCTGCCCTTGAGGGCTCTCTCTGTAGCCTCTTATCAAACACAAGGCAGATGCTGACTTAGCTCACATGTCCCCTGTCGGGGTTGTGTCTGGCCTCTTCTCACGTGCAAATAAGAATAGCCTGTCCACATGAATGTAAAATGTTGACTTCCTATATTTTCTAGTCTGTAAGCAACACTTTAAGTAGAGAATCTCTGTATCCTAAATTTTGTCAAATACTTCTTCCTTCAAAGCAGCTTTTGTGAACTTCACTAAATCAGAGTTATGGAAAATGTGCTCCCTGATCTTGTGGGCTTTGCTATGCTACTGATTGGCTTGACATGCAACTTGGCATATTCTCTGGAATGCTGAATGTGTTGCAGAATTCTATAATCTGTCTCATTTAGTGCACTGTCTACAGGTTACCAGCCATGACTTGGAAGGAAAATTGTCTGTTCTCTTTATCTGAATTTCAACTGCAGCTGTGTTATAAGTCAAATATGCACATGTCTGAATTAAATTTCTTAATTTTGCTCTGTGAGTACATATTTTAGAGCATGGTGGACTATACAGCCATGGAGATAGACACAAATCATGGCAATATTCATATGAGAGTGTTCAAAGAGCTGATATGAAATTGGATATTTTAACTCAAGCTGCAGCTACTGACACTGTGCCATTAAAACTCCTACTTTGTTTTTTGCTGGGTTTGGGAGAACCATGTGATTTGGAACATTATTGCAAAACTGCTATTGCTATAGATAGTTTTATTTTGTTCAACTTGTTTTTTCAAAGATTTTAAAAATATACCCCAAAACATGAAAAGCACACTTGGGTTCATTTTGTAAGAAGGAAAATGAACATAAAGGACACAAAGTGTCTGAAAGCTTGACATTCACTTGCGCTGTGATGATGAGGTGACGTGGTGGCGCTGTGCAGGTGATGTGAGAGTTTCAGTGGCTGCAGATGTTAAATAAGGCTCAGTCATCTATCTGCCCGATGACATGGCAAGAGCGCTCAATCTAGGGGTAGGGGCCCTGGGTTCTGACAGGGCCTCTGCTTAAATTGTTGCCCTTCCTTTCTTTATGTTTCTTCTCACTTCTCTCTGGTGTGCCTCTTTATCTGTAGAAATGAGGAGTTAGACTGGATAATATCACAGTTCTCATTATGGCATCTCATGGCTGTCCTTGATTTTGTGGTTATAAAACAAGTCAGTACATAGCACTGTGTGACTTAGAGATAGTGCAAACTCCACAGAAAGACACACACTGAGGTAAAAAATATACCCCCTGTCAACACACACATGCCACATAGCTCAGTGTTTTTCAGATGTTAACTCTATTTATGAACTTTTTCTAAGGGACCTGATTTATTTTGGGGGGGGCTGTTGCCTGGCATTGACACCATAGCAAAACACTTACAGAAATACAGAACTGCATGAGAAAGTGATGATCTTAAGGCCAACAGAATCTGAAGATGGTTTAGGTTCTGAGAATCACTTACACACATTCTCTTTCATTCTCTGAGTTGAAATTTTTCAATCCTGACCAGCATTCCCAGCAGTGGGAATCTTGGCAACACCAGCTTTTACTGGCCATCTGCTTCAGCGATTATTCTCTTTGTTGAGTCAAACTTTGAAGGAATATCATTCTATGTAGAATGACCCAGATGAGTTAAAAAGTACTACTGAAATATACATTGACCAAATATGGAATATACTTTGCATGTCGTTCGAAGGTGCACATTATGCATTTTAATATCTCTGAATTTGTAAGTGTGTATAATGAATGTCATCTCCTAGTTAAAGCTGAGAATATGTTTTAGGTTAAATAAAAATAATGCGCATTTTATGCACAATGCTGTCTTTGACTTAATGGCTTATAGTATTAAACTGTATCAGCAGACATGATTTAAGTCCCTTTCTTTGCACAAAATTCCTAACAGAGACCTCAGAGAGCCTCCATTACTATGGCTGAAATGTTTGGTGTGGAGGAACTTTGCTAGAAGTAGCTTTCACATGTTACAGTTCACAGTTGAGTCTGCTCTATCATGGCACTCCTGCAGCCCTTGTTTACTCACTTTAAGAGCTAGTAAAATGTGTTTTTATGGAATGATAATTCCTTAAGTAAGTGGATTTTCCTCTTTGCAAATGCACTCCTTACAAGAAAATAGGTGTAAAGCACTTAGCTCAGAGCCTGACACAGGATGGATGGTAACCACAAAGTGTCTTCTGGATAGAACACTTTCTAGCTAAGTGCATGGATTTTGCATTTCCATGTTTAGTTCTTGGTTAGGGTCGCCTTTTCTCACCAGGGGCAATGAAGGGCCAGCCTTCAGTGTGGTAAGCCAAGGACACATTCAGCTTACAAATTACTGGACCACTCTGACAAATAAAATGTTTTCAAGCCAACAAAACTGCTGCAAACACAGATTTCCTGTAAATCTCTCTCACAAATTCCCTAAACTGCCATCTTCCAAAACTATAGCACAGTTATCAAAACCATAATATGAACCTTCTACAATATTATTTGGAGTTCAGAGATAAGTGCACTTTTTTTTTTCCTGAAAGAGGCCTGGGATAAATATGTTTGGCTTTGTTGCCTGTAAGGTCACTGTGATACTCTGTATCTTTACCCTCATCCTGGAAAAGCAGCCACAGAAGATGCTTACGTGATTGTTTATAGCTGTTTTAAAAATAGGTGACCAGCAGGTCCGAGTTTGCCACCTTAAAATCTACACATTTATAATGTGACAGTTTTCCCACTCATATCCTTCTCTGGTCCAGAATGAAGTTCCAGGTCACATGTTGTAGATTTAATATCCTCCTTTTCTAATTTGGAAGAGTTACTGGTCTGTTTTTATATTTAATAACGTCAAAACTTCCAAAGCATGCTGACTGTTCCGTATTTTCTCTGTCAGTTTGGGCTTTTCTGATATTTATTAATGGGTGTATTTAGGTTGCATATTCTCCTTAGGCGTGGCACACAAATGGAGCTACAACCTGCTCAGTACGTTGTATCACGAGGTGCGTTATCAGGGCATCATTAGTGATTCTAAGATAGGTTATTTGATTAATATGTCATCCTGCAGTTTCTCCCCTGTAAAGCTATTGTTTTTCTATTTATACTTTAAAAGTTGCTATATTTCCCTTTGTATTTTATCATGCAGTGAGTTTGAGGATATACATGTATTGTTTTCCTTTATACTTTGACCGAGTAATTTTAGTACCCTCGCATGATTCTTTCATTAAACAGTTAATACACTGTTGTTTTCCAAGTGATGATATTTTAGTTTCATTGTGCTTTCTACCTTTATCAGTTGAAATGATAAGGAGATGCTTATTACTTGTTTGTATTAATTTAAGCTCATTGATTCTGATTTTATACTTTAAAAAAAATTCTATTGCTATCAATATTTGTTACTCAATACTACTCCCTACTGGGGAGGCCCCTGAAGTTAGCTGCTATATCCTGTCAATAGTGCCATCAGGTTTTCTATTTTATGGTACCATTAGATAGGCCAAGCTCATGTTGTGGTTTGCTTGCCCTGCTGCAGGGATCAGGGTATTTTACCAAAGGATTTCTGATTCCTTTTACTGCAGTGCAGTGTTTAGAAACCACAATAAGGACATTTAGATGAATTACTGTCTCTGGGATATGAGGGTTCTAGATTCTCTCAGTGTTGCTCAGTGTTGTGGTTTGGATCTGGATGTCACCTAAAGCTCTTACATGCTGACAGAGACAGGAGGGTGGTTGGATCACTGGTGCGTGCTTACCCCTGCATTCCTCCCCTGGTGAGCTGAACAGTTGTGTGTGCTATTGGGAGGTGGGGCTGTCAGAGAAAGCCAGGGAGTGGGAGCATGGACTGCTAGGGTGCATCTCTCTTTCTCACTAATCCCCCCCATGCTGCTTTCCGGCCACCATGACTTGAGCAGCTTTCCTCTGTCTATGTCCTTCCCCTTGCAGTTACTTCCTGGGAGCCAGTGGCCAGGGACTGTGACTGTGAGCCAAAGTGAACTTCTCTTCCTGTAAGATTTTCCTGTCTGGGATTATGTTCCAGTGATGAGGAAATTGACTAGAACATGCGGCACAAGTAGATGTGCAGGAATGCACACACACACACACACACACACACACACACGTGTATCTGTGTCTTTCAAATTCAAACCCACACACTCATGCAGTGCCTCTAGTTTCAGTTCAGCATAACAAAAATTGGCCCTTCCCTCCCTGAGCCTTATTTCTCACACCACACTTTCAGATAAGAATGTTGGCTTCTGTTCTCCATAAATTGTTTGTCTGTTTGTTGCATGAAAGAATTAAGAGAGGTTAGCCTTGATGTTCGTAACCCAAATCCCTGCTTAGTATGCAAACCCATCTTTCTGTCTCTGGCCTGGGGCATACTGTCAACGTATTATTTTTAGGGTTTCTGTATTAGTCAGATTTCCATTACTGTGACAAAACACTCAAGGTAAATAACTTCAAGGGAGAAATGTCTGTTTGGGTCTACAATTTAGAGGTTTCAGTCTGTGGTTGCAGCTTTGTTGCCTTTGGCCTGCGGTGGCACAGTACATGCACTGTGAAGGAGGCTGCTCCCTTCCTGACAACAGGGAGCAAAGAGAGAGAGGCTGGCCTCCCAGACTGCCTCCACAACCCCACCCCCAGTGAACCTGCTTCCTTCTTAGGGTCCCACTTCCTAAAGCCCTCCCCACCTCCCAGCAGTGCCACAGGCTGGCAACTGGGCTTTTCACCATGGGTCTTGGGGGGTCATTTGAGACCCAGACCAAAGCCATTTGCTGGGTTACCACCCCACTGCTGTGGGTCATGCTCCTTAGTCATACAGTTATGTTCATTCAGCAGTGGTTGGATGCCACCCTTCCATCTTTACTGTGATTACTTATTGTATAATTTGTGAAATGCTGCCATGGTTCTAAAGTCAGAAATCCATGGAAAGTTATCAATCTATGCATCTTTTCTGCCCAAATCTCATTTACTCATTCCTTGCATTCAGTTTCCATTTAGTGCTTAGGTATTAACCAGTCTCATAAGCGTCTAATTTATATATCCTGCATTTCAGCATAAATGGGCTGACACGCTAGTTCATTCATTCATTCATTTATTCATTTATGGTGGTTGCTGGTGTTTAAGGTCAGGGTCTTGTATGGGCTAAGCATGTGATTTACCATTGAGCTACATTGCTATTTGTATAGTCTTCTATCCGCAGCAACATAGGTGATAAATGTGCATAGTTTTTTCCTAAAACATTATCATTGTTGGAAACAACGTCAGGGACCACACATAGGAAAGAGGTTGTAAATGTGTTTGTGTTTCTGTGCGTGTATATCCATATGGGAAACTCCTATGAGTCTTCGTACAGTTTTCCTGTCTGCTTTTCAACTGAAATTTTCTCACTGAATGTTTGGTTGTAGGCTTGTGGATTTTAATGCACTGTTCACAAGTGCAGACATAAGGTGTAGTACAGTCCTGGTGACTTACATCCAGGGAGATTTAGGCTTAAAAATTTTCTTAGTTGCAGAGGGCAAGAGTAATTGCTGCAGATGTTAGGAACTAGGAAACATGGAGAATATCACTGAAGGGAAATAGATTCCCCCTCATCAACAAAACTACTGTTTTTTCTTTCCAGAGCCAAGTTTATACCTAGTGAATGCTTTGAGCACACGTTACTGGGGAAGAAGAATAAAGAGTTTAATAAAGTACTTAATTCAAGAGCTGTGATTTAAAACTTTCACTTATAGTTTATATAAATTCACCTACGAAAGAACTGTCCATATGCGGGTTCTATCTATAGTGACAGGTCCCAAGAATGAGGTGCCCGCGGATGAAAAAAAGGAGAGTAAGAGAGACAAGAAAAACGAGAACTAAAAGTCGGATCAGGGGGCTGACAGTCTCTTGGACTGCTGCGGCTTCCATACTGCTGCGGCCTCAATCGCTCATCTCAGTCACCTTTTATTAGAACAAAGAATGTAACTAAACCCAACAGGAGAAATGCATTATCCCTTTCCATTTCTGCCTCTCAGCTTATGGTAACAGTCCTCAGGCGGGCCTCCCACACCCAGCACCGCGTTCACACAGTTCAGCCGGGGATCATAGGCCGACCATCAGTAATCAATCCATTAGCAATCACAGTTCTTTCCCTATATCCGAAGGAAACAGATGACTAAGTCATAACAAATTAAATATCTAACCATAATTTTTTTAAAAGTGCACATTTTCAAAATCAGTTTACACTGTGCTCCCTACCCTGTAAGTGTTTTTCATTTGGGTGGAGTTGGAAACAGAAAAATAGATTGCTCCCTCATACATTCCTGGAATGCATTGCCAGAGCATTCAGCTTACAGGTACAGGCTTATAGGTTATTAATTGCATACTTTTTTCTAAGCCAGACATCTGGGTGTGCCTGAGGCTACGCATATTTGTGTGTGATTCTTAGTCTTTTTGCTTTTCTGCTGCCCAGAAGGAAAGCTAAAGAATGTCTTCCTTTATCTTCACAGGCATCACATCTCTTGTCTTGCCAGTTGTTTTGCAGATACACTTTAGTTAGATACCCCTGTCTCCCCCACCCAGGGCCATGTAGTTTCCCTTATTTGGCCAATTATCTTCAGACTTTGAGTTGTGTTGTAGATGTAATTTATCAGGTAGTTTTTCCCTGATCTTCCAGAACTGGCAGAAATGTTGTTTTGTGTGTGCCAGTGCATCTAGCAGAGTGTATTGTATTTGCTTACACCATGCCTCTTCCTGTTTTCCCTAGGGTCAAGGACTGTTGAGTGAAGGCTACGTCTGTCATATCCTTAATGATATCCTCAGAGAGCAGTAGTCACCACCTGTAACACATCTGCTAAGTGAATAAATACACCAAGGGTCCAGAGAGTTGTAATCCTAGCTAAAATCAAGATCCTCTTTTTCCCAGATAATTTAGGGGTAATGGGTAAAAATGGAAATATCTTGAAAACAGTAAAACTAAAAAGGGTTATTATAGCATAGTTGCTATTTTTGAACATATAGTGCATACTTTTTCAGATGATAGTTTTGATAAAAAGCATAATAATTACCTATTACAAAATTACATTTTAACTCCTATTATAATAAAGGCTATCAGTGTAGTTGCGCTGTTCTTTTTGTACACCTCCAAGTGAGATAAGATTAATAAAATAATTTGAAATGTGTAGCTGTTCGACACTCCTAGAGCAGTTATCATTTAGTCTGTCAATGTAGTAAGAACCTGCACATCTCTTGACGTACAACTGTATTAGCAGTTCGTTACTGCAGAACTTCTCACAACCAGCCTACTGCTGCTCTTCGTTGTCTGTCTCTCTCGGGATTTTAGTATACTGCATTTCCGAACTGATGAAGTAGATCTTTAAATTCTTCTCACAATGGTGCATCTCGTAGAACATACCTTATTACTGTTGTATAGATATAGTATGAGGTAAAAGACAGATGACAGGAAAAAAGAGGAAAGAAACGCTATTGTAACCCAGTCTGGACAATGTCTCTAGAAGTGTACTTTGACTTAATACCGTTGTCTTACAGGTCTTCTATGTTCTGTGGTCTGGTCATCTTGCTTTCAGTCTGTGTGCATAATAATTAACCTTATGAAGTCTTATAAGATAAATAACTGATGCTGGGAAATTAAAAGGGGGTGGAGGTTGGGGGAAAAGCAGAACTGAAATGTGTTATATTCATGTATTCAGTTACCCTACACTGCGTGTAATCATCATACACTGCAAATGTACACTAATAAAAGTGAAAAAGAAACAAAGAAATTAAAAGAATTTTAGTCTCATTTTCTCTAAGAAGAAAGGAAGAGAAGAAAGTGGGAGGAAGGGAGGGAATATAGGTTTCAGATAGACTAGGAAGCAGTCTTCCCTAGAGACAATAACTTGATCACAGATGAATCCTGGTGGTGACCACTGTGTGGTACTGAATGTGAGAACAAACCCTGCAGTTTCCAATAAGATAACCATTAGGAACATAATTGAACGTTGAAACATGTATCTTAACTATATAAATTCTGTGCTACTTCTATTATGGTTCTATAATACTTTAAAGTAGCAACTAAAAAGAATAGTGTCAAAAATTAAACAAATATGTGTCATTAATCAGAGACGTCCATAAACAAAGTATACAAGAGTGTGTTTGCACTCCTCACTGTAGTGACTGTAATGACGCCACTTTAGACTGCAGGACCCTCGAAGCTCACTTTCTCATCCTGGCTTAATCTCCCCAGCTTGTTCTGCCAACCGAGCCAAACCAGTTCATCATTCTGTCATGTGGCGCGGGACACAACAAAACGGGTGCCGTACAGAAGTCATTTACAGTGCCCTTTGTTCCTTCCTTTCTCTTACCTCGTTTGTTTCTTCTCTGTCCCCCTCTACTTCTCTATACTTCCGTCTGTTTTTAACTTATTAGCAAGCAGTTTGCCTATAAAGTATACCTGTGGAAAGGTGTAACGCTATCTTTGTTTTTAATTCGAAGCAAAGGTTTCATATGTGGGACAGCTCACCGCAGGGCAAAACTGATCAAGCCATGTCTACTAAGTGACAATTTGCCAATGCCTACCTGGAACAAGAAACACTTTAATGGTGACACAAAATATTGCTAGTGCTTTTTATTATTAAAGCATCATTTTGGTTAATTTGCTGCTTTCTCCAATTTTGAAAAACATTTCAAGCCTATAGATAAATTTTTTTAAAATTTCAAAAAGAGAAAATAGCAGAATGATAAAACACTGTATTAGAAAGCCTCATTCAATTTCACCAACCACTGATATTTCACAATATTTCTCTTGCCCTCTCACTTGCTCTCTCTCTCTCTCTCACACACACACACACACACACACACACACACACACACACACTGAATGTTTTAAACTATTCTAAAGGAAATTGCAGGTATCTTTACAATTCATTGCTATATTCTTCTGTCTGGGTTCTCTGCTGAAGACAAAGGCATTCTATTACAAAATCATATGTATCACACTCAAAATTTAATATAAATTAGAATATTTAATATGAGGCTATTATAAAATTAAGATAATTTATATCAATTTAAGATGTTTAAAACTGTAAATTAGCTATGATACATAAATACTATGCATTGTGTGTTATGTATTTGTTATCACAGCTCTGCCCCCAAGCGTGATGCCCTTTGTAGGTTAAGTCGCTTGGATATAATCAGGGTTAGGTGACCCTCGGGGTGATGCACTCCTGATGTGAGTAGCAACCATACAGAAAGGGGCAGCTCAGTCTCTCTCCATGCTCACCAGCCAAAGACAGGCACATAAAATGCACGGAGAATGTGCCAAGATGCGATCTCAGCAGATGTGGTCGTGCTGACAACCTGAGCTCCACCTGCTAGCCTCCAAAGTCAGGAGGAAACAAATTCTTACTGCTTAAACCACTCTATGCTACATTTTATGACAGTCCAAGCTAAGATAATGTTGTATAATGAAATTATGCATCAATACATTTCAGATGATATATTTATCCTACTTCAAACACATGTTCTCTAATGATGTGTGGGTGTGATGTTTGGGAAAACAATTTTGGTGATGCATGTACTGTCCTACAATGGAAGGTCTCACGTCCCCCTTGAAGGTGAGCTCCCTGAGGTCAAGAATCACATGGAACAGGGTTTACATGTTGTTCATCTTTGTACTGTTCTCTTTTAGACAGTGCTGATTGAACTTAACAAAAATGGGAAGTTGACCTATTCCTTGACCTAATTTCAAATTAACTTGAAATTAACAAGCAGACCTGGATTCCTTTAAATAATCATAGTGACTTGAAGTAAAATCCAAGTATATACATATTTCAGGGATAACTCTGTGCTTCAACAAAAACACTAATAATTCATGAATGAGGGCTAAATAGGTGCTCCTGTTCTCAACAATGATTCTTCCATGTATCAGCAAAGGCCTTAGTTCATGTTAAGTCTGTTAAACCCATGTTGCCACAATTTCCACCTCTTGACTGGGTCTAAAACTATAGAGTTCATCTTGCTGGCTGTGTTCAACTATGGATATGTCCTTTGGAGCTCTTTTTTCCTTTTCTGGTTTATGTTCTTTTTGCGCAACTTCCCTAGGGATAGGTGTTTTAGCAGCAAGGGAGTGCATATACACAGTTCTACTTTTACTATATATTTTTTCTTCTTCATTTTTTACAGCATATTATGCTAGGCAGACCTGTGTCTCCTGAGCTTTGTTTTTTGATATTCTCAGTCTTGCTTCTCCTGGGTCTTAGTCTGTTTTCTGTTACTATAACTGAATACCATAGACCAGGTGAGTTTTGAAGGTTTACTTAGGTTGCGTTTCTCATGAGTCTGGAAGAGTAAGACTATGCCTTGCATCTGCTTAATCTAGTGAAGGTTTTCTTGTGCATTGTGAAACAACAGGAGAGCACATGGCAGGACACAGCGAGCATGCTAACTTTGGTCTTTCTTCCTTTTCTTATAAAGCTTATAACTCATTTCATGAAGGCCTCAGCACATGGCCTCATTTAGTTACAATTATCTCCCAAAGATCTCACCTTTAGATATCAGGACTGTGGAGATGAAGTTTCATATCAATTTTGGGGGAACACAAACCCTGATCACAGTACCTTGTGCAACCAGTAGTCACAGTGTTGATTGTGTTAAGGAATGGGTCACTAAACTCTTGTGTTTATTTTCTGAATTGCATCTTTTTTTTGTGGTTTACCTTTGGAACATCTATACACCCTGCCTTTTTCTCCAAGTTGTGAGAGTTTTCCAAGTGAATTTTTATTTCTTTGTTTTCTTAAAACTTGAGGCCAATTTGGAAATGAACATTTCATATATAATTGGGCGAAGCCTTTCTAATTAAATTATGTCTCTTGTGAAATATTCTGATCATCTATAGGGCAGAAAATGCCCTATATTAATCATGGGGATGCACTTCAAAGGAGGGTTTTGAGTGAGAAACAAAGAAAAGAGAAGACTTATGTGCTCTGCCATGGCATATGGCAATGCTAAGAGAGAGAAAAAATATAGTTTGTAGTAACAGATGGATTTGAACCACACTTGGCTCTGTTGAACACTTTTTAATATTTAATTTACAATGAATCTTTAATATAGCATTTAACTAAGTCTGCTGTCATATTCTTTTGAAATGTATAAAGCCTTGTCAATGTAATTGTGTCTAGAAGGCTTCATATGGATGTTGAGTATTTAAAATTAAAACTGTTGTTGGGAAAAATGGTAATTTTGCAAGACTTTTATGGCTCACTTATATTTTTGTTGTTTAGAGAGATATGTATGTATGATATATGTATATATGTGTGTGTGTGTGTGTGTATAATATAAGTCTGTCGGCCTCTTTATTCCCTGTTAGCTGAGAAAAAATAGAACCAAATGATGAAAGTAACTTTTAGCCATAGAAATAAAATACATGTGAAAGGTGTGTCTAAGGCTTTGAAACCATTCTGGTTTGTTTGAAATGTAGCCGAGTGCCACACAGTTTGCTGACAATAGAAGAAATTATGGTTGTAGTATAATCACAGTTACTACCCTTTATGGAGCTCGGCTGCATAAATGGAGTCACTAAGCAAACGGTAAAACGATCTAGTTGGTCCTATTTGAAGAAACCCAGGGATGATTTCCATTGACTGACTTACAATGTCCTTGTTAAAACATTTCATACAGAATTTACTTTTAATTTTGAAAATACATAAGGGATGAAGATGGAGAGCGTAGTAATCGAGGTGTGTTCTGATTTGTGTCTCACACTGCTTTGCCATTGGACGGCTACATCTTTATCATGATTGTAACACCTGGACTCCATTATTTTGGATGAGAAAAATAAAAAACTGTTGCTACTTATAGGCCAAGACTTGTTCAGTAACTGCTTCTCTTGCATTTGATGATATTCCATATTTTGACCCATGTTGGGGTGACATCTTTTCTTTAATTCAGGGGGAAGGAGGTGCCAAAGACATGCAAAGTGCACCAGCGATTATGGATGACAGTCTACTCTTTGTCTTGTAAACACCTGCTCCCAGGGGGAATAACATTGACTGAAATCTGCTTTCTGGGTTTGGTAACAGGAAGTTGAACCAAATTAAGGTTTATTATGCATTCATAGCTGTCATCACTTCAGACTGTTCCCTGGGAAAAATAAAGTTGGTCCAGGTCATTATTCTTATAGTCTGTATCCTTGGCAATTATTTATTTATTTTTTTACAATTCTGTGTCCTGAAGGTATTTTGTTTGGTATTAGTTTTGTTTGCTGTGTCTTATAATATTTCCACGTAGTACAGGAGATATTCAAAGTTAAAGAAGGTTCTATCATTCCTCATTTTAATTAGGACCTGTGGGTTTATGGTCCTTTTGAAGAGAAACGAACAAGTATGAAAAACAAGTGGCTGTCTAATTGGGTAGAGTATGGTGGGGTTCTGGCAGGGTTCTGTTATCCACTCTTCCGATCTTTGATCTTAGCTGCCATCCTGAGGCTAGCTCTCCCTTTCTCTTCTCTCCCCTGCCCTGGCATGGTGAGATGAATTATTTGATAAGGCTCATCACTGCTTTCTGGCTCTTTGATATTAGATTAACCTTGTTCATTCTACGGTGTTATTATGCTTTTACCCAGAGGTGGGTGTGCTTGTCTTCTACAGCCATTGTTTCATACATTTAAGAATGAACACATGAAAGAACAGTTTCATAATGGATCAAAGGATGTAAATATTTTAATTAGCCTAGTCCATTCCTGTTTCCTTTGAGTGAATGGTCTCTTTGCTCACCCCAGTGTGTGACAAATTATTCACTGTGAGAGCCAGTGATTTGCTTTATTTTGGGAATCTCAGTTTCTATTTCTGTTTTTGTAAATAGAATCTCAGTTTCTGGTATCTCCTCCATTCAAATACATTGACTAGATTGCTGTTCTTTTTTAATATTTTCAATGGCTTCTTATACAAAAAGAATAAATTCATGACTGCTTAGCCCATATTGATTATGAAGGATGTAAAATGGAAGTGCTATACCTCAATGTAGTTTTGCCTTTTAAACAAACAGGAGCACCAAGTGAAATGAATTATGAGTTATTGGTACCCCCACTGGTTGGTGACATTACCACGCCATATGGTACTCAGTGAATGATTTCAAGCATACTGCAAAACGTTACCTACTCCACAGTGCAGGAGGCATTTCTTTTAAAAATACAAGTGACAATAAAGCATGAGCTGATGTATTTTTCTCTTCTCCTGTCAGGCATATTCTTTTCACACACCTTTTATTTTTTCATTGATAAATATCACATGATATGAGGTTGACTACCTGCTCTGCTTGTACTGGGACATATACATGAGCTAGACAGGGTTTAATTACTATCTCTGGTGCGGTAAACCAACAGTTCTTGCATCTGAGGGATCCCTGTTCAGCAGGTGGTGTTGTATTTGGAATCTGCCCTGTCTCAAGACCAACACAGCAGTGCATGAGCAGGTAGGATTGCTTAAACTGTCAGGGATAGAGAGCTAAGAGAAAAGATCAGAATCAGCTATCTGCAATTGTAGCCAACTTGAAAGTTTAAGTCCCAGAGATAACTCAAAATTCACAAGTCTAAGCTCATCTTTTCCCTTTTCTAGCACGATCACAAAAAGAAAAGAAAAGTAATGATGAGGGACACGTTAGTATAGATGCATCCTTATCACATTCAAGCACCGGGGTTCTGGAGATCAAAATATTCTTTCTGTCTTTGGCATGCTGCATTTTCTGAAATGGCTGGGGATTGTTTTGTCTTCAAGGAAGGGGCAAGCAGGGGAGTGAAGTGTGAATTTAAAGGGCTGTGTTTTACAGGATGGATCTTTTTTTGAAAAATTCTATGAGTTCACAGATAAATGATGTGGCATTTTTTGGTGACATATGACTAGTTTTATGTATATCCTAAATGTGTACTGATGATGTTGCATTTGAGTTAGAGAAATTACCATTGCAACTCTACCTTACTTTTACTATAAACTCTTCATTTCCTGTTTCATGCAAGAAGTAACTCACTTAAATGATGACAGGAAGCACACATTTTTAAACAGTTTGTCTGATGTTCCCAGCCAGGTGTCCAAAGATGATGATGTGATTTTAGGAGTTTCAAGTTGTGCTGATGAGAAGAAGTTGACGGAAAGAAACATTAGGGAGAATGATTTTTCAAAGAATATTCAGCCATTTCCGATAAGGATGCAAACCATCTCTTGAGAGGTTAGAAGAAAGTAATCCCCAGTTTAGAGATTGCTGAGTGTTTACCAAGAATTGGCTAAGTATGATAAATCTAGGTCAGTGTTCACTGAAACTAGACCAAAGACATCAGTGGGGAATTAACATCATCCTGCCACCCATATTTATGTCCCATGTTCACTACGCTCCCAAAGGCTTAGTTCTTTCTGTCTCTAGGGTACAGACTACATCATCATTTCATTTATAGTTACTCTCACTTTGCCTTCTCTCTTGTCTTCTTTTTCCCTCCAGTACTAGCATTGAACCCAGGACCTTCACACTGAGCCATGTCCTCCACATATTTTTAAATTTCTCTTGAGAAAGGGTGTTATTAATCAACTTTCCTGTTGCTGGACACAGTATCTAGCACACACAACTGATTCATTGGCTCGTGGTTTCAGTGTCTGCTTGCTTGGCTCTAGGACAGAGACATCATGGTGAAAGAGCATGGTGGAGTAAGGCTGCTCAGTTCATGGTGGCCAGGAAGAAGCCCAAGGGAAGACTGACAGGTGGGAAAGGGCAAGAGGATCCACTGTGCTACTCAAAGTCAAACCTTCATGATGCACTGAGCACACGCATCAGTGTGCTTCCTGAATCCTGTGGATGGATCCCAACGCAAGTCGGCAGTCCACAATGACTGCCACCCCTGGCCTTAGAGTCTTCGTATCCAAATACAATCCATTAATCCATATTTAATCCACAAATAAACACAATAATTCTGCCTATTATGGTACAGTTATCCTGTGTACAACTGAAAATGCAATAGTTCCTTCCCCAGAATGTCCAAAGTTCCAGCATACCTCAGAAGTCCATGTCAATGCCTTTTCTGGTGTTGAAGGCAACCTCATAGTTGTGGACCTGTAATAGTAGGACCCCCTGGCTTATGAATATTTGAGCTGGGAACTGTCACAAATGAGTCTTACTTTGTAGTGGACTCTTTATTCAATTACAAAAGAATCTGACATGAATGTTCTCCTGGAACAGAACTTACTCAAAAATTAGCAACATGTAGCAATCTTAATATATAATGCCAAAGGGTAAACATTCCCATTCTAAAAGGGAGGAATGTGTAGACAGTGAATTGGAGCAAAACAAGATTGAAACTCAGTAGCAGATACTGTACTCTGTAGCTCCATTTCCAGCATCAGGGATACATGTCAGTGAAATCTGAGTTTCAGAGGCTTGGGGTCACCCTAATGTCTTTGCCAATTGTAGCACACATGGCATTCCTCTTGAGCTGGCTTCATTCACAGCTTGCTGCTTTCCTCAGCAGCCATTGCATGTTCCTGTCATCTCCACCTGCCTGGAGTCGCCACTGCACCTTTGGCTTCTTCCCCACAGCGGTGTACCACTTTCCCAGGGAATCTTTACCTGGCCTTTTAAACCATCCTTTGAATCTAGGTGAAAGCCTGTAACTAATTCTTGCATTCTCTGTGCCAGTAAGACCATCATCATGTAGATGATGCCAAGTTCTGCTCTCAGTAGAAGTACCAACCAAGCTTCTTCTACCATTGCTTTAATGGCCACTTGTGCCTAGGTGATTGAGCACAGAGAAATGAGTCCCAGGGACCCAATTCCCTAGGAGCCCCTTGTCAAACAGGAGTCTGATGAGAACCTACTCTTCAGCCTGCAGTGGGTGGGGCCTTTCTGATTTCTGAGGTGCCTTCCCAGCATCTTTCTTTTTGTTCCTTTACAAAGTACTTCCTTCCTTTTTAATAGTGCTAATCTCTTACAACCATGCACCTCTTTTGGCCCAGTTTTACACATGACTTCTTCTGGGCCCATATATAAATAGTTCAACTTTTTCTGCTCTACTTTTTGCCCCCAAATCTGACTAGAACTCTGGCTAAGAGCAGTTACGAGTACCCTCGTCAGAACCTAAATGTTGGGATGCTTTGAAAATGTCTCCCCCAGGTAAATTAATCCACCATCCTTAATTTTGCTCCCTGGTAAATTTTCAGAACATAAGCAAAATGTACACAAATTTTCTCCAGAGTGTAACACATACGGCCTGTAGTCCGACTGCCAATGGTCCTCTTCTCAGTTTAAACTTCCCAGTACTGGCCTTCATGGTTGGCTTTCCTGACAGCATTTTGCTCTTCTGAGCTCTGACCAGAGTCACCCATCAGTTACCGCCTTCTAGAACTTCTTTAGCAGGAATTTCTAAACCTTTTCAAACTCTTCCCACAAATCAGTTTCAAGGGCTTCTAGACCACATGGTCAAATGCAGTCACAACAGTGACCCTTTCACCCCTATCCATTTCTGTATTAGTGAGCTTTCCCATTGCTGGCCACAATACCCACAACCCTCTATTAAATTAGAAGAGGCTTAACTTCTGATTCAGTCCCTAGTTTGGTGACTTGGTGGCAGATGCACATGGTGGAAAGCAGGTGCATGGTTTGTGGCACCTGGGAAGAGAGAACAGGAAGAGTGCTGGGGGAAGGAGCACAGGATCAGACACGGTACCCACAGCAATGCTTCTGTCAACCCTCATGGTCCCCCTCCATGTGCTCCTTCAACTCTCCAGGCAGATCCCCCGGCCAGTCGAGGTGACATTCCACCCTAACCAGCACATGGGAGGGGCACTGTCACTGAGCTGCCTCAGCCAGCTGTGAACTCACTAATCCCCCTTCGGCAGATGCTCAGAGTGCTGGGGTTACAGGCGTACACCTCCAGGCCCAACCTTTCTGTACTTTGTAAGAAAGACTGCAGTCTTTGTGAGGCAAGCTGAACTGGTGATGGTTTTAAACAATAGCACTTTAAAAATTAAAACACTTTTTGATCTATTGTGTGATCTACCAAGAATTACAGGTTTATTTTGTCCAAAAGTCCTTGAGGCTCTGCTTTAGTAAGACTAGGTTTAACTGAACAAATTCTCATACACGTACATATTTCTGAGAAGAGTGAGAACATTAATTTTATTATAAGGAGCTCAGTGTTGTTTTAGAACCTTTTCTGTATTTATTTTATATGGTATTGTGGAAAAATACAGAGAATGTTTAAATTAAGAAAAGTTTATACAATAAAGATCATACTGCCATTATCCCCCCTCAGAATACTCCCTGTTACTTTAAATGCACTTCTATCCTTCTCGCCTCTTCCTGAAGCAGTTCTGGAAGCCCTGTTCTGTGAGTGTCTTTATTGCATTGTTCTGGGGGCTTTAGTGTCGTGAACTGATTCAAAATATTCACCTTTGTTTTGACTTTAGGAAAGAGCTAGAGGTCAAATGGTACCAGATGCAGTGAATAAAGTGGATGAGGTCATATCATGTTTTTATATTGCCTTTTGGTTGATTGGCACTGAGCAGCTGGATTCATCATATTTTGATCAAATCTCATAAAAAACACAAAAGAATATTTTCAGGAAGTGGCAAGAATGATGGGATAAGTGTTTTAGAAGCAAGAGGGAGTATGTGGATTTTTATTGTATTTTGTTAGTATACATTACAGTGTATACATAATAAATTCATTCGTTGTGGGAAATGGGTAGATTACATAATGCATCTTGATACATTTGCCTTCCTCTCCAGTTCCTCCTGTCTACCCTCATCCCCAGAACCCTTCCCATCTTCATAAAAAGTCTTCCTATTTGGTATCATCTTTTATTTCTCTCTTCAAAGGATTTATGTTTCAGTTGCACATACAAAAGAAACAATGTCATATTTAATCTTCTGTGTGTGAGTTATTTCATGCAAATTGTTTCAAGAGGGGAGTTAATGGCAATGTGTCTTTTACTGTAATAAAGTATTTAAACACACTGTATTTTCAGTCACTGCTTGAGGAGTTGATTTCTTTAGTCATGTATAAAGGGAACTTCACCTAAGAATTGTGTTCAAGTTATTAAAGTCTGTGATGAAAAATTAGAATGAGGGAGGTTGTCTTACCAGGGAAATTGCTTACGTTCTAGAGGTGAGAGAACAGTCTTTATCTGCAGGCTTTTCTTTCTCTTCCATATGGGAAAGGGGGTGCTCTGTGAGGCAGGTCACACTGCCAGAGTGTATTGACAGAGAAATCACAAAGTACGTGAAGTAGTGTGTCTGTCTTTGATACTTTGTTAAAGGGACCATGATAATTCACTTGAATCATTACAGTGTACCTCCCTAGTGTTCTACACCTTGGTAATCACCATAGTTACATAGTTCTGAGAGCAGAAATTTTGTGACACCTTCCACACATGGAAATCAGATATGACTAAAATGTTCTCTTCCAATAGTGCAGCTTTTATCTAATGAAAAAGACAACACATGCACAAAATAAATCTGAGTTACTGTTCTGACCAGACTCAGTGATGGCAAACCAATGCTCATAAAATAACAATAGCAAGACTTAAGATTAATGTGTTGGCCTTACAATCTATATTTAATTTTAAAAGTAGAATTACATTTGTTACAAATCACCATCATTTTAGAGAATGGACTGGAATAAATAAAAGTTACTGAGAATTTTGTTCCATACTCCAAACTATTGATTCAGCTGAATTTCATGGAGTCTGCAGTTCCTAAAGCTGTAGAGGAATTGCTGGGCAATTGAATTTGTCCCATTAGTTCAATTGCAGTTTTGAAAAGAGGAATTATGTTTTTAATCCCTTTAGAGCAGGAACTCAGGGTAGTATTTGGAAAACCAAATGCTCATCATCTTCAATATGAAAATTCCAGGAATAACCATCTCTGGGTATTCTCTCACCTCCTGACTCAGAGGAAATTTGAGATGTTCCCAGAAGTTGGTTTAGTTCATTTATAGTCAATATCTCATTGTACTCATACATTTTCATCACACCTAAAACTTACCACTTTCTATCTGAAATAAAGTTGAAGTTATAAAGGGGAATTAAATGTGCTTTAGTGGCCCTACTTAAAGGATAAGCTAAATGTACTGATCACCCCCTTCTTGAGAGGACCTTCTGATTCAGTGAAACAGGTAGCGCCCTGTGCTTTTTCTTTGCACTGGTAGGCATGCAAACACCAACAGAAATGAGGACAGGCACGTGGGAATTTTAAGTCTGTCCTGAAAGATGTTTACCTTGAAAGAGGGCTCATCATAACCTCTGACATTAGGCTATACAAATCTCTATCAAATGAACTACAGTTGTCCCTCTATATCTGTGGGTAATTGATTCTTCCTCTTCCCATAGATTACAAATCAGTGGATGCTGAAGTAAGTCTCTTGTATAAAATGGCATTGGATTTGCATATAGTCTGTGCATATCCCCCTGTATATTTTAACTCCTCTGTATACCTCTTATGATGCCTAAAGTGCTGTACATGCTATGTAGGTCACTGGTATACATTGCTATGGAAGGTTTGGATTATAATGACAAGGAATAAGAAAGTCTGTAAATGGTAGTGCAGGTGCTTTTTTGTTTAAATATTTCCACCCGTGGCTGGTTGCATGCATGGAAATGGAAGTCACGGATAAGGGAGGCCAAATGTGGTTGGCACAGAAAGTATGATACTGGCTGATGAGATTTTCTGTGTGGCACAAGCCAGTGGTTAATGGAGAGTGAGTGAGTCCTGGTGATAGATTAGCTTGACTGGGAAGAACTCTGCTGGAAAATCTCATGTAGATATATATGGCTATTTGCGAGAGGAAAGGAAAAAAAGTTGTCTTTTTTGAAAGTTTATAGTATTGATAAAAAGAGAATGTTGACGAAAATATGTGGGGAGAAACACTGATAGCTCCTGTGACACTCCTTTGAAACCACACCCCAGTCTGCAAAATGTGTGGTTCCTTCTCAAATCTCGGTAGTACAGCGTATGAAAAGGTGCCTCCCTTTGGTTTTAAGCTACCTCTACACTGTTTGTTCTTTTCCAACACAGTATCTGTGCTATAGCCAGCCAGCCTCTTTTTCTAAACGTCTTTGCATAGCAGTCCATCATCCCGGAGCAGTCACTTCTGCCACTCTGTCAGACCAGCAAAAAGCGCATCTCTCTCATGAAAACAAAATCCACATTTCTCATAAGAACATCTGACTCGCTCACCCCACTGTGCTGCCTCTCACGTTGCCTCGGTAACATGGGGTGTGCTTTCTTGACTTCCCTCTGTGTGTCTGTGGTATATGTACAACTCTTGTCCTCTGGCTGGGCTGAAACAGCACCAGTGGTGAATTGCCTTGATTCCTCCTCTGGTCTTCCACAAGCCCATTCTGTCCTGCAGATCCGTTTTGTGCAGTGCTCTGGATCATTGCAGGCCTCCCTTCAAAACATGGAGCTTGCTCTGGGGCAAGTAGACTGTCACTGAGTCATGGTGTGAGGCTTTCTGTAGGAGTGACTGTTGTCCTGTGTGGTGACAGTGTGAGTATCTTATCTGCATTTTAAATCTTCCAGGAGCCCCTCAATCCAGCTCCAACTGAGCATAGCTTCTTGTAGGGCACAGCGGGCAGCGCAAGGGCAGAGAGTGGTGTGTCTCTGCGGGTCCAGGGCTTGGGGTTATGCAGCAGAGTGCTTCTGTAATTGCTGCTCAGTGGGAAAGCTCCCCATGCTACCTTCCAGTCTGCTGACCCCAGTTTCCTGCTGAGCAGCGTGGGAATATATTAGCAACCCATGATCAGACTGCAGAGACAGCATGAGGTCCTTTGATGCATCTGCCCTTGCTCCTCGAGCTTATCTGTGTTTACATAGAAAGGTGATGGTAGGTATTAGAGGGATCTCCGGGTGAGGCACAGGGAGGACAGTTATAGATGTGGATCCTGCTGGATTTCTGTGGCATCTGAGGTCACTGTTTTCTAAAGGACTTAGCAAAAGGGTCATATCTGGACATTTTTAATGCTCTCTTCAGAGTCTGTCCATGTGCTTTGAGCTCACAGTTCATTTCCCTCCTGAGAGCAGTTGTCCATTTGAATTATATATACTATATTTCTGCTTTCCTTGTTTTTAAGAGGTTCATCCTTTATTCTCAACATTTTACAAGCATCCCAGTGTCATCCAAGGTGCTACTGCCTTGCAGTCCCCTTCCTGATAACTCTGTGTTTAATGTCTGATTCCCAGTAATTGGGTGGTGATAAATCACCCTGGCTGCTGTCTGGTCACTCGCCTCCTGCCCATGTGCACCCCCAATCTTATAGTGTTCCCAAAAACTATATTGAGTAAGGAAAGAAAAAGGCATGGGAAAAGGAGATAGTATGTGTTATGTATGTGTACCAACTTGCTGTCAGGAATATAAACATTACATTCACAAACATAGGTACTAATAAATTTTTTTAAAAAAGCTATACTGTACTGACTGGCTGGCACATTGTCTTCCTACTGCTCATCCCTGTTTTCTTGCTTCCAGTGTCTTGCGATGGCCTTTCCTAGCAAGTGTTAGGTATGTATGGTTCTCACATGTGTCTCCGTTCAGATGTAAAGGCCTGAATGCCATTTTCTGCCCCAGTGGGAAATTTTCCCTGGACTCATTTTTTACTTGCCCTCTGTCTCCAGTTATCTCCAGGTATTTCCCGGGAATTTCCAGCCCCTCTCCATGTGTTCTAACTGAACAGAGGGCTTAAGGAAATTAGCTCAAAGACCAGACCTTCCCTGTGGATTCACCACACCCAACACTTTTCTTCTGGGAATGTAAACATCCCTCCTCCTACTACAACACACAGCTTCTCGGCTCTGGGCCTGACGTGGCTTGATCTCTGGTTTTCATCCTCCTGCAAAATGATGTGGTCATCCAGGACATGCAGCCTATATCATCTGCCCCTTAGCTTTAGATCTCATTCTACTGCACTGGCTAGTTGAAGTCCGGAGAGAGCTGGAAGACCTTGAGGATTTCCGTTGTACTTCGGGATTGTAAAGGTGCTGTGGGGTCATAGGCACTGGATCAGGAAGGATGACCTGTACACCAAACGTCTCCTGGGGCTGTAATGGCGGGATGGGGGGATGGGGAATTCCTCTTACGGGCCCAGGCAGTTGCCTTTTTGTTGGGCTTCACTGTCACTCTGACAAGCAAAAGGCAAATTGCCTGCTTCACTAAGGTGCAGTGTGGAGGGGATTCAGCAGGTAGCCTCCATGATGGGGAGAACTCTAGGAAGAGGGTAGCAGGAAATTCATCTTATTTTAGAGCCACACCCCATGTCCAAAAGGACAGATGTGCCTTTCCATTTCCCACACTGCTTATTGGGGAAATGGGAGCAGTGACATTCCCTGCGTGGTCTCCTTGGCCAGGGGCAGAGTAAGTCATCTTGTTGAGCCTGCTCACCTGACAGGAGAGAGCAGAAGCCTCTGTGATCCCGGTGCTGCTAGGGCTGCACAGTGAACGCAGTGAGCACTCGGACTCCCTGCTGGTGCTCCTCCTCTTCAGCGGGCTGTGCACGTTGTTTAGCTTTAGCCAGTCTCCCACCGGCCCCAGGACACGACCCCCGCGTGCGCTTTCCCTGTGGTTATGTGGCACAGCAGCTGCCCTCTGTCCCCAAAGGCGGAACCCTAGCGTTCTCTTCCTCTTTTCTCTCTTCATCTCAGAGATGAAGTTGTTGCACCTGGCTGTGCTGTCCTGTCTACGGCTGTGGTGAGCAGTTTTCTCCCTGCTGTTCATGGTCTGTGTACTCTTTGTTCTTGGTGCTCAGATTTGTACGGCTATGGCCTGGCGTGTTAGCACCTGCATTCCTGGCCGCCCCTCCTGACTTTCCTGGGTTATCCAGTCAACGATCCGATCCATGTGCTCCAGCTGCCGATCGGGTCCACCTCTGTGTTCCTATGTTCTTGTCCTGGGATTCCATGGCCTGAGATTATCTACCTGAGAACTCTGGTTAGGGAACTCAGTGATGAAAGTAGGTGAGAGGAAAACCTGCAGCTTGTGTTTGCACAAAGGTTTATGTGAGGAGGGACACAGACATCATCAAGTGTCACGGTCCCTGGGCCGGGAGCCTGAGCAGGGTGCAGGATGACCCTCCATGTGCATTGTGTGACATGAAGTTTCAGGCTGTCTCAGGACATCTCAGTCAGCAACATTCTATAGATAGGATGGTGGTGACTTGCTTGTATCCAAAAACTTCTCTAAATAATGACTATAAGAAAGGTGTTGTGTTAAGTTTTGTGGATGGGTAAAACTGTGTGTGTGTGTGTGTGTGTGTGTGTGTGTGTGTGTGTGTGAAAAATAGTCTACTAGGAAGAATTATTAATCTAGTTAAATATATAAGGCAGTGAAATTGGTATGATAACCAGAATTAAAAATCAGCTTCTTAAATGTTCCAAATGAATGGGGTTGAAAGCGCCTAGGAATTCAAATGAGACCTGTGTCTCAACTGGGGTGATCATGAAAGATTTTATGGAGCAAATGACACTAAATTTTGACTTTAGAGTCCAAATAATTTATCTTGTTCTTTTTACCTCTGCCTCTTCCTGAGCCCTGAATCCTAGATGATTTATAACCATAGGCTCTCACCCTGGAGAAGTGCAGGACGGCTGGTCTGGCTGTGGCAACACATCCCTCCCAGCTACTGTAGCACATAAGTCCTATACTTGGTAACACAGCTTTTCTGAGAGCCTCCCCTCATCTCCAGCACTGCCACAGAGTCTTCCACAGGACTCAGCTGTGGGGTGTGATTATGTGTTTTAGCCGTTCTTATTTAGAATAATTTAATTCAAGAGGAGATGATCTATATTCTTTTAAGTTTCATTAAGTAGTCATTAGAATGCTTAATCTCCTGCATCTTTTTTTTTTCAGTCTGAAGCACATTAGTTTAGATATCACTTATTAAATTTTTACCCCTGCCAAGTTACCATAGTACTGTGATCTATTGAAGGTGTGCTCCTTTTTTTTTGAGCATTAAGTCCTCATTGCACAGGGCGAGTTCCCCACGTGTGGCACAGTGCACGGGCTGCTTTAAAGCAGCTGCTGCTGCTTTCCATGCGTTCTGGCCACAAATTCCCTTTATTTTGTGTTGTGCCCCAAGTGCTCAAAGTAAGTCTTGATTATCTTAAAACTGGTGTGGGTATAGCATAACAGCACTGCCAGAAGAACCTGTTTTAAAGATCGGATATATATCAAGCATGAGTGTTGTACTGTGTTGAAAGAATTCATCTACCTTTTGGGATTTCACAATAACTTTGTAATTATGGATTATTTTCATGCAAATACATTTTTAAGTATTAAGTGCCCCCAAATCTTGAGACAGTAGATCCAACACAAAGCAATCTCAAATGACCTTGAGGAGCTGTTAGCAGCTTTTCTCAGACTAAGATGAAATCTGTTAAGGTGAACTGAAAGACATGTAGAAGGCTGGAGTTGAAAGTTCTGTGTTTTCCCCTACAGCAGTTGATGACATGTGTTGATGCGTAATGCAGGCCAGACAACAGTGTTTCTTATCCTTCTTTAGGTGTCTGTGATGTCCTTAGCCAGAAAAGAAAAGAACACTGTGGAGACTCAAAATTGCCTCAAGTGACTTTTTATAAGAGAAACTTGAACTTGCTCAGCATCCACAGCTCACAATTTCTGAACAGAGATGACCATCTTTTTATTTTTTTTTAAACTATAATGTTTCCTTTCATATTTTCTTGAGACTGAGCTTTAATATTTCATTGGTAATAAATTCTGAAAGACAAATATGAATTGCAAAGGATGTTCCTGGTTTGTAGATTTCCAGTCACTATGCCTGGTCCTGGCTTCCATGGTCACATCTCCAGAAGGGAATGAACACCCCCAGCTTTTACTTACCTTGTTTATGGAGCCCGGTGTGCTAATGAGGGCTTGAACCCCTTACTGTGGTCCACAGCTTTGATGCTTCTGTGAAACTTGTATTTAAGTAGTAGATCACAACTACTTCTCTAGTTAATAGATTTTCCAACATTTTGCTGATACTGTCATCATCTACACTTGAGCGAAAGCCACAGGAAGTCTGTGATACATGACTGTGTGGACTTAGTAAACTCCAGATGTCAAATGGAACCTTGCTCAGGATGCTCCTAAATGTTGAGTAGGAGAGGAGCAGGCACATTTAGTGATGATTTCACTACCAGCCCTTTACATTTTTAAAGAACACTGTTGTATCAGTGACCACATATAAGCAATTCAACAAGAGGATCATTTACTGTTGTCTTGACTTTATGGATGAGGAAACTTAATCATAATGCCATTGAACAGTTTGTCCAGCAGCTCAATACTGGGAAAACCAGAGTCCAAACTGGAACACTTACCTTTTCATTTCTGAGCATTATTGCTTCCACTATTCTGTGCTGTTTTCTGTAGTACACATCACAGAGAAGTGTTCCTGTTTAACATCATTGCAAAGGGTCAGGAAAATTCATATAGATAACATGGTAACTAGATGAGTCCCTCGAGGAGCCCATGGTTACATGGAGGGAATACACATTACTAACCAACATAAGAACTTATTGAAAAAAAAGGAATATAGACCCATCCCCTTGATTTAATGAAGGAACAACTGACTGATCCTGAGAGTTTTCCAGGGAAAGTCTCCTTTAGCAGAGGCATCAATGATGAATAAATAGGTAAAGGGCCTCTGGCTTTGGCAAGTGAGCATAGGCAAAAGTATGGTATCAGGAGTGGATGTGGTCTATGCTTCAACATAGGAAGATGTAGGAGAGCATGATGCCAGAGAGGTGTGCTCCAGAGTTACTACAGACAAAAGCTTGGCTTCCAGTTTTTTAACTTCTTTTGTAGTTAAAACATCCTTAATTTTTTTTAATAAACTGAATCAAATATATATACTCTGTGGTAGTGGCAAAACTTGATATTAAAATAATAAAGTCTTAAAAATGATGGATGTACTTGTTAATTGTCTCAGTGCTTAGGTTCTGAACATGGAATATGGAATCCAGTGACTGCTTGGTTTGACACATGGTGTGTGCTATAAATATGGCTGCATCCAGACATGGACTCTGAAACATACCATGTTGTAAGTCTCTATTTCTCTTCATTTCCATTTAATTTGGGAGTCACTTGTATTTTAGATGTCTGTTTGGAGAGACTCAGCCTTCTAAAAGAGCCTTCTGTCTGTCAGCACCTGCTCATGTGGGGGAACTTTTCTGCTTGTTCACATAAACCCTTCCAGCTAGCTCATGAAATACAGAACTGTTAACCAAAGTTACAGATGGTGGTGACTGTACAAACCCAAATGAGGAGAGCGTGAGGGAAGGTGAGCTGCTGACCCACATTGGTAAACTAGACTAAATAATTAGGAGATAAACATTTAAGTGTAGTCCTTGCCTGTCTTTTAACTTGACAGGCTGAGGGAACATATGTACTCTCCAAAGGGGAGTTAGGTCTCTTATGATAAATGTTCCTATGACCTCTGGTCTGACTGCAGGATTGTGTTTGCATGTCTGCGATGTGACAGCAGTCTGGCAGCCATATGGTTGAGGGTTGAGTCAGGCACTTTGGAAGGCAGAGGACTTCGCTTTGAAATCTGTGGCAAGGACAGTAAATTACAGGGAAGACTTTTGGGAGAGCTGCCAGACTGCAGGTGGTGCACTGAGTGTACCTGCTGCATGGCATGTGTTGGTAATATATCGCAGAGGCATTCTGAGCCAGTGTAAAGGCAGAGGAGATCCTGGCTGGAAGCAATTGCAACTGCAGTTTCCTTGGTGAAATATTCCAGCATTGTTAATCCTATGAAATCCTAGAGATTAAGATAGGAAGATAGATTTGATCTCAGGATCTCACCGCCATTGATTTCTCTGGCAGCATGTGGATCTGTCCTTACAGTTGAATCTCTAGTGCTTTGCTCATTCCACTTTTAAAGGAATCAAGGGATAAGGTATTGATCTCCCCTGAGGCTGCATTTCTTTGTAGTTGTTCAGACTGTCCTTCTGCACACACAGTCTTGTAGCACCTTGTTAGACCCTGGCACCACCTCAATCTGCCATACTGCCTGTCTTCTGTGGGTGTGGTTCCTCTCTCTACACAGGTCACTCCTGCTGTTCACGTCCACCTTTCCATCTTTCTGACAAAGAGAGCAGTGGGTACTCTCTTCAGAGGTAGGTAGATGAGGGGGATAGGGGTTAAATCCATTTGAAATTATGTCTTGTGTTTCACAGTGATTTTTGACATCTCTAACCATATCCAGCTCACAGTTTTATATTTGGCTGTAATTGATTGCTTGAGTTTCTTCTCTCAGTATGAGTTGGTACTATCTAGAATTTGTTTACTGCATTACTTCACATCTCTGCTATGTTCTCCTTTAGAAATGCCAACACTCATGCTTATATTATTATTGCTATTATTATTATTATTATTATTATTAATTATTATTATATCCTTCTCACTAATTTTTCCTTTTTCAGTAAAAAGTTCTAAAGGGAAGAAGTAAAATAAACCTAGCTATCATGGATTTTTCAGCCATTTAATTGTAACGTCTGTAAGAACATCGTGGGCTGAAATTTAAAGATTAACTCTCCAGTAAGGAATTACTGAAACAGTAATGGTGGAAACATGGTCTAGCCCTCTGCACACACGTGCGCATGCGCATGTCCTCCTGCACGCACCGTACTTTAAGGCAATCACTGAGGCCTGAGAACCCGTAGATCAATTGTTTGCCTTTCTAACAAAAGTGCCTCATTGGTTTTAACTGGGACATTGAATGATTTCTCTTGTTAATTATTACTATTTATTTTATTTTATTTGTTGGTAAAGGGATGCTTGGTGCTGGAAAGGGAAATGGAGTAACTGAGGAGAGAAAATTCCTAGGTTGAGAAGAGATACTGCTGAACTGTTAACCCAGTCCTGCCCATGCTGGGTGCGCAGGCTCTCTAACCTAGGAAAATACGTTTGGAGTCCCACCGCCATTTATCTTCTTGAGCAGTAAAGCAAATATAATTAAAGAAATGGCATTGAAGAGTGTCTTGAGTTATTTGTATCCAACATGGCACGCAGAAGTCTTTCTGCATTTAAACACAGGAAATGGCGACATCTGTGACTGACAAGTGACTGTTTGAGTTTACCTTTCCTTTAAAAGCTGTGGTAGAAAGTGAGACAGACAGGCTGTACTATTTCTTTCATTTTTTCCCTGAGTCTCTTTCTGAAGGTGATGAGGGGACGTTGAAGATTGAAAATGACAACTGACTTATGTTCATACAGGACTGAAGGGCGGCTTTGCAATTCACAGATGCCGACTGGGGGGAAGGAAACCGCGCCTGATGTGGGAGCAGTATCGTCTCCTCCCAGTGCTTGTTATCAATGCAAATTCCTGGGCCCTCTCTGACCTCTAATGCACAGTACAGAGCGAGAAACCCCAGCCTGAGCAGGCTTTCTAGTTAAACCTTTTCTTCTGTAGTCTCCAAAGTACTTTGTTTTCCGGCTTGGAATGCTTTTCTCTTTGCTAATGCTAGACTTTAACACTGCATAAATACGTTCAGTACACTGAAGACAGTAGAAACAGAGTTCAGGATCCTTTATCTGTGCTTGATTCTCAGCTAGGCCACTTGGTGCTGCGTAACGCTGAAGGGTTTCTTTATCCCTCTGATGTTCGGAGTAGCATAGTTCCAGTGATCCTCATATTCTCAATCTCAGTGCAATTTTTGAATACAGGTCTTTGAGACAGTATCTCAGACCTAGTAAGCATGCAGGAAGCAATAGATATTAGTACAGTAGGATGTGTGAGTCAACTCTGTGTCTCTATAACGGACACTGGAGATAATTAACTTAATGAGGGGTTGAGGGGGACGGCTTGGTTTGGCTCCTGTTCTCAGAGGTTTTAGGTATCTTGGCCCTGTTGTGTTGGCCCTGTGGCAGTGCAGTCCATCATAGCAGGAGGGCATGATAGGTAAGCTCTGTTCACTTTATGGCACCTGAGAAGCAAAGAGACAAAGAGCCTGCGGTTCAGACATCCCTTTCAAGAGCAAGCACCCAGTGACCTCATTTTCTTCTCTGAGCCTTCCCTTCCCCAATGGCCTCAACTTCCTAATCAAGTCTTTAGCACACAGACCTTTGGAGAACATTTTAGCTCCAAAGTCCAGTAACAAAAATAATTCCTGCAGAATTGATGTGTGTATTTGCACTATGACCATGCAGAAACAAATATTGTCTCCTCCCCTGAAAGAAGGCTGTGATGAGCTAAGGAATTATAAGAAATGAGAAAGGGAATTACAAGAAATGATAGTAAGTGGTACATGGTAGTGTTGAGCAAAGGCCAAGAGTAGGTTACAAGTAATAGCAAAGAGGAATTTCCACAAGTCCTCTTTAGAAGTCAAAATTTTTATTAAGAAAAAATGCTTAAAAATGAAACTAGTCCAAATCTCCTGAAAACTGGCTGCTTCCCTTAAGTTGCTGAGCACTAAATCTTCAGTCCATGGTACTGTGAACATGTTCACAGGTAAACGTAAAGACAGGATTTCCTTATTTTCACAGGTTCAGAAGCTCAGACTAGAGTACTGTCTCACAACAGGAGCCTAAATGAAAAGGTCACAAGGTCAAATAGATCATGAACAAGTGCATGGCAATGTTGTAGGTATGGATTTGGGTTAGTGCAATTTTCATTGATATTCTCTGTCAATTCTGTTAAAACATTTGTTCTATATGTGCTTTAGTTTTGTGGAGGGAAAGATTTTTGGAAGATAGCTCATACTCTCAGGATTCCAAAGTGTTATTTTCCTAAATGGTTGTCATTTTCTGTTTATCTGCTGTTGAATTGAGAAGGACTGATTTGTTCCAGATTATACCTGAGTGAAACTATCTTTTGAGGTAAAACGTGGACATTATAAGCGAGTTAACTTTTGGAGATGAGAAGTAGTTTTCATTTTAGATGCATAAGGATTCCTAGCATAGCAAAAACGAGTATGGAACATTTTCAGGAACTTTGTTCCCTCATGAGTGAATGGGGGGGTTGTTTTCACTGGGTCCATTCTGAGTTTATTATAGTTCCTTTTTTGTTTCTTTCATGAACTTCTGATTTGAAAAGTGATTTGAGATTCATTTGATGGGAGTATACAGTTATTTCGTAGCTGAGTGGAACAAAGGCTCTGGACACTTTTACCTGTGGATTTCAGCATTGACCTATACATCAGAAGGACTTATAGAAGGTAATAGATATACAGAAGCTTGGTGTGCATTTGAAGAGATTCTTACTTTTTTGGTCATATTCTGCCTGAGTGTCTAATGGTGTTCTGGAATTGCAAAGGTCTGCATTATTCCTGACGACTGTTACTTTTAGCCTTTTGAGACTGGAAGAGGAAAAACAAAACTAGGTCATTGCTCTCAAATTTTCACAGGCATGCAAATCACCTAGGTATCTTTCTAAAATGGGATAGAGTCAGAGACTGTGACTTTCTAGGAAGTTCCAGGTGAATAGATACTGAAGGTTCTGGAATTGTGCTTTAAGAGGTAAAAGCTAGATCAGGATTTACACACTGGCAAGCAGTACCATATCCTGAGTGCAATTAATGAATGACCAGATGGCTGCTGTTTAACTTAACCTGTTTCCCACACATTTTTCCATTTCTATTATATAATAAACAGAAAAGAATATTACACGTTGCTAAATAACTTGCTTTTACTCTCACGGCATGATTAAATATACCCTATCCAGGCTGAAAACTACTTTGCAGTGTAGAAAGAATTTTGCCACCATGGGTCATCTCCAAAGTGGAAGTCTAGGTAATAATGTTGTGATTGACAAAGTGCTAGTCTTGTGAGGCAACACAGAAAAGCACTGAGGAGGTAAAGAGAATGGGGGGAATTATGTGTGTGGTTATTCAGATATAGTTGTATCTATGGAATCTATTGCATATTAAGGGAAACATATACTTACAAACACTTGTTGAGAGAATTAACTTAAAACAAGTTTGAAAAGTTCTGTACAGATAAGAAATCATCAGTAGGACCAGGGATATAGCTCAGAGGCAAAGCACCTGCCTGGCAAGCGCAAGGTTGTGAGTTTGATTTCTGATACCAAAGAAAAGATGTTATCAATAAATCATAGCTTTATTACCATCATTATTACTGTTGTTAGTATTATTACAAATTATATCAGTGATCTTTTTTTTCTAAGATCCTTTTAAGGGCAGTCTATGTTGCTTCCAATATAAGAACAGACGTTTCTCTAAGAGAGAAGGGAAATCTTTAAGGGGTAGCATAAAAATGAAATTTCATAAGAACTTTTTTTTTAAAAAAGGAGAATAGTTCTTTTTGTGTAAACATATTCAAAATAAGTCCTTTTCCTACTTATTTATAATTGCACGATATTCTTCATTCCTAGCAAAGTCTCTAAGTTTCTTCATGCATTTTTTCATTTTTGATGTCTTGCTCGTTTCTCTTTATGGATTAAATGCTCGTGTTCACTAGTAAAAACCCTGTTCCATCGGACAGGCACAATGAATGATACCTCTTCTTCACTGTCAGCCGAACTGCTTCAGCAGTGCACCAATGTTCTTTCCCCATTATTCTGAGAGAGATAACCACTAATGAACACCAGGATTCTTCGTGCAGAAAGGCAATTGACTTTAGTGGCCCTGTCCAGATGGTTTCAGGTATTTTATGATCCGTTAGTGAGTTTCATGTGAAGTTT
This sequence comes from Dinomys branickii, assembly GCA_004027595.1. Taxonomy (NCBI): domain Eukaryota; kingdom Metazoa; phylum Chordata; class Mammalia; order Rodentia; family Dinomyidae; genus Dinomys; species Dinomys branickii. The sequence continues at coordinate 111,432 of PVLD010000804.1, forward strand.
GAGCTTGTGTGAGATGCACCCCTGTCCTGTCATCCGTGACTGGAAACCACGTAAGCCCTGGAGGGGGTAAAATCTGGGAGAGAGGCCTAAGATATTTCACATGCATAGGTGGTAAAGCTTTGTTACAGCATTCGGGAAGAATCTGTGCCTGATTCTGCTGAGGTGAGATGAGTTCAGCCTTGTGGTGAAGCACAAGGTAAGAAAGTAGAGCAAAAGGCGTCCGGTACACTGTGCCAGATGGATTCATGGGATTCTTCTTCGAAATCATCGTTCCTTGAGCTCCAAATTAAATGCTTCATTTCTGAGGAGCATAAGCCAAGCAAATTATTTTTAAGAGATTGTTTTACCCTAGCACTGCAAGTGAAGACATCTGAAATGTGAGTGTATGTCTATAAATAACAGAACACAGTGGGGTAATGTATTTGCTCAATGTAGACTTTTTATTTTTGTAGTAATATTGTTGTGTTTCATCCTCCTCAGTGTAGTAGAAGTGTAAATAGTCTGAGCCCAGCTTCCACGGCCTTCCTAGCCATATGAAGAAGTTTTCAGTTACGCCATTGGAAGAAATGTCCTGTACTATGCACAACTGCCTCCCAGACAGGAAACTATTGACTGAACCAAGCTAAAGTTACTACTAGATCATTGTAGGAGAAAAGAATACCAACTGGAGGCACCTCAGAAGCCATTCGAAGACAGGAAAATGTGGGACTTTATTTATAAGCCGGAGGCCTGGAATGGGTGCCGTGATGGCAGTTCTTGAAACATGAGGATCTGGGTAGGAGTGGGCAGTTCTTGACCTAAAATCTTTGGTCTGGAGGGCACAGTGAGGTGAGGGTCTGGGTGCCAGTATTGATAAACTGTTGGTCTCGCTGGTAAATAATGTTACACTTGGTTTATCAGTGTCTTTTCCTGTGGTGAAAAATAAAAGTTCCTTTTTTGGCTCGCTCCTGTAGTTTTAGCCCAGTGGCTAGAGCAGTGCTGGTGAACCTGTGGCACTCCTGCTGAACGTGGCTGTTTCATCATTGAAAGCCCTGAAAGGTTCGCCATTGCTGGGCTAGAGCACAGGATGGTGTCATCTCCTAAACTCCATAATGGAGAAAGGGGATGGACCAGGGACCTGCTGCCGCCATAACAAACAACCATGATTTTAGTTGCTTAAAACAAGCTAGATTTCTTTTATAGTTCTCTGTGTACAAAGTCCAACATCAGCTAAATGCGTTCTGTCTGCAGGGCTGTGTTCTCTTCTCAGGACTCTCTAGGACACATTCCATTTTTGTTAATGCTTTGCTTCTAGAGCTTGCCTGCTTTCTTTGGTCACTAGTTTTTCTCTCTTTTAAGCTTTGGAAGGTGAATCTTGCAACCATTCTTCTGAAATTCATATCTCTGTCTTCTGCCTTTAAGGAACTTGGTGATTGTATGATCCTAACTTGATATTCCTCCCAGTGTAAGGTCCCATCTACAGAATCACTTCTGCCAAGAGAAGTGACACATCATAGATTCCGGAGAGTAGCATAGTACTGTCTGAGGGTGCAACTGAAGGGAGTGTGGCGTGATTCACCCACCACATCGAAGGTGAATTGTGCAGAAGATAGAGAAATCTTGTGTGATAGTGAACTAGCTATGCCAGTTTGAGTAAGCAACGCCCAGCTAATTGGGTTAGCATAGTTCCGCTGTGGCTGGAGGGTTTGCTGATGGTGGAATGCCCACCCTGGGTGTGAGTGACACCAACCAATAAGCACAGAGCCTGAGTGGAACAAAAGAAACGGAGAAGGAAGGCTGCTGCTGTTTCTTCAGCAAAACTCCAGCGTTCACCTGTACCTTGGCTGTCATCTCCTGGCCTCTCGCACAGACCCTTCAGCCTCCTGATGTGGACTCACACGGACACAACAGTGAGGTCCAGACCTTCACACGTTGCCTGGAATTCTTTAGACCTCCAGCATGCAGACAGCACTTTTGCACTCTGCTACACCTGCCTCTGCAGGCAGCCCTTGTAAGCTACCTTGTAAATCCTTATATATCTGACATTAAATCTGTTTCTCCAGTGAGCACTGACTGATACACCTGGTCCCTTTACATCCTTTGACTACCAGAACGACCTTATGGTGCAGATGATTCTTTGGTATTTATTAGCCAGTTAGTATATATTTGTGTTTATAAAAAAAAACAAAAAAAAAAACCAAGAATTGTACAGCTTCTCAGAACAGATAGAGCTCAGTGGGGTCTATTTGATTAGGTCCAAACATTTTGTCTTTTTAAAAAGTCTTTCCTGTGGTGGCATTTTAGTGAACCACTGTTCTCTTCATTGTACGTTAGCCCCAAGAACAGATGGGAAATCTGTGTTAGCTGATTATGCAAATGTAAGTAAATATCAAAATACTGATTCCTATTTTTATATTCTATAATATGATGTCTCACTTGGCACAGCACTGTTTCAGGTTATTTTCTGCCAGAGATGACTTGCGTTTACCGTTTTAGTAGGACCCTGTCATGCAGGCCATTCTCAGGCACGACTTGCACAAAAGAGGAATGCTCCCTTGTGCAGGCCTGCTGCGAGCAGTGCAGGAGAATCTCCGCACGATCTGGAAAGCACCAATGACAGGAGTGGGCCTGAGTTCCTATCTTTCAGTTGCTGAGGACAGAAGGCACCTGTGAGTCAGGGGCCTTTCATTTTTTTCTGTTCATTATCACAAGGTCTCTCAGCCATAATGACATTCTAAGGCACAGCCACCTTGTTACTATGCTGTGCCTCTTTTAGGGGATGGCTTTAAGGAACAGGAGAGTGTTTGATTTTCAAAAATGGTATATTTCTATGGTGGTTTTACATGAGATCAAGTTAGATTTGTCAATATTAAACAAGTTTAAACAATCTTTAAACTTTTGTGTGGCCAAAAGGAAGAAGGAGTAAATGCATAGCTAGGGTAGCAATTTTTTCTGTTCCTTTTGTTTTTTCGCCTTCCACATTTTCTTTTCCTTCTCCTTTGCTCCTCATCCTCTCTCATATTCTTTTACCTTTTCTCTTTTTCATCTCCACTCTTGGAGTTTAAATTACATTTATTTTAAGCAAACCTTGTAAGCATTCTTTTGGGGGACCAATAAAGCTTATGTCTTATGAGCAGTTCTTAAAAAGGAAGTAAGTGAAGAAAATTATATATGCAAGAACATTTGTCATGAGACTCTTTATGAGATGAAAAGTTAGAAGTTACCTAAAGGTCCATCAATAGAGTTAGGTTAAATGATTTATGAAAGCAATGCAATATCAGCGAAGGGTGCTAGTGCTGACACAGGAAGTTGCAGAAGAGTAAAATTCAACTTGCATTTTGGTGTTGGCATATTCATGTTTTTGTGATCTAGGAACAAATTACAGAAGCAAAAAACAGAAAAAAGTGCACTCGTGATGTAACTTTTTCTGTACATAGTATTTTAAATAATATGTGAAATGTGTCTATTTTAGTATTGTGAAGAATATTGGAGAGTCTATTAATAGAAATATGCTTTGGAGTACTCTTGGAGCGTTAGCTTCCCACTTGTTATACATTTAGATAATTTGACATTCATGAGCAACATTTATTTGTATTATATAAAATGAACATTAGAAGCCAGTCATGGCTCTATATGCCTATAATCCAGCTTCTTGGCATGCTGAAGCAGGAGGATCACAAGTTTGAGGCCATCTTGGATATCTTAGTGAGACCTGATCTCCACAGAAAATAAATAAAAAATGCTTGGGAAGTAGCTCAATAGTAAAAGGCCTCTGAATTTGATCCCCAGAATCACAGAAATAAATAAGCCAGCAAATAAGTCAGAAAGACAGGTAAATTTATGGAATATAAGATAGATCTCAATAGACACAAAAGCAGCAATTACAATAAAATTATGTTTCTAGTAATACGAAATGAACTAATTCCACCATCTGTAGCATCCAGGTAACATGATCATTAAGGAAATCAGAGGAGATGTTCTGTGTAAATATGGAGAGCTATTACCTCTCTGATTGCAGGAAATCTTCTAATTGAAATGGCCTGGTCACATTAGTAGTGAAAATGCACAAAGGATAATCTTTAGATCAAGAGTAATATAAATTGAACTTCCATGCTTTGTGTTTCACTAGAGTCTGGAAGAGACCTGGCACTTGTTACCTAACACAGTTGCTATATGAAGAAATGGGTGTAGGAATAGGAATACCTAGGTCTTGCTGAGCTTGATTGAGGAAATAGTGTTTTTCCATTTAAAATGTTTTAGATATTTAATTTTGCAATTATTTTTTAAAAGGGTTATCTTTCTGTCTTCATAGATCTAGTGGGAAATTACAGTATAGTGTGTATCACATGCTTTGGGAATCTCTGGTCAAAAGGGAGACTTTCTATTTAAAGCAGTATGTTTCCCCATGTTAAAGGCCTAAAGAATAGAAAACATTTCGTTCTAGAATGCTCTCTGCTAATACTTAGATTCCAAGTTGAATATTCAGATAGTTAACGATAAAATGATGAAGACATATCTTCTCTGAAGAGGATGCTATCAGAAATAAATGACTTCAATCAAATAACGCTTTTTCAAATCTGAAAGTATAAAAAACAGTACCCTTTGAACATGTTTTTTTAAGTTTGTTTTTTTAAAAAGAAAGCTAATGAGATGATATGTGTGCGCATGTGTGCAGGGGTCAGAGCTGTACCAGAGTTACCCTACAGTGCGTTTGGCTTCCCGTCTGCCTCTACTGCTAGCATTGTTATTTTTATACTTAAAAATACTTTGTTTCTAAAGAGCTTGTGTTTAAAATTAACAGAGTTAATCATTTGAAATGATTACTCACCACCTCAAATTGATCAAAATTCATGTCTCCTTGTTTAGTACCGATTCTCAGAGTAAATAGACAGTGGCTTCTGCTGTATTTTTATAAGATGAGAAAACACCTTTATTCAGCAAGGAAAATCCACAAACCCTTCCTCAACCTCTGTGATTGTTTGCCTGAGATGCCAGCGGGCCCCTTTCCTCTTCAGGCCCAGTCACCAGTGTTCAGCTGGGCCCACGGTTGCAGGTCCAGACTTGATTACCTGGTTCCCCAGGTAGAGGCAGGCCACTGGAATGCAGGAAAATTGAACCTGAATGTCAAGAAAAGTCTTTTCCCAATAATTTATTTCCTGGTGTGGTGATATTATCTGGCTGGGAATAGGCAGGAACCCTAGTGCATGAGTCACATAGATTTGATTTGGAGAACATTTAATAGGTGATATGTATGAGACTGTGGGTTCCTTATCATTACTTGTCCATTTTTCCCTTTAATATCCCATTCAATTTTGGCTCTGAAATCTACATTTCTGAATCCAATTATGGTATCCCAGGTCCCCAAGACAGAATGCCCGCAGGTTCAGTGACACACTAGAACTCAGACAGCATATAACTGTATGAAGATCATGGTGTGTTATTGCTAAAGCTTACAAAGCAAAATCAGCAAGGGAGAAAGGCACATGGACAAAGTACAGGAGAACCAGGCACAAACACTCTCACACGGGAGTTACACAAGGCCCACTTAGGCCCTGCTGCATGTAGTAACCACATATGTGAGGGGTTACCAACCAGGGAATCTTGATAGATGCAGTGTCACTGGTTTTTGATGGAGTCTGGTGCACAGATTCCCTACGGTTTGTATGAACAATGTGGGCTCTGTAAGACATTGTCATCTTTTTGCTATACTAGTGATTGAACTCAAGCACTTCACACTGGACTTCATACCCAGCCCCTCTTTAAATTACTTTTATTTTGAGATGGGGTGTCATTAAATTGCCTAGGCTGACTCAAAGATGTGATGTTCCTGCCTCAACCTCCCAGAATGCTGGCATTATACTCTTAACTGCTCTAGGTCCTGGGAGCCCACATGAGATCCAAGCTCCCACGTGCCAATTAAGAGGCAACTTCCCAAACAGTTCTTTCAGAAGAGAGCATTCTGGGCTATGCCAACCTTGTTTTCTTCAACTGTATATTAATGCACAACCTTCCCAACTGGTTCACCGGAGAGGCTGCAGTTGCATACATAGTCATTCTTGCAAACCCCCTCGTAACTAACATGGTGCTGAACACTTACTACTTGGTCTGCAATTGCTCTTTCTCTTTCCTCTTCACACAGCATGCATTCGCCTCCCAAGTATCATTTCATCTACACTCAAAATGTGTCCTGAGACTGTGCAGTTTCTGTCTTTTCTTTGCTACTTTCTAATTCAAGTCATTCTCCTCTGATTTCTCATTCCTGTGGCAGTGTCGAAACTGACTTCTCAGGTCAACATTTGTATTTGAGTATCTAACCCACCCTCCACAGCAGCCTAAGTTGTTTTTCCTATGAATTAAAGTTGGATAATGTTATTACATTACTTGAAACTCTCCCATAACTTCATTTTGCCCTTAAGTTAAACTCCAAGGTTCACAATCTGACATTAGCTACTTCCTGACCTGTGTAGCCCCATCTAGATAGGGCCATTCTGTCTGCTATTCCCAGCGCTGCCCACCTTCCCTCAGTGCCTGGAATCCACCTGAGTCTCCACCCTCCCCATAGGCTTTGAACAAAGCCTTGTCATGTGCTACACCACTGTCATCTCTCAGAACCTATTTTAAAGTGCATAATTTGTTATACAAGCTAGGATGCTCTTTAGAGGAAGAGTATTTTATTTGTAAGTGTTCTGGGTCAACAGATATGACTTGGGAAATATAGTCATCCAAACAGAACCCTGCTTTGGAAAAACCTTTTGTAAACTCCCCTCTAAATTAAAAATCTTTGCCTCTCCCTTCCTCCCCTATCTTGCTACTCATTTTATGATTTTAATCATTTATTATGTACTAACTTCTGTGATTATTTGTTGAACATCTTATCCCCAAGATGGTAAGTTTCATTACTTCATGGTGTATATAGAACCCAAAGGTGCTAGCAGATATTTCATAAATAGTCTCTCAACTCAAAATTAGATGATAGCAGTGTTTCTTAGCAGGCATCTTAAAAATCAGTTTCTTCCTCATTCCACTTGCTTTACTTGCCCTTCCCCGCAGAGTTTTCTTTGTGAAACTCCGCCTTAACTGTTTAGATTTGTCTTTCAGTTTTCTTGATGAATCTGCAAGGTAATTCGGTTGTCTGTTGAAAGTAGTAGAATGCTGCAACTTAGCAAATAGTCTCATGCATATCATTTTGCTAGTGATTTGGGAATACAAAATGGTCATGTTTGAGATTTCATTGCATTCTATTTTTTAAATAGTGCCATTTATTGATGTTTTTACATATTAATTTATCTCGAACCTGTAGGTACAAGTTTTCTAGAACCACCAGGAAGTGGCCAAACACAAAGATTTTCAGGAGCAGGATAGATTGCATATCCTAGAAAGAAGCTTGGGCATTTCTCCTCCCTGTGGGTGGTAACTCATACGGCCCAAACTGGTCACATAGGTCTACAATTTGTGGGTAATATCAAAATTTAATTCAACTGCTGTCATCCTGCTGTGTCATTCAATCCAGAGTGAAGAGTTTGGCCATCAGCTTTCAAGCCATGTACTTTCTTCTCACTTTAGAAGCTAATGTAAAGACCGGTCTCTACATCTGGGCATCACAAATGTACACACATATATGTGCCAAAAGTTAGCACCTTCTTAACAACTGTGCTTCTTTCAGCAACAAGAAAAAATGAAAGTTGGAATTGAGGATACTTTTAATTACAGAGTGAAGGCTTTTCATTGATCTTAATTCAATACAAGTTAAATTTTAATCATGGAACCTGAGGTTGCTTCTTGCTAGCAGGAGTGCCCTTGAGGACAGGGATAAAACATGCAATAGTCACTTCTGTAATGACACCCTTGAGTCATTGTACTAGGCTTGGTGGCACCTGACCTCCAGCACTCATTCATGGGAAATGTGTCCTTGTACTTTATAGGAAAAAAGAAATGCCCATCTACTGGGAAAACTAATTTGCAACTCTAATTGCATTTCAAATAAAATTACCTTGTGTGTTAATTCTTGTTGTGTATATTCAGGTGATATTTTATTCAGTTGCTACCTGAAATTTGAAGGTAGGTTGGCTACCCTTATCTTTAACAAACACTTTGTTATCCTTGATTATACTAACTATTCAGGAGAAATTTTGTCAGCCAGGAACACTTATTTTTTCTCCTTTGTTGGCCCTCTTCCTTGCTCCTGTATCTACTCAAAGGTGTAGATTTTACTTTTTGCTTAACAAACCCTAGAGAACCACAAGCTGCATTTTCCTTTATGTTGCTAGAGTAGCAAAGAAGCCAGTATGATGTAGGAGTTTTTAATCAGACTGATCCAGAGTTCACATCTGAGTGGATTCTAAAGGAATTTTGTAGATCATTTGCAGGCTGTGCTATGGAGAAAGGCAGGGAAAGGGTAATTACAAAGCCACTCGCTAATCGCACGCTGAGGGGGGTGGGTTTTGTGGTGTGCACATGTGCAGTGGTGGCAGCGTATGCATAGCATTGGGTACTGGGCTTGCATGCATGAGTGAAGGGATGATACACACTGCCTGTTCATTAGCAGGGTAAGAGCCTCCATGAAGCTGTCAGACTCATCCATGTCTTGGCACCAGCCATATGGCATGCCTTCACAGTATTCTCTAAAGCTACCAGAAATAAATACCAATATTGTAGGGATGCCACCATAGATCAAGTATATCCCTCTTATGTGAGGCAGTACAACACTCATAACTTAAAAGAAAGCATATCCCACTTGACTAAAATAAAGATGATATTATAAAAATAAGAGAAAGAAGTTGGATGTGGTGGTGCATCCCTGTAATCTCAGCATGCAGGAAGCTGACACAGGAGGATTACTGGGCTTGAGGCCAGTCTGGCTATATACTGAGTCCAAGGCCATCCTAAAGTACATAGTGAGACCTGAAAGAAGTATGAGACAGATGAGCACAGTGGTCCAAAGAGAGAAAGAACATCTAATTTCTGCTTACTATTTAAGCTTTCATAGCATCACAGACTGAAAAACAAATGGAAGAAGAGAAGGGACATCATGGTCAAGTTCATTTCTCCCCATAAATGAACAGTGGTCCAGCAGATTGGACTAGAATAAAGTGATACCTTAGGAAATCCTTGTGCAGACTAGCACACCATCCAGTGAGCTTCATACTTCAGAGCAAAACAGAGAGAACAACCCATTATTTATGTGCATCTATAATGCTGCCTGTGGAGAAGATACCTAGCAAGACCATTTCAGATAATGTCAAAAGAATCAGCAAGGTCAGCATTAAAATATGCAAATCTTGCTGGGCTTTATTCCTACTTATGGCACCTGAACTGTATACTCAGTGGGATGCATGGAATATTTTCTTTTGCCTTTTAAATAGGAGATTTAGCCCTAAAAATCCTTTCCTTGCATGTATACCCAGGAAGTTTTTGGACAGTCTTCCTGTGGTTACTTTTCTGCTTCATTATTGGGTCAAAGAAAAGCTCCTCAAAGTTAAAACACAACTCACAAGGCATCTGCTTAGGTTATGTTAGGTGGTTCCTGGAAAGTTTAATCGTTATCTGATTTGCCTGTTATCCCTTATTTGGAATGTGTGGAAAGCCTGTATTAGCAGGAGACACTGAGATGGGGTGTTTTGGGGCGCTTTACTAACTGGATGGCTGGTTCGGCTGCATGACAGTGCCTTTGTGCCTTGACTTCCCAACGTTGGAGGCATTAGGCTTCTTTTCAGGATCTTGATTTCTCTCTTTCTCTCTTTCTCTCTTTCTCTCTTTCTCTCTTTCTCTCTTTCTCTCTTTCTCTCTTTCTCTCTTTCTCTCTTTCTCTCTTTCTCTCTTTCTCTCTTTCTCTCTTTCTCTCTTTCTTTCTTTCTTTCTTTCTTTCTTTCTTTCTTTCTTCCTTCCTTCCTTCCTTCCTTCCTTCCTTCCTTCCTTCCTTCCATTCATTCATTCATTCATTCTCTTATCCTTCTACGCATCCCTACTAAACTTACCCCATATTTCTTATTATACCCAAAGGAATAGCCGAAGGTTTAGTACTAGGACCTTTAAGGGGCTGGGAACACTTTGACTTATCCCAGTCCTAGCAGGTTCCACTTGCATTTGGCTTGTGTAGGATCCCCTGCTTTTGTACTTCCCCCAATCTAATGTGTTTTTCTCATGCTGCCCAATCTTGTATAGCTACACCTCCACTGACACTCCTCTTGTGTTATAGCCCCATTCTTTCTTTCTGCTGTTACAGTTAGATCCTTCTAGGTCACCATAACAGGCATTAGCTGGGCCTGGGAGTCGGCAAATACATAGGCTAATATGTACTAATTTGTGCTATCTCTACCCCCTGTCACCTATGTTTGTTAGCAAGACCATGGCCATCACATTGCATTGTTCAAACCAGTGAAGTGAAAGCATAAGTGACCTAGAATGTTCTCATCTTCGGCTGGAGCTCTCTGGCCAACCGTCCTACATTTCTGAGGCACATTTACAAAAGCAGCCGTCAGGCCTCCTCCTGCACAAAGAAATGTGAGTTCGCACTTCATGCTGGCCTCCTCTAGGCACTCAGGAATCTGAGGGAGGATGCTATATCCAGCTAAGAGTCTGCTCCTTAGAGCTGGAGTCCTCTGCGCCCTGCCACCGACAGAGATGGCACTGCTTCAGGCACTGGAGACTTTGAAGAGCCTTAGCAAGTGTCACTAGTGGAAGAAGGTGTGACCACATGAGTGCTGCCTTCATCTACAGTAACAAATTGGGTACCGATCCGGAGGGTTATCAAAAGGATCATCAGCACTGTCTTCTTCATCTGTCTTCTGAGTAAACAGAATGAGTGAAATACAGATCCCCACTCCTGAAAGGGCAGAGTCCTCTGTCTCTTGGCTGTTGCTGCCTCTTACCATCTTCCCCTACAGCCTCCTAGTGGCATTCTGTCCATCCCTCCCTGAGGAGAGTCTCTTCTGGTGCCAACTCCCTTGGTTCCTGGCACGGAACACAGCGTAGGCGTTGACATGTTCTGCGTGCACTTGTTCCTTTAGCCTGAGGTCCCACAGATGGTGTTTCCTTCTCCAGCTGCAACACCCCAAAGGCCTAAGACAGCCTGTTATAGGACACGATGTCTCTATGCCCTGTCTTATACCAAAAACAAATGGCAATCTCTGATAAATGTAATTTCTGGGTGGTCTATTAGGAAAGGCAAGACTACATGGAGATGAGCTTGGTGAGAGGGTTTACTTAGGACAGTTAAATGTATTTTGAGGAACAAGTCTCTTCAAGATTTGGGAAGAGACTGAGAAAGCCATTCAAGATTGAGTTCTAGGAGCCAGGGATATAGCTTAGTGGCACAAGTGCCTGCCTGCAAGCACAAGGTCCTGAGTTCGATTCCTGGTACCAAAAAAAATAGGTTAAAAGATTGAGTTCTATATGTGAGGCAAGCAGCACTAGGTTCAAGAAGGAAGAGAAGGGATAGATACAGCCCTGAAGGCACTCAGCTTTGTGGTTCACGGTCTCAGAAGACTTGGCTCCACCTGCCACCTCTGCTTTTGCTACTCCATGACCTGAAGCCAGCAGAGTTGACACCACCTGGGGGATTATTAGAAATGCATGTTTTTAGGCTCTACCTCAGAACAGTACTAAGTTAGACTCTGCATTTGAACAAGATTTCCTAGGTGTTTCTTGTGCACAAAGTTGAGAAACAATGATGTATGCTGATGGTCACTAAAGTGACTGTAGAGTAGGCTGTTGCCGCCTCAATAGCTCCATGTATAAAACGCTTTGTGAATGGATGTCTATTAATATGTTTTCCTTCTTTAATTTTTAAAATAAATTTAAAAAATAAATAAAATGCAGACTGTAGTAGGTACCTTGTGCTGTTGCACACATGCACGGCCCACACCCCAGCTCTGCCAAAACAGTGGAGTGACAGTGAAGAACACCCTCTGAGCCAGTCACTCAGAGCTAGGATGTGTTAAGGTACCAGTAAGAAAGGATAGGACTAATTGAGACTTGGTAGCACAACAATGCAGTGGTAGAGGGGCAGGCATATTACTAGAAGATCCAGTGGTGGAAAGCCAGAGGGAAACCATCAGCATGCCCTGAGCAGTGAGTGGTGGTTGCCTGGACCACTGCACTTCACAGTATTCTGTTCTGACCCAGCTATTGCAATGAAGGGATTGATTGAATGACTTAGCAGTAACATCAGTAACTTGCTTTGTTCTGTTGAATGACCAGCTTTCTAGAAAGCAGCTGACATAGCATGTGGGCAGGAAGGCACATTCTCCAAGGAGCACTAGTTTGCCCCATTCTGGTATCCTGTAGAAAAACACTTATCTGGACAGGCTGGTCCCTGCCTACTTACAGCGGCCCTATGACTTGGCCAAAGTCCTGGAAAGGCAAAGGGCCGTGTCAGATATAACATGGAGCTTAATGTCCTATTTATTTCCCTGAGATAAGAACACAGATTAAAAAAAAATAGTAATAGATTTGAAAGTACTTAGAAAAATGTAAGAGATTTTTAAAATGATAAAAAAGCAGTTGAAACCAACAGGAAAAAGATACCCTAGAAAGTATCTCAGGTCCAGCACCAGCAGCAACCTCAGCCCAAATCACTGTAACTGCACTTAGTAATGGGGAAAGGAGGAACAACTCCAAGGGAAACGGGAGGGAAGCCAGTGCTGTGAGTAATGAATATCTGGCATCCATTAGAAGAGCATATTGGCTCCCAGTGAAAATCCTCTACCTAATCAGCATATTGCATTGTTCTGAAATTCTATAGATAGATACAACTCCCAGAGATACCGTGGATTCCAGCTGAGCCCATGATTCACACATTACCATGTATAGGATTTGACCAAGTGAATTTAGAGCGACCTGGTATAGATTTGATGATAATTGAAAATATTTAACTGATGTTAAAAGTGAAAGAAGTATAAAAATAAAAAAATCCTCTATTTCTATCAATATTAGTGTTCATGTGGTAATAGAAGTTCCTGTAATGTTAAACTGTTTTCAGGAGTTGACATTATCTATTCACAACGTTTTTTAAGCCGTCTAAAATCACATTATCACAGTTGATTCATTTTCTAATTTTCATCATCATTTCTAGTTCCAACTCTGATCAGCTTTTAGCACTTCTTTCCTGTAGAAAATATTACTGTACACATGACTATGTGTTTCCTTTGTTGTGCTGCGCTGGAGTAGGAGAACATAAGACCTATTTTACTGTAATTCTCTGAGTTTAGAATTTTGACATGTGTAACTCAGAGATGTACGCTGCTTTGGAGATTTAAATACACTAAAAAGAAGAGAAATATAAAATCAAATGTTTCTAAGAATTCTAAGCATTACTACAGTATTTAGTGGGTGATACAAGTAACTTTTTATATTGAATGAAATTATCAACTTTCACTTCTTTTATCATATCATTATTAAAAGGTACATTTCCAAGAATGTATTCTTCCTAGTCCTGCTGGGATGGCCCTGAAAACTTGACACACCCTAAGTCTGAAAGGCAGTATCAGTACTAGTGAAAGACAGTCTCAGCTTCACAAAGTTTGTTTTCCAGAGAACATCTGGTCCAAGTGAGGTATGGTGTGACCAGGAAAGGGAAATCAACATAAAGGCCTTAGAAATCTTTGATACAAATGATCTACACTTAAACTGAAGGTTAAGGATTCCAACTTTCTTGTCCAGTATGTCATGGTATTGCTGGTGGCAAAGTTTGGGTAATCGTTTTCTAGTTTTTCAGTTTTATAGTGATATTTTATTAACTACAGTATAGTAGTTCCCCAGATCTATAGTGCATATATTCTAAGATCCTTATTGAATGCCTGAAACCTCAGCTAGAACTGAATCCTATGTACATATGCATATAACTGCATTAGTTACTTTTCTCACTGATGAGACAAAATACTCCAGCACCCAGAGTTAAAGGGGAAAAGAATAATTTGGTTCACAGTTTTTAGAGGATTCAGTCCATTGCTGGCTGGCTCCAAGGCAGGGTGGCTTGGCAGAGAACAGTTCAGGGCACCCACAAGGCAACAAAAGCAGCAAAGGAGAGACAGGTCTCTTTCTGTCCCTTATATTGTATGCAGGCTACTCGCCCTAGAGCAGATATAGCACTCACACCCTTAATCCTAGCCAGAACTGTGCCAAACCTGTCAGTGGATTGATTTACTAATCACATGTCCTTAATCCCAACATCACACACTCTAGATTCAGCTACCTCTGAAAAAGCCCTTGGACTGCATGAGGCTTTGGGGGGTCATCTAGACAGAAGCCATAACAATATTGTACATTTTCCTGTACATATGTACATGAATTTAATGCTTTTATTATCTTAAGTATCACGTACCCTGGCTGTAATTGCTGTGTTTTGAGGTATGACAGTAAAAGAACATGAATTTATGTTTCTCTTTTCAGAATTTCACAAACAGAAGAATCATTCCTGTTGTACCTATTTGCAACCTCAGCATATGATTTTTTTCTTTATATAATATGTTACCTTTCATATAAAGGTCACGGTTTATGGCTTCTTTTGATGCATCTAATTTGCCAGCATCACCATTCTTGCCCTTTGGGGACATTAAGTAAAATCTGGTTAATACAGGCACTGTGATAATGTGATGCTATGATCACTAACTTCATTAGTAAGTGACTCACGGGCAGGTTGTACAGACAATGTGGGTACAGTAGGACAGGGCGATTCTCATGTGAGGCCAGACCGAGAAGGTCAGTGTCAGGTTTCATCATGCTACTCTTCTATTCAGAGGTTATACAATTTAAAACTTAGGAGTTGCTCATTTCTGGAATTCTTTGTTTAATGCTTTCATACATTGATTGATGGCAAGTACCTGAAACAGTCGTAAACTGTGAAAAACAAAGCTACGGCTAATGAAGGACTTTTGTCTTAGTAAAACACTGCATAGTTGTATTTTTAAGCATAAACTATCTTAGACTGTCCGATAATGTACTTCCCAGGAAACAGAGACACGCCTGCCAGCACTCTAGGTTTCATCACGTGCTCAAGCATCCCCCTAGTGACCCTGATAATAGACTTTAAAACAAAAGAGGAATGTGCTCCTCCTCTTTCCAATCATTCAGAAGCAGAGCTCTGCCTGGGAAATTGGTGATCGATCGTTTGCATCATGTTCGGACAGGTACTTATCAAAATATTTAAAAACTTATTGAAAGCCAATAAGTTCTATTTGAAACATGTTGATGTGCAATGATTTATTTTCAATTGCTGTTTTTAGTTTACTGAGTAGTCAGAGCTCTTTCATTCTCCTTTCCTAGTTGTCATTGTTTGTGTTTCTGAAAATTCTGCCCTTATTTTTCTTTAAATTATGGTATATGAATGACTACCCAGGAATAAACATCCTCGGTTTGATGATGATAGGCTCCTAGAAATGCGAATGGCAGAATTTAAAGTCCATTAGAGGAGTCACCTTCATGTGCCTATCATTTTTTCACATTAGGTTAAATCGCAGTTTACATGGGGACCCTAATCTAGGCAGTTAGCTGTAGTGACAATATGCTCTGTAATGGTTGGTTGTTTACTTACGCGACTGTCAGAGTGAGGCTCACATGTGTAATTCAGCACTGGGAGGGAAGCCTGGGGGAAGACAACCATAAGAAACGTTTCCTGTGTTACACTGATATTTTCATTATCTGTAAAATATTTTCATGTTACCACAATTTAAAACCCACATTCACCCATAACATCACACAGTGAGATCCTAGGTGAGAAGGTGGTAGGCAGAGACAAAAATCTGTAACTGTTATATGTGTTCAGGGAGGTTTTTAAACAAACTAAGTTTCAAGCATTCGCATACATGGTTACATGATTTTTGGTGAGGGCACAGAGCTACCTGATCACCATCACATTTCAGCCACACAGTAGTTCTGTCATTTTCCCAAATCTCCCTGGGCAGAGAAACATTCTCTCTATTCTTAGCTCTTGGTAACTACTAACTGCTATAGTCTGAATTTTCCCAAGTATTCTATAAACAGAATCATGCAGTATATAACCTTTCAATTCAAACTTCTTTCACTCGTAGCCTTTGTGTTTTGGTCAGTGTTGTTGCATGTATCAATACTTTGTTCATTTTTGTTTCTGAGCGGTGTTCCATAATGTTATTCATCTAATAACCAGTTGAAACATAATTGAGTTGTTTCCAGTTTGGGGCAGACATGAGTAAAACGGCCTCAAAAATTCTCACTGAAGTTTCTGTTAAACATACGTTTTCATTTTTTGTTGTATATATCTAAGAGTTGGAATGCTAGGTCATGTGGTAAGTGCTTGTTAACTTTAATAGAACTTCTAAAGAGAGAGAGTGTCATCCCTCACCAACTATTTCCCTTCTGCAGTGTCCCACAGTTCAGTTCCTCCACATCCTTTCACTTTCATTCTAGTTGTTTTATTTTAGCCTCCCAATAGGTGGCTACTGGCATCTCAGTATCAGTTATGTCTTCCGATGACTCATGAGGTTGTGCATGTTTTGATATGCTTATTTCACAACTTTATGGCTCCGTAGTGATGTATCTGTTTAAATCCTTTACTTATTTTTAAACTAGGATTTATGCTTTTTTATTGTTGAATTATCAAGTTCTTTATGCTGATACAAATATATATGTTATATGCGTATATAATACATATATACATGTATTATATGTATTACACATGTATGTATGTATATGTGTGTGTATATGTATGTATGTATTTATGTATGTATATATGTATATATGTATTTTCCCAGCCTGTGGCTTTACATTTTCTTAGCATTGTAGTTTTATACAGCAAAATTCTCAATTTTGACAAAGCCTCAATTACCAAGTCTTGATTTAAAAAAAGATCAGGAATTGGTTCCATGTCTAAACACAGCTTAGCCAAACCCAGAATTACACAGATTTTTTCCTAGGATTTTGCCAAGAAATCTTTATAGTTTTATATTTTATACTTAGGCCTATAATTGATTTTGGTTAATTTGTATAAAAGATTTGATTTATGTACCTATCTTCATCTTTTTAAATATAGGATATGTTTAAAATATCAGTGTTAGAAAGCTATCCTTTCTCCGTTGCATAACATTTTCTTCTTTGTCAAAACTCTCTTGACTGGATTTGTCTAGTTCTACTTCTTGATTTCCTTTTTATGCTCCATTGCTCTGTGTTTCTGACATTTCACCAATGACACATTCTCTTGACAATTGCTAATTTATTATAATCCCTGAAATTAGATTGTGGTGTCTTACAACTTCACTCATCAGCATTTTGGGCTATTTAGTGCTAGTGCTTGTATAGGTAAAATTTATAGGTATCTTCTTAATACTGTATCTATAAAAAGCTTGCTGTGAATGGAATTGGATTTTCATTGTATCAATAAATAAAATTAGAGAGAACTGACCTTTTAAAACAATATTCCAAGGAAGCTGTGGTAGAATATGCCAGCACTCTAGAAGCTGAGGCAGGAAGATCACTAGTTTCAGCTGATCCTGGCAAAGGAAATTTGGTGACTTAGTGAAAGTGTTTCAAAATTTAAAGAAAAAAAAACTATCTCTCTATATATATCTTAATGTCAAGGCTTTGGATTTCCACTCTATGCACATAGTAGCTCTCCATTGTTTAGGTTTTCAAATTACATGGAGGATTGTTCCCTAACAGGAAAAATCTATAAGTGGCTACAGCAGCCAGTATCTGAAAGGAAGTGAATGTTCAATAAGTATCTATTGCATAATGTTGCCATCAAAGGTACAATAGTATTAATTTGGCCTTATTTCTTTTTATAATTTCAGCTAGGGAAACCACTGGAGAAAAGGAATATACACATTTCTTGACAAAAGGACTACAGGAACCTGGGGGGGGACTCACTGCACTAATTACTGAATTTGGTTGCCAAAAGAAAGTTCCATTTGTACCATGAAAGTGTTTCTTCTTTCAGTAAGGCAAGGAGCAAGTGGCTTTATAAGAAAACTGCTACAGAATTTGTTTTTTAAAACTGGTCCCCTCATGTTTTTGTCCCCCCTTTCCTACTACTTCTGAAGCTTGAGAGATTGTACTTTGGTTCTTCATTAGCAATCTTGGCTAGAAAAAGGATTCATAGGATGTCGTTTCCAGTGATTATCACATAATTTTTTTCACCAGAGCACCCATTTTTCAGATGAAATCTTACTCAGAAACGCAGGCAAAGTAGATAAAGGCAGAGCTGCTCTGGTTGAATGGAACAAACTCCACAGAGATATTTGAAAGCCTGATATTGGGACTGCAATGATTGGAAAACAGCCTCAAAGAGATTATGGAACTTTCCCAAGGTTGCACAACAAATTGGTACAGAAGCAAAAATAGACTTCCCATCTTCTGATTCTTAGGACAAAGCTCCAAATGACCGCCTTTTCAGATCTCCCCGAAGCTGGATCATATGTTTCTATGGGAACTGTGTTTTTTATTTTCTTTTTACGGTATAGTGAGAAATATGCCTGGACTTCATCTCAGCTTCAATATTTGATTTGAGAGAAGGATATTTTGAAGCCTTTTCTCCATAATAAGAAACCTTCCTTGATATGAAGTCTCTGTGGTATTTTATCCTGTGTTGCTCCTGAAATCCAGGTAGAAAATACTGGCAGGTTTGAGAAAGAAAGCTCACTAAAATCTTTCTGGTATATTACCAAGCTTTTCCAGCTGTTACCCAAGCACCCAGGACATTCATGGAGGACCTACAGGGCTTCAACAGATAGGTACAGTAGTTTTTACCTTTTTACAACGTCTCCTGACATCTTCCTGTGGATAGGAGACCACGCCCAAGATTTGCAGATTTAAACCTGTTGCCTTTGTTATTTCTTAGGCATGTGAATTAAACGTGCCAAGAGACAAGAAAACTGCAAGCAGAAGTTGAATATATTTTATACTAGACTTTAAGAACCATTCCTCAGGATAGCTGTTTTATCTCTTGTCTATCAGTATTTTTTTAAGGAGCAGGAACTTTGGGAAAGGACATGTACTAATTCTAAATGCTGAATTTCGGGACAGTGCTGGTCAGCTAGCAGGCAAGGTCACATTTTTCATACAGAGTGAACAAGTGAATGAAACAGTTCTTAGATCCCAGTTAAATACATCACCTATTTAGAAAACTCCGCCAAGGCAAAACACCTTGTCCCTCTTAAGTGTGTTAGCTAACTTCATTTTCCTTCAGTCTTACAAAGAGCACTGACATTGAATTGTACACATGTATTTATTTTCCCTCTTTCACTCTAGAACATAGTTTCCAGGAGAGCAGGAACTGTTTTGTTGGTCCTTGTGTATTTGCCATACCTAGAATTGTCCTAAGCATGTTGTATTAGCAACTGTTTCATAAGTGTTCCTAGAATAAAGTAAATCTTACGTGCTTGAAATGATTCTGACCAAAGTAAAAGATCATATGTCAGCATATCCGTATGGCATAAGGAAATTATTTAAGATTAAGAAAGAGTCTTTTATAGTTAGCAGGCAATCTTTTACTGGAAAAAGGCTAAGTGCTGTTTTTTACCTCCTTGTTTTCCAAATGTATTGTTATTCTCACTTTTCTGATATCTGAGCTCCTTTGGATAAATTTTGGTATTCCATTTTGTATCTCCCTCAGCAGAAATACTTCCTGTGTGTCTTGAATGCCAGCTTGACAGTCAGGTTCCCCAAACTCCTGACATGTGTCCTGATTTTAGGCCCCTCAGTGAGGTACCAGTTGGCCATAAGCTTACATTGTCCACACTGACAGTAGTGGGGAGAAAATGCTCTGCTTAGATTGGTGGTACTGGCTCTTCTGATCTTTGTCCTGAAAATAGCAGCACTGTTGCATTAAGTAAAAGAAGTGATTTGACATACTTCAGCAGTGTCCCAGGGGCTAAGGATACTCATTGTTTATGTTGCCTGAGTCCCTTGCTTTATTGTGTATAATGACAAAAAATCAAACACACATACACACACACAACATTTAACCATAAATCAGAAAGATCTGACTCTTGTTTTCAAATACCTCTGGTTATTTAGGGCCTCAGACAGAATTCTTCACTTTTCCCTGGCATGGTTTTGTCATCTTTAACATGACAAGAATGGAGTCTTTAAGTAGAGGAAGTCTTGAAAAGCTGAATCAACTCATGTAAACAAACACAGCTCCCTGAGCCTTTTGTAAAGGTAGTTCTCACTCAAAATGAGATAAGATACTGGTTGATTGCTGGTCCGCACACTATACTGATGAGCCTTTCCTGCGGAGTGAGTGACCTACTTGTTTTCCAGTGTAGGAAACTGGTCTGCTGCTCACCTGTTTATCATGCACAGCTAGTTAGATGTCTATTCCAACACCCAAGACTTGTGATCTAGAAACTGAATCAAACTAGGATTCCCCTGAGGGCTGCAGAAAGCTCTTTTGAGAAGACAGGTATGTAGTCTACAGAGAGACTATTTGAGCACACACGTATGTGTCTCACTGGATTCCTTTACAGCATAGAAAATGATCTGATTCCATTCAATTTCACTGTCAAGGTGGTTTCTTGTTTACAGTGAGTACCTGTAAATCACCACATAGGAGGCTTATGTTAGGAGCTGTGTAGAAAATTTGCTACTGGTTTACTTTGAGGAGCTATGATGAATTTTACTGTGTAGTCAATGCAAAATAAGTCTACATTAACTATGCTCCAGGCCCCTGTCTCTTAGAAAAGACCCCTCTTAGATTTCCTAATTAGGTGTGTGTGTGAGAGAAAGAGAGAGGGAGGGAGAGAGAGGTGATGTGTGATGTGTTTGCTCTTCCATACAGTCTTGAGAAAATTGGAGATGGACAGTTGGAGACAAAAACCAGACTTTACAAAAACAAGAATTCCGTTGTTTGTCCCGTGCCCGCCTAAACTGATTAAAAATGTAGCCAGAAGTCTGATACTGCTGGAAACCTTTACTGCACATTCTAAATGTAAAAATAACAGCTATCATGGTGTTGCTGACAGGCACATATTAAGTGGGCTGGTGTAAGTACAAGGATGGTGGTGGTGGTGGTGATTTCCTTCTGACTTCCTGCCTCCACGTACGTCACATGGCAAATGTGAAAGTAGGCAATTGCATCGTGATGAAAGTGTTTCTTAGCCTAGGAAAGTTGTAATAGTGCACAAAGCCCAAAATACTTATAACAAATTCCTCAAATCATCCGTTCAACTTAAGAGAACGGTTATGATTTTGATAAATGCCGCATGAAAGTGGTGAGATTGGCCGGGGAGACAGGGAAAGTAGAGAAGAAACCTGCCGCTTAAGGGCTGTCTTTCAGATTGAGAGCCCAGAGGGGTTTTTTTTCCCTTTTAGTAGAATAGGGCTACAGCTTTTCTGTAGTGTAGATTTCTATAGACCGTAGATTCTGCATGAATGGCTCTTAATGCTGACTGTAGATAGGAGTCATTTTACAAGCTTTTAAAATACACCTTATATCCTAGAGCCACTAGAGCTGTCTTGACACCCTTGTAGCACACCTTTGCTACCTTTGACACACTCTTGTTACAGTGTTAATTTTTCCTCTGCCTAATTTTTAGCTTAAAATGCCCTTATTTACAAACCTAAACTTGTAGAATGAAAACTAAAAACTGTGATCTAGAGTGGTAACTTCATTTTCTAAAACGGGATATTTAAAAGCCAAATTACTTACATCAAATTAAAAAGCTATAACTCTAGAAGAATTTGAGTTTCTTGGAAAATAATACATTGTTTTGTCACATAATGCCGTAGTCTGATGCAAACTTTGACTAGGATTGCAGTTTTAAAACACCTTCGAAGAAATTCTCTTGTCTGTTGACTCTTACTATCTTATTGATTTCTGGGGGCTCTTCAACTTTTTAAGGATCATTTTCCTATGTTATAATAAACTTACCTTTTTGCCCATATTCTGTAATAGAAATAGAAAGATACACTAGGCTGGGTCCTACACATCATGGCCTATTAGTTTTGTACTTCTTGTCATTTAATAGAAAATAGTCAAAGACGGCCATAATGCCACTAGGGGTGCGAACATAAATGACTCAAGGAGGTTCATATACATATGGCTGGACCTCATATCAGACCACTAAACCAGAATTTAATTCAGGGAAGGACAGGTCTGGCATCTAAGTAACAGTTTTAAAACAAAACTAGTAAGTAATTCTGCTTAGAAATTTTACCTCTTCCGTCATTATTACAAAAATTATTACAGATTTTCTTCTAATATTTTGATAAATTATTTTTGCTTCAGAATCTATAATTAATGAAAACATGATTGTTTTTATAGTCTTGATAAGCTTTATGATGTAGGTTTTATAAATTCCTAAATGGATAATCAAATATGAATAGTTGATTCAGATGTGAAATCAGGTCTGAAGCTGAAATTTCCACTCTTTTTGACAATGCAATCCACCTGGTGTACTTATTTTTTTCTTTTTAATTTTATTTATTTATATATTGAAAAAGCAAGGAATGCATATTATTTATTATTTAAAAGTATTCAAGGTTAGATGCAGAAGAGAAAGTCTCTCTTTCTCACCCGTTCCCTGGGAAATACAGTTTTCCTATATCTATCAAAGTTACCTGTCTTTGGTTTGTTGAATTTTCTCCACCTCCTCCTCCTCTTCAGCAAGGTAGCTGTTTGCTTGTCCTATGCACCCACTGTGCAGAATCCTTTCAGGCCCCTGGCTTGCTAACTTGAATTACTTTGAATTTCCAATTATCAGCTGTTTCTGCTACTTCCTTGATTTTCCTGACCACTTTTGAGTTACACAGTTTTAGCACTGAGTCTTTCAAAGTGTATAATTCTGAAGGGTATGACATATGCCTTATGATGTTTCCAGTTACTGTATTCTTAACTATGTAAGCAACACAAAGTTAGGAATTATTTTATGGACCACAATAGTGAACTGCAATAGTCATGCTATTGTTTGAATATGCTTTGTCCCTCCAAAATTCAAATAGTAATTAAATCCTAATTATGAGATATTAAAAGGTAGGTCGAGGTGAGCTCTTTAAGAAGTGATTATTGCTCTGTTCTCCCATAAAAATGAAATTCACACATGATTAATGGACTTATATGTTAAGGAGTGGTCCTGACAGTGGCCCTGTTATAAAAACCAATCAGCTATGTCTCCTCCTCCTTTCTCTCTTGCCTCTGCCATGTGATACCTAAAGCTTCCATTGGGTCTCTCTGAGCAGGAAGGCCATAATGAGGTGTGGCCCTTTGACTTTGGACAAGAAAGATGAGCCCAAATAAATCTCTTTTTCTTATAACTCCCAAGTCTGTGATATTGTGTTGCAAATAACAGAAAATTAAGTGGCAGGATAATTAAGCTGTATCAGAAAGACCTGGGTTTCATCTGGAAATTTAGCAAGATTGCAAGTGCTGAGCAAAATAAAATAGTGTTAGTGTTGCTGCTATTAACATCACCCTTATATAATGGTACAAGTTACCAAGATAGCACGGAGGCCCAGCCAGAAGCATAAGCCTGACTTAGTCTAGGGATCACGGTGCTGTTGGATTGAGGCTATGGCTGGAGTAAATACCCCTTACAGACCAGGAATTAAAAATTACACTGGCGGCCTGTGTCACTGTAGGCAGGGGTTAGAGCTGCCGGGAGGTTTTAGGTCATCATGGTTGTGCTCTTTAGGAGGATCACGAGACTCTGGTATCTTCCTTTTTCTTTTCTTCTACAGCCTGACCATATGGTGGGTGGTTTTGCCATGTGCTACCATCATGGTACCAATCCTAAAAATAGCACAAAGGGGATTGGGCCAGTAGATCAGGGGGTGAAATTTCCAAAATTGCTCCATGAGTCAAAATAAAACTTAAGTCTTCATAAATTTATTGCTTTACCCATTCTTTACAGTAATAGAAACCTGACTGGTGTGATTGATCATTAAATACAAAAGGAAATCCAGATTGCAACCATAGAAGAGAGTTGTAGGGAAGAAGAAAAAGAGCACCAAACATCCAAGCAGAATAAATTAGGTCTCTGTTGTATTTGATTAATTTTTTTACACTTAAAAGTATATAGTGAAAGGATATAAATGTCATGCTTGTTTTAACAATATTTCAGATATAAGTTCATCTGTATATGCCTGGAAAATGTAAGCATCAAAAATCATAACATTGAGAATGGCTCCCAAAATACCTAATTGGACAAATGTGTGAGGAAAATGGGGGTGGACTCACTGCCTTTATCTTTGCTGTGTTATAGCGAGTGTTTGATATCATGACATTTACTTTCTTATAAAGTTTAGAGGAACTGTTGAGGTGTTTTCTAAATGCAAGAGAAGACAACGGGCTTGACTTTAGGTGACTAATGTACCACTTTGCATTTTGCTTTAATTGCTGACAAAATCTGAAAGGCAAGCGTTGAATATATTATAATAATTATATAGTTTGTAACATTCATGACTCAACAGCAATCTCAGTTATCGAGTTGGCATTTTCCTATTTCAAAGTTTCTTTACAATGAACCATTTGAATGCAGGCTGCACAATTAGAAGCTCCCATTCATAACTTTTAGTTGGAGAAGGATGTGTGGAGTGATTTTCATATCAGATCCAGGAAGGCAAGATGAGTTTGGCTACTTGGATTAAGTTGGGTATACATTTTAAATAGGATTGATGTGGCTAAGGCGTAAGTTGTACAGATGATTTATTTTCTGCAACAAAGCCATTTGAAAAAAGTTAGTGTGCAGAAAAGCAATATAAGAAGAAATGAATCAGCCAGTACAGCACTCCATTCTTATTTTGCTTGAAGTTAACAGGTCAGCCATACAGATTTTTTTTTAAATGACACGAGTGTAGGTGTTACATAAATACATTCTCCTTTTAAACACTGTAACATCTTTTCATTTGCTTATTTATTATGACATACATTCACCTTTTGGTTATTAGGTTTCCCTGTGGAAGTGGAAACTGTCTCTTCATTTTAAAAGTGATTGCCAAAGGAACACCCTGGGTGTGTTATATATCTGCTTCTAAATTTCTAGGCAGACCAACAAAAGAATCATGGTCTCACATTCACAGATGTGAGAGCAGCAGAGATATAATATATGTGTGATACAGTAAATCTGAGCGCTGAAGACAGTACGACTTTTGACTCCTATATCAAGACTTTTAACTATGTTCATTTTCAACTCCACTGAACAATGCTTAGGTGAGCTAGTTTAAGTCGGGGCAGTGCCTCATTGCTTGCTGAAAGTCATGAGCTGTCTTCCTTCCAGACACTGAGCCGGCGCTGAGCAGGAGAAACAGAGATGGAGAGTAGAGCTTCCTTGGAGGTAATTAGTTGTAAATATTGTTTTTTATTTAATTAAAAAATAATCTGCCCTGTTCTCTTTTGCCTCTGAGTGCCCAGAGAATGTGTCAGTAGTGCTCAGAAAGAAAATTGGGGGTTTATGCTGGTGGCCCCTGGCCCCCTTGGTTTGCCCACAGGGATTGCACAGCCTTGAGGGAGCAGTTATCACATTCAGCCTGTGCCCTTGTGGAGTTATAAAGTCGCTGCCGGCATTTCATTTCACTCCATTTGCTGGTGCCAGAAGCTTGCTTCTTGCTTAACATGTAAAGGCATTTTGAGCATATTATTGTTAACCCAGGGGTACATTAATGATGATTTTAAAAGCCCCTCACAGCCCACTTTTTCTACATGCTAGAGACTACAAATAAAGGCTGGATGAATGAGGAGTTATCTATTGAATTGGACTTTAGCATTTTGGTCTCTGGCATATAAAAGATTTTAAGTCTGGGGTGAGGTGCAGTGGTATTGCTTGTCCTCAGAATGAATTAAGAGCCTGGGTTCAATCCACAATGCACAAACGCACACAAAGGTAAGTCAGGATGCCATTCAGGGTCTTGGCTGGGTTCTTGATTGTGATGTGAAAACAAGAAAAGCTGGAAATCAATTGGAAGAGCTTTGTAAAGGAAATCCTACTCCTGTGGTCACGCCATATCTCATCAGTAGGTCTGATCACATCCACCTAGCACTTACACGGTAGAATGGGTTTTTCTTCTTTGCAAACTCTGGAGCGTTCTGCTCTTCATGTGGTTTCTATAGTGTCTGAAACACTGTTGAGCATAAATTCTAGAATTTATTTGATGTTGAGTCAGTGAAGCTTGTTGAATAGTGGAGCTATGAAGGGGCAGGGGATAGTGTTCATATTTTAATGTTGGTTATTTGTGAAAGCCGCTTAAGAATCCATAGGATGGCCACTCACTTCTAGGAGACACTCTGAGAATCTGGACAGTTGGGTGCAGTGGCAGAAACAGGCAGATCAAGACTCATTTGTTAATTAGTAGAAGAATTCACAACTCTACACAGTTTCCAAATACAGCTCCAAGTATCATAAGAAACTTGCTTATTAGCACCTACTTTTAAACCTCAGAACTTCTTAAGTAGCATCGTTGCCTTGGTGCGAATGTAGTACAAGTTGCATGTGGATTTCTGTGCTGCAAGAGGACTTAGGCATCACCAGTCATGCCAATTAAGCAACTGACTGGACCTCTCACTGGGAGGCATCTTTTGCATCTTTGTAGCCAGCTAATGAAGAATCATTTGAGCAACTACTTTTGCTTTTTTTTTTTACAATAAAAGAATGTGAATTTAAAGAAGCCCATGGTAGATGCTGTAGAGGTTTTAATAACATGTATAATCTAACAGCATTCACAAACCTTGGGAACAGCTCTTACACATCCTCTCGATTAGAGATTTGAGAACAAGATCGGACCTCCTAGGAAACTTCTCATTACAGTTAACTAACATGGATTTTCTCTTCCTCATTTCCTCTCCACTGGTGCCTTTCTGTCTGTTCATAAAGGTGGTTACCCATGTGGTACTATCCCAGCTGCCTTATGTATGCCTTCAAGTAAAATATGAAAATAGGACTCAGGACAAAGTGGCTGGTACCTCCAATAATTTGAATACAATTAGACTGAACTCTGTGGAAACCACAACTCATGACTAGAACAGCAGACGCATTTGTGAAGATACTGATTCCCCATCAGGAACCAGATATTCCTCCTGTCTCTCCCTTCTTCCCTTAATAGCCTACAGTTCAGGATGTAAGTAAATGAAAAACATTATCGTGATGCCTTATTTATTAAGCGTCATCAATAGCAGGGGTTTTTCTAGAGAGACTGCTATTTCAGTTCATTGGAAGCAAGTGCATTTCTCCAATGCCATAGTATAGAGCTGGTGCACCCAGGAGAGTTATAAAAATCATTATATAAAGTGCCTGCCAAGTCAAGTAGGGTACTGGTCAGAAATGATGTGTGACTTACTTTGTTCTGACATTACCAGAGACTTTGACTAAAGTTATGGGTAGGTTATTGCTACCTTTCTTAGTGCAGCTGGCCCTAAGCTAAATGTTACAGGTAGAAAATAATCCCTTCCCCATCCTCTGTTCCGTTCCTCCTCCTTACACTCACCTGTGGGCTCTTGCTACCAAGCAGTACCTTTTCTACTTTCCTTTCTCTCAGAAAGGTTATACCATTAATCTTCCTCTGAATATGCTTTCTTCACTTATTCTCTCAAAAGCACTCAAGGACAGGGGAGGAAACTGGGCTATTAGGAACCAAGTAGGGCTCTGCAGTAGTGCAGGTCTGAAGTGGGACCGGTTGGGGTGCAGCTTCCTCTGCTGCTCTGTCCATGGATGCGAACCCTGTGCCTGCTCTGCCAACGTTGCCCGGAGTGGGCTGTGGCATTTTGTGGAGAATCTGATCCGCGACTGTGATGGGAAGCAAGGAGGGAATCTTCACATCCTCAGGACTGGGAACAAGCACAAGGTTATTGACAAATATGTATCAGATCCTACTGAAGAGATAGGATAATCAGGGTTCCTGTATGTAGAGTCTTGAAATTATGCTTTGATAACAAGAACTGTGTAATTGGTTCATTGTATGGCAGCAGTGTTGTATTAGAACTGGTTTTATAATGCATAACTGTTCAATATTGATGGCAGTGTCATCTTGGCAAAAACCACAAAATATGTATTTATCATAGATACATATACACATATATTTTTGTACATTTTTATGTAATGCCTGTACAAATGTATATATACACATAAATATAAACATTCTGGAAAAGCAAAAAAAGTATGACCCTAAAACCTTACCCTACAGATTTAGATTGCTCTTCATTAGTCTAATGTTGTCTTTATACCATAATTTATCTCTTGAAAATAGCATAGTGGACTGGAGATATAGTTCCATGTAGAACACTTTCCTAACATACTTTGTAAATTCTTTTTTTTTTTTTTTTTTTTTTTTTTGAGACAAAGTCTTACTATGCAGTTCAGGCTGGCCTTGAACACACTATGTAGCCCATACTGTATTGACCTCAAACTAGCAGTGATCCTCCTGCCTCAGCAACCTGGTTACTGGAATTACAGGGTTGCACCACCACACCTGGTTTCATTAGCATACTTACATGCCTGCACTTGATCCCCCTGACTATAAGCAAATAAGTGAATAAACAATTAAAAATAAGAATGGCTTAAAGGCAAGTTTAAATTTGGCATGTTTATCCACATTTTCTGCAGGAAACATTTATGAACAATTTTTTCTTTTATAAAGAAAATAAAATTTCATAACAAGAAAAGCCATAGTTAATACACTATATCATTATTCTCAAAGTAGTTAGGATAATACATAGCAAAAATAAATTCTTCCTACTTCCTACTTTTCTTCTGTTTTTCTCTTGTGTGTGTGTGAGAGAGAGAGACAGAGAGAGAGAGAGAGAGAGAAATTGAGAGATTCTTCTGTAAGAGAAACCATGAGCTATTTAAGCCTATGTCTCAGAGTTATTTTATTTACCAGATGATGTTCTCAGGTTGCATCCATATACCTATGAAAGACTCAAGTTTATCTGTATTTATGGCAGAGTTGTGTATACATACTACATTTCCCTTATTCATTCATCTGTTGATGGACATATGTATGTTTTGCCAAGATCTGGCCATTATAAATTGTGCTATTATAAACATGGGCATGCATGTATCCCTGTAATATGATAATGTTATTTCATAGGGAAAGTAATCAGAAGGAGGAGAGCTGGATCAAGTGGTGCTTCTAGTTTTCATTTTTTTATTTTCATAGTGATTATGCTTATTTATATTCCCACCAACAATATACAAGAGTTCCTTCTTCTCCACATGTTTGTCAGTATTTGTTATTATTAGTTTTTTGATGATAGCTATTCTTACTGGGGTAAGATGATATCTCAGTGTAGTTTTAATTTGCATTTCTCTAATGGCCAGCAATTTTGAACATTTTTTTCATGTCTTCATTGGCCATTTGCATTTCTCCTGTGAAATGTCTATTCATTTCAGTTGCTCAATTTTGATTTGATCTTTCATTTGGGGGAATCTAATTTTTTTTTACTACTTTTATATATTCTAGATATTAGTCCTCTATGGAATAGCTGGCAAAATTTTTTTCATATCCTGTAGATTGTCTCTTGGTTGTGTTTTACTTTGCTGTGCAGGAGCTTTTTAATTTGATATGATCATATTTCTTGATTCTCTGTATAATCTCCTGTGCCATTAGGTTTCTGTTCATATAATCTTTGCCTAGCCTATGTCTGCAAGAGTTGTACCTATTTCAACTTGCAGCAGATTGTTCCTGTTTTAACATTTATGTCTTTGATCCATTTAGATTTTCATGTTGTACCTGGTAAGACACATGGGTCTAGAATCATTCTACTGCATATAGATATGTAGTTTTATATCTAGTTTTTCCTGCACCATTTGTTAAAAGGATACCTTTCCAGCAGTATATTTTTTGGCCTCTTTGTCATACATGAAACAGCCACAAGTGGCTGGGATTGTTTCTGTTTTCTCTATTCTGTTTCATTCAGCCACATACCTGTTTTGGTGCCAGTACCATGCTGTTTTATGTACTGTAGCTTTATAGTATAGCTTCAGGTCTCTAATTGTGGATAATTACTTTTCGCTCATTGCTGAGACAAAATACCCAGTGCCCAAAATTAAGGGAGAAAAGGTTTATTTAGCTCTCAGTTTGTAGGAAGTTTCAGTCCATAATTAGATGTTGTTAAGGCAAGTTGGCATGGCACAGGGGCAATAGCCCAAGGTGGCAGAAGACAGCAAAAGCAGCAAGAGCAAATGAGGGGGCAAGCCTTTTTTCCTTCCATATATTGTAAAAAGGTACCACACTCCCAGGTCTGGTGTAGCATTCACAAAATCTCCATGCCCTCCAATTACACAGGATGACGATGTTTACAAAGTAAGGACCCTGGCTATTTGTTGAGTCACTTAGTTTAAACTTATAAACTTCTCAAGTTGACACAACATATCAACCAATACAGATTTTACAATCTGCTTTGTTTTTGTTAACTAGGATTGCTTTTGCTGCCCTGAGTCTGTCTCTGTAGGGTTGCTTTTTCTAGCTATGTGGAAAGTACTATTGATATTTTGATTTGACTTGCATTGCCAATATATCTTTTTTTGGATTTATAATAATTTTGATTATATTGCTGAACACTTCTGACATTGAATGGTGGGAAATAGATACTTCCATTTCAAAAGTTACAAATGGGAGTACAAAGGAAATGGACCAAAAGAAGTCCAAAATCCAGCAGGGCAAACAGTAAATCCCATAGTTCACGTCCAGCATCCCTGGAATCCTGTGACAAGTTGTGAACTCCAAAGGGCTCGATTGGCTCTGCATCTGTGGCACTACTGGTGGTCGTAGCTCCCATGGCATCTGTCTTTGGCTCACTCTGCTACCTCTTACAGTTTTCCTCAGATCCACAACCCTGGCTTCTCCAAACTACTATGGTCTCTATTACACCTTTGGGTACACACAGATTCATACACTGTCCTCTTGGTGTCACATTGCATGTACTCCCAGTCCTTCTGAAATCTGGGTGGATGACTTCTTGACCCCACAACTCTTGCATTTTACATTTGCCTAAAACAAGCACAGTGTGGCTGACACCAGTGTCTACCCCATCTGGAACATTAGCCAGGGTCCCTTGTCTCTTGGCTGTAGGGGCTGAGTGCCTAGGTCCTTGTGTGCTCTAAACCCAAGCCCAAGAAATAAATACTCTAGGCTATTGCCATTCTGCAGCATGTTTTTCTGGGTCTCTCTTCCCAAAGCAACTTCTTTGACCTTTGGAATTCTGAGGCTGCAAAGCCTAGAGTTCTGCTGGTTCTTGTGAGCTGCTTTTCTAGCCACACTCACATATTTTGAATTATTCTGCTGGGCTCTTTGCTCTTAATTTTCAACATAAATCTGGCTAAAAGCCTCTAACAGCAGCGATGCCACCATTTTAATATTAGACTCTCTTGAAATTTCTTCTATCTGATTAATTAGTCTGTTTTAAAAACATCTCAGTCTCAGGAAAAGTCGCTGGACAGGAGAAAATGCAAGCCATTTGCTCTGCCAAGCCATAACATACATTGTCTGGAGTCCAACAACCAATGTAGTCACAGAAACCTCCCGATCCTGTTCTTTACTGAAGGCATTTCTCTCAGCCCCTACTCCTCTGAGGTGTGACCAGAATCTCCCATACAGAACTAAGACATTCCAGGTCTATTTTTTCAGCCTGTATAAGTATCTCTGAACCTTTTAAAACTCTTCTTGAAGGTTTCTGAACCACTTGATCAGGTCACAGCAATGACACTATTTCTCTGTTACCAAATTATGTCTTAGTTACTTTTGTCATTGCTGAGACAGAATACCAGATACTGAAAGTTAAAGTTGGAAAGATTTATTTACATCACAGTTTGTAGATGTTTCAGTCCATAGTCTGCTGGCTCCAAGGCAGGATGGCATGGCCGATAAAAAGCACAGAAGGAAACAGTTTATGGCAGGCAGAGAGTAGCAAAGCAAGCAAGGGATGACCATAGCTCTTTCTATCTCATGTTGTGCAGGCTACTCAGGGTGGGTAGCAGCCACACCCTTAATCCTAGTGCCTTTGATCCCAGCATTGTACCATGAATCAACCCCAGCATCACACACTCCAGACCCAGCTACCTCTGAAAAAGCTCTCATTATGACTGCATGAGGCTTTCGGTGGACCTCTAGACATAAGCCATAACATCCTCCAACATATCCTCCAAGTGCAGTATGCAGACCCTGTGATCCTCCTGGTCCAAGCCCTTTAGGTGCCCAGTGAAGGGAGGATCCTGAGAGATCCTAGCAGACCTATGTTTAGCTCTACCCCTCTCTAATCCTGTCTCCCAAGGCTGTCTATCTCCTGCTGTCTGTGGAAGAGTAACACTTTAGCCTCCTATATGAAAATTTCCTTCTGGGTATTGATCTAACCTTCAATCAGGTCAGCCTTTTGGTTTTCACTGCTGCTACCTCATGCTATTCAGAAGCCCACAGTAGAATTGTCTGGGATGTAGCAGTTTGGCTGCTTTCCTGCCTTTCACATGGTTTGCTGGGGGCTGGTGGTGGTGTCAGCAGGCACGGGGTGCAGGTTTCCTCCTGTGTGGTTCACGTGGGGCCCGACAAGTGAATTTCCATTGGTGCTGCTCTGAAAGATACAAGATCATAATCGAACTTGGAACAGAATAATCAGTATTATGCCATCTAATTTTTTCATTTCATTGAGAACATATTTTCAACACATTTTGATTATTTTACATGTTTAATGATTGTATGTGTATGTGTGAGAGCTTGTGTGTGTATTGCAAACCCCTGGGAGACCCTCTGGTTGCACATACCATGGCAGATTGCAGTGGAGTGTTTGAGAGGGACCAATCATGTGGTGAGATAGAAACAGAGAAGAAGGTTTAGGAAGGGGGAGTTTTGTCTTTTATAACAGTCCTCTTGTGTAAAGTAACTTACAAGGACTACACTAACCTTTTCCGAGGACAGTGACTGCAGTGACCTTCAGTAGGCTCACCTCTTCGAAGCCCCAACATTGCTTGCATAGTGGGGAACAAGATTCTAACACATGAACTTTTGGGGAACGAATTCAAGCCATAACATGTTCATTTTCATTGAAGTGAGAAAATAGCAGAATACTTTATCTGAGGGTCTCAAACATTTATCCTATAGAAGGGAACAGAAAGCTGCCAAATATTTTATTTGTGGTAGTTTTATTGTTGTTTTGTTTTATTTTTCATTGTTTGCACTACTGGGGAAATGAACTGAGCTACATCTGCATCCCTTCTTATATTGTGTCCAAGATAGGTTCTTGCTAAATTGCTTGGGTGGGGCTTGAACTTGTGATCCTCCTGTCTCAGCCTTCCAGAGTAGTGGAATTACAGGTGTGCACCATCTCTCCCAACTCTAAATGTTTTGGTCAGGTAACTCAGGTTATAACCAATCCTACTTTAGAAGCTGGTGCTGCAATTCAGTTCTTAAACTTGCCCTTCAGGACTGAACAGCACCATGTGAAACTGTCCTTTTGCTTTTGAAAAGCAACTTAGCTGCTAGTTTAGTGCTCAGTGCTTTGTGTGTATGTGTGTGTGTGTGTGTACAACAGTGTTTATTTGGTTAGATGGGAACATGTTAAGTGAATTACTAAGCACAGCATCTGCTTGGGAACAGTATACCACACAGACACAGCTACCCATGCACTAGCACCTAGCACCACACATGTCCTTGGAACACCTCACCAAGAAGTCCGCTGACTATGCCATGTCTCTCAATGCCCCAGTCACTACAGCAGGAAGTAGATCCCCTCATGACGTTTCTCCTCTCTCAAATGTCACGTTTCTCTGAAGTCAGTGGCTGCTGTTCTAGATTATAATAGGTTGTTCCTTACTTATAAATAGTGATCTGGTTCCTTGGTGAAGCTGACTTTCTTCTAGTGAAGACTTCTACGTAACTTATTTCTCCTTTTCATTTGATTCATGGGGAGTTGGCCATAGAAGTTCACTTATATTTTTAATGAATAATTGCGGTAAATGGGAAAGTGGCAAAACTTGAACTAATTATCACTTTGGACAAGTATGGATCACTGAACTTGTAATTATGACTGTAAGTTTTAATACAGGCCATATTTTGAAGATAAAATCATTGGGAAATATATTTTGAGGAATAGAAGAAAGAGGGTAGCTTTATTCATACTTAAATGATACCTACTGCTGATTTAAGCTGAATCTAAAGGATATAAAATGAAGCCGGAGTGAGTTAAAAGGGATTTAAAACTGGAAGAAGTTGATTGCAGGAGGGCTGGGGTGACAGCTTTCTGGTGAGGGAGGCAGAAATATTTAACCAGTGTATGAGAAGGAATGCACTTTAAAAATAGGGAAATGTATACAAATGGAAGATATCACCAGGTCATGAAATGTATCTTCATTTTCTATTTGCCATATCAAAAATTTAGGAGGAACAAAAAAAATGAATTGTAGTGATTTATTGTACTTGATGTAATATTTCCAAAATACTGTCACCTCACCATGTAATAAGTATTTTATATTGTCTCCTTGGTTGGCATCCTGGAAGTGCAGTATATATTTCATTTTTTTATATTTGTATACAGTGTCTCTATGAGGTTTAAGCTAGCCTTGGACTTACCATCCTTCTGCCTCAGCTTCTTGAGTGTTGGTTGGAATTTACAGGGGTGTGCCACCAGGCTTTGATGTGTATACACAAATGTCTGTTGGAACCAATCACATTTCAAGTGGCCCATATCCCACATGGCTGATAGCTACCGTGCTGGAAGGCAGATTCAGTCTCTCAGTGTAGAAATAAGCATCAAAGCTTTTGGGTTTTAAGTGATCTGCAGAATAATCTATTCACTTTAGAAAATAAGGTTCCTTAGACTCCATCCACAGAGGTTTTAGCTTTCAAAGTCTGGCTTGAGGGCTTACCATCTCCATTTATATAGGCTCCTTGGTGAATCTGTGATGGCTCCATGGCTTAACTCCTCATGCCAGCCTCTCTAGGATGGGCTTAACACTTCTACACTGACAATAGGAAAAAATACCAGGAAATCTGGAGGCCTTCTTTGAGTCTAACCATCTCAACTCAAACTTCTCTGCTTTCCAGGAAGTAACTCAGCATATGAACATATAATGGAAGCAAGGAGATGGGACTTGCACACATACAACATTGAAAATGAAACAGTGACTTCTCCACGGGTGCTCATGGATGGTCTGTCTCGGCCTTGCTTGTGGGATGGTGGTGGGGATGCTTGTGAATGTGTAGGTGGGTAGTCAAGGGCTGCAATAAAATTTTCCCTCTTCAAGCAAAGGTGGGTGCTTGGAAAGTTGCCCTCATTTACTATGGCTCTCCCTAGGGCACATTACTTGTCAACTCTGTGTAGAGTGAGTAAAAATGTAGGAATTAGGGAAGATTTCCTCTGAGGCCCTGGCTAAACGCATCATTGTCTGAGCTTTCCATTAGCTTCGTGGTGCTTCTATCCAGCCACAAGATGTGGCCGATGCTGATGCTCACCCACCCTCTGAGACCCTCAGGCTACACACTGCTGTGCTCAGTGTACTGCGGCACCTTAGGGTTATGGTAAGCTCCGTGGCATGGCTGGGAATGAAGTGAGCATTTATAGAAATGTGAGCAGAGCTGTACTTCAGAAGGTCGCACCGACTTGCTTAAGGACAATCAGTTTCTCAAGGACCCTGACCTTGCTCCCTCAGAACCAAGTGACTTTCCCTTATTGCCTCCTCTACCAGTCATCTGGTTTCCCTGCCCTGGCTCTGCCTTTCAGAGGGACTATTGACATCTTTGAGTTTGTGAAGATTTGTGTTTTGGTTAAATCGCTGTGAGCTCTTCTGTAACCTCTGAGGGTAGGAAGGAACCTAAAGCCATGAAGTTTAAGCCATAATATGATTTTTGAATGTTGTATTTTATCCCTTGACATTTAAGCCTCCAGTTTGTTTTTTTAAGGCCCTGAATGGCAGGAAATTCATCAACTCCTAAGGCAGTCCATTTCATGCTTAAACAGTTCCTTTTGGTCTCCAGTTTACCCAAAATGTTTATTCCTGTAACTTCTACCCTTTGAAGCTCTATAGGGCATCTCAACATAATAGTTCTTCACATATTTGAGAATAGAGACCCTAGTTATACTGCCTCCTACCTCAGTTAATAGATTTCGCCTGCACTTTCTCCTTTAAGATGACTTATTCTGGGTTCTTTTAAATATTCTTCATGAAACATGGTTTGGAGATTCTTTACTATCCTTTGAATGGAATTCATGGACTAGTAGTCATTAAATGTACTACTTTAAATGTATGTTGACAAGCATAAATTCATGATTAATAGTAGAAAAAGAATATGAAAGTGTTGGAACATGTGCTAATAAAAATAAAAAATAACGCAAGCAAAAATGGAAGAGAAGTGTACAAGAAACTTCTTTGGAGATTTTTTTCTCTCAATAAACATCCCTTTCCTAATCTACAACGCACATAACCACCATGCCATATTCTACATTCTGCGGTGGAACCAAGTTAGAAGAAAGCAAGCCTTTCCTCTGCTAAGTGTTTCTTCCTACCATTAGGCTAGTGTAGTTATTCTGAGATTAGCCTCATAAACTCACTAAAATACATGGGATTGGCTTATGGAGAGACTCTTAAACTTGTATTTTTTAACTTGAAGGCATATGCCCCTTATTTGTACAGTTGGCAGACTTAAAACTATTACAAAGGTGATATGTTTAACTTCACAGTTTGGTTGCCCCTGTGTGCCCCTTTTTAATGTTTGACATTAAACAGCAGGGAGATTTAGGCTGAATGTTCCAAGACTATTACAGTTAGCTAGACCTCTGAGATGCATTCAGGTTGGCCTGAGTACTTAATCCATGTCATTGCTTGGACTCTAGGGTGCGCGCCCATGGAAGACATTTATTCACCAAATTAAAAGCACAGCAAGTAGAAGCCAAGGTATTATCTAAGCACATTTATCGACTTCTATTCTGGTGCTATTTACTAAATTTCTCTGTGATGGAAGATGATGAATGAGTTGATTCTTGCAATCACTTGGCTTCACTAAAGAAGAAATACATCTTCCTTGATTTATTCTTCTTGCATTGACAAAACAGCTTTTGGTGAAATTGGAGCTTATCCAGCTTTAGCTGCATGCAGTATGAGGAATTCAGATATTTTTCCTATTGAATTGTTCTGTCAAATCTGCTAGGTGAAATTCCCTAATAAAGAGATGCCTGATATGTTTGAGATAGTGCCAGGTTTCACCTCTACTCATATAAGTATTTTTTCCCATATTTTAGTGAATGTTCATACACAGAAGTGAGTACACACCAGTCCACACACACAAACATGAATGCCAGTCTGCACATCCTCACATGCAGCTTCATAGCACAGCATTCTTAGATGAGAAAGCACAACAAAGAGTCTCAAGGACTTTTCTGCCCACTGGTGTGTGTAATTCTACTTCCTGATCTGCCTCTTTCAGTGAAGAATACCCGTGTATACTAGCAGAATGGATGCCAAACATGGCCAGATACTTCTGTTCACCTTCAGCCTTGAGAGACAAAAAATTTACACTGTTCTTTAAGCAATGAGAAGTGACATGAGATGTAATGATATGAACATGTAGGTAAAATAGGAAAAGTTGTTTAACACAGAACACTTAAGTTAGGATCTGTCCTGTTGTATGATCCTGATAAAATGTCTTGGTATCCATGTCGCTTCTTGAGCCCTGCACAGGCTGGAATGACTTGGCCTTAGTTTTCACTGACAACTTTTCCTTCACTGATAATCTCCTGTGTGAAATCAACTGGATTAAACTAAATCTCTCTCTTGAATGCTCATTCACCACCAGAAAACATCTGGGATATATTTATCTTTTCCTGCTGAGAAAGCTGTAACCCACTCTGTCTGAGTAAAACTTAGAATATGTGCAGCCAAAAGGTATTGATACAATGGATCTGGTGAATGTCAGCATTGTGGTGTGCAAATACTTTCAAATTGTAGTGTTTTCCAAAGTAACTTTTAGAAAAGCCCAATGGTTGATATAGATAAAGTGCTTCTCAGACTGAAGCAGGGATGTTTATTCAAAATTCCATGAGTTTTGCAAGCTAGGGTGCTTGTTCAAGTACATTCCTCATTCGAGGACACAAGTCTGAGGGGCTCAAGAGTGTGTCAGCTCATATGTTCAGTTCTACTTTCCTGTGGAATAAATGGATTGTGTTCTTCCCTGGCTCTCCTCTGGCCCACTTTGGAAACCACTTTTTCCTGTGCTGTGTGAGGACCTCCCATACCAAGTGATGTTTGGAAGCTGATATACCTCTACACTTACACACACCCTATAAGTTTTCACTGGATTCCCATCTGTCCTAATGAATGCCTGAGACTTGGACCAGCAAAGGCTCATCCATCAAGGTTTTCTAGCATAACTTAACAAACAAGCAGTCATCTAGGGTAGTGAAAAATAAACACCTTAGAAATGAAAAACAGCAGCCACCAATGCTCATTAGGGACACGGTGGCTTCTTTCCTGACCACTGTCACTGTTTATAAGAAAGTTGTCTGGTCTTCAAATACAGTAATCACTAGAAAAGAAATAGGCAATTTTCAAAGACACCTCATACATTAATTGATTATTCATTGAGAAAACAGGAGACATTGCTAAACTGGAGTAAACCTGCTCCTTGAAAGCCTTTGCCTCATTTTGCTGGTTAAATGGAAAATATGGTAGCAATGAAACTGACATCTGCTGGCTATTTTATGCTTCATTTGCGGTGTAGAAAACATATATCATAGCTGATTGTCAGCATCGAAATGTGTACGTTTACTGGAAGCCGCATTTACCCTTTTCCTTTGGAAACACAGAATGGAAGAGTAGCGGGGGTCTCATGTCCTTGGATGCCAGGAAACAGTGGTATCAGAATCTGAGCTCCAGCTTTGTCACAGAGACAGGAATAAACCGAGGTTACGGTCACTAATTACATCTTTTCCATGTTTTCAAACCTGCTCTTCATATATGTACAGTTCAGCAGATAACTAGAGTGACGCTAACTTACTCTTTTATCTCTGTAACAGAGACAAGCGTGGGTGTGCTTGACCCCACCTTTTCCTTACAGTGTCAGTCTGCATACGTATTACATATGTATGCCACGATGGTTTTGGTATCTTGAATCTGAACTCTTGTAGAACTAGCTTTATATCATCATCATTATTATTGTGTAGCTTTTCAAATTGAAAATATTCACTGAGAAATGAGCTTCATAAACTTTTCTACATTAAAGTACAAAATAATATTTTTCTATTTTATCAGTTATGGTATAATTTTTATTTAATAAACTATATCCATTGAAGGAGCATTTCTTGATGATTTTGACACTGCCACATTCAAGCTGCAGAATACATTGATCACTGTAAAAAGTGTCATTTTAACCATTTCTGATTTTTATTGTCCGAATCCTAACTCGGGACAATTGCTGGGAAAAATATATATATGTAAAAGAAAGCAAGACTTTCCTCATACACATGTGTGTGTGTGTGTGTGTGTGTGTATAAAAAATGTGTGTATATATTGTGTATATATGTGTGTATGTGTGTATGTATACACACACACACACACACACACATACACATATAATTTGCCACCATAGATACTAGTATTTTGTTCTCATTCCCTCAAATGACTTTTTCAAGTTTCAAGACTTAATATTTGTGCATTTGCAAACAACTATCTTCTTCCTATATTTTCAGTGGTTTCTTACAATTTTCTCAACAATTTCCTTTAAGTTTTGTTCTCTCCAAAGATTCCAGACCTATCTCAAAGCTTAGTAAGAGTTATAGAAGATGAAAGCCGCATCTTGGATTTTGAACAACACCTACACCTAATTTTATGCCTAATCGTGCATTGTTCAGTTCATGTTAATCATGTTTTGCCTTGTGTCCGGATGCCCCCGGCCCCCATGCAGTCACAGGTGAGGCTTTTCCAGAGGCGGCTAGGTCTAGAGTGTGTGATTGATCCATGGTGCAATTCTAGGATTAAAGGTGCTAGGATTAAGGCTGGTGATTGCTAAAGCAGTCCACTTACTGGTTTACCACTCTCTAATTCTGGTCGTCTGTGTACAATGTCAGGGGTAAAAGGAGGCTGTCCTGTTCCTTGATTGTTTTGCTACCTTCTCCCTGCCATGAACTGTTTCTCCGGCCACCCTACCTTGGAACCAGCCAATTATTATTATCCTCCCTTAATGTTGGGCTTTGGGTATTTTGTCTCAATGAGGAAACTAAGATAATTGTTGTAGTTTGGTTCCTCAGTGTCTCCCCAAAGGCCCATGTGCTAACAGCTCGGTCTCCAGGGTGGTTGCTTCTGGAAGGTGGTGCTTTCTGTAAGAGATGGAACCAGCTGGTATTTTTAGGATGATAATGGTATGCTACAGAAAGGAGATGTGAGACCTCAGTCCCCTGCCCTCTCCTTTATCTCTTGCTAGCAATAAGTAGCTTTTCTATGTCCTGCGGACATGGTTATGCTTGCTCATCATGGGAGCACAAAAACAGGGTCCACTGAGCATGAAGTGCACCCCCAAATCTGTGATCCAAAGTGCACATGTTCTGTTCATGAGGCAGTTTAGGTATTTTATTATAATGCTACAAAGCTGAAACAGTGATCTTTACCATATTTGTGATATCCATTAAGTGAGCAAAATAAATGTTCCCAGGATGTCACAAAGACAATTCTAGAAAACAGTACAATCAAAATTTTAATTTATTGGCTTTTCATATAAAAAGCATAAGGACTTGTAAATACCATGAATACTCTTATGTCATTTAGAAATAAAATGCAAATTAACATGTATACCCAAAAAGTTTCTCTACAAAGTACAATAATTTTAAATATTGGATAATAAAATCAGCTTTGTACTATTTTTGACACTGTAATACATTGTTAAATTTTAGTCTTTATTGTGATGATGTTATTCATTTCCAAACCTAATACAATATATCACTTAAAATAAATTGAGCTTCTTTATCTCAAACAATAGTAGTAATGACAAATTATTCTTGAAAATAATTTAGTATAAGCCATTTGCTAAGTGGAAGTAAGTACTTTTTATAAGTTATGATTAATGTTAGAATATGAAAATGAACTTTATGACATAATGTTTAAATTTTCCTCTTTATTATGTCACAGAGATATGACAAAAATCACAAACTGCAGAGTCAGTGTCTATAAACTTGGAAATCTGCCTCTATAATATACCTGCTGTGCTTCCTTAGAAAGTCATTTAATCCCAGTTTACTTCTATAAAAGAGAGAAAATAATGCTACCTACACAGCATGATGTTTCTGTGGTTCAACAACTACCTGTAAAATATTTACAAAAGCATTAGCCACAGTAGGTATTATTATTATCCCATGCCAAAACAATTACTATCTCAGATTGCATGAGGTAATATTAGAGTAGAATTTATACTTCACAGAATCTTGAGATGTGCTCAATTACAAGGTTTCTAATTTTCAGTTTTTAAGGAATATTTTCCATTCAAATTCTGCGCACTGTCCCTGGTGCTGAAAATACTTGGACTCATTTTACTATTAATCTTACCCTTTGTTTCAGTTACTATTTCCTTGCTGAGGTACTATCGGACGTCCATTAGTTAAAGGAGGGACAATTTGTTTTAGCTCAAAATTTGTAGAGGTTTCAGTTGCTAATTGCCTGGCAGAAAGGGAGGGTAGCATAGTAGAGAGCGGTCCAGAGGGGAAACAGCAAACCTCCCTTTCTTCTTTCCTTTCATATTCCATGTAGGTTACAAGCTTATTGGTTGGTGCCACTGGCACCCAAACTGGACCTTTCCATTAGCCACACCCAAAACTATCCTAAAGCAATCAATAAACTAATTTTGTTATCACACCTTGTTAATCCATATTCATGCACCCTAGATTCAGCCACCCATGAAAAGCTTCACCTATGGGCACATGAGGCTTTGGGGCAACATCTAGATACAGCCATAGCATACTTTGTTAATTATTTGAACTCTAACCAAAATTAGTTCAGTAGTATCATAGTTTTATAACCTTAACATTGTCTTCTCAGTGCTGGAAAAAGTAGGGGAACAGCATGTGATGCTAGAAAGTCTTTGGAAAATGGTTACTTGTCAGTTAAATAACAAACCACCTCCCATCCCTCTGTAATTGAAATCACATTTTATGTATTTTTTATGTTTATGTGAGAGAGAATAAAGATTCCACTTTCTTAGTGCAGTTTGTCAAATAGTTGGCTATTCTGCCTGAGACGCTTTCATCTGCAGTCACTTTCAAGGCCAAAGCAGCTTTGTTTAGTGTGTAGAACAATTATTTTTCTGAAAGTAATAAAGAATATTTCACTTTGTTATACAGGTATTTGGGGAGTATGTAAGTGAACAAATAAGTACAAAGGGTATCCAGAAATTATGTGCGGTAATCCCTATCATTTTGTTTGGAAACCCTGTATAATTTTTATTGTTTCTGCTTTATTTTGTTTTTGTCTACATTGTTGTTCTTTTGTTACTGTTTTTTATTATCTTTAAAATAAAAAAAGAAATTATGTGTGAGCTTTCTAGAAGTCAGGGCAATATCTGGGGCATCAGCATATCTTTAATAATTGAGGGTACTGGTATATATTGGCACATAAATTCTTACATAATTGAAGTGACTACTTATCTGACTTTCAAGGTTCAGGCTTAAAGCTAATGCATTTATCTTTATCAACAGCCTTCTTCACATGCAGATTTGGATGATGAATTTCTATTAGTATGCCAAATTTCTCAAAAAGAACAGTAATCAAATTGTACTTTGGATAATTGAATACAGTGGCTGGAGCAGGAGATGAAATGGGTCCCTGTGGTCAGTGGTAGTCACCTTGCAATCTCTTCTTTCATCTTAGAATAGCTGTGTCCTTGACTTCTTTGTCCAAAGTGGACATAGGGAGTTCCAAATCAGGTTAATGTCCCCTTTCTGGATTTTCTAACATTTCTTTCTTCATTTATGATGAAAATAGTATATGCAGGAAGATAAGCAATGAATTCCCAAAGAAAGAGATGTTAACTTATAAAGTTTAAATGTACTTCTTCCAGTCCTTGCACTATCAAAAAATCATAAAAGTATACACAATTCTGTGGTTAATAGATTACTACTAAAATAGTTGAATATTTTATTAGTGGAGAATATTCATGAGGAGTAAACATTTGATTTTTATGTTTTTAATCCTTTAAATTACCAGTATTCAAGTCATAAGAATATTGAAAACATCTCTCTAAAATTTTGTAAAGCAATTCATGGTTTCTTGTTAATAAAATGGAATAATTTCACTGAGAGTTACCTCTCATTTTAATTTGTGAAAGTTTATTGGTGAAAGTGTTACCATTTATCTTTTCCTGACTTCTAGTCTGTTTTTTGACATGCTTTTACTGTACTTTTTTTCTCTCCTTATAATTTTCTTTTATAAGGTACTATTGTTTGGTACAAAGGAGTTAGAATATTTAACATTATGGTAAATCTTAATATGAAACCCTGAAATCTATTATATGATTTGGGAAAGACTTTTCAACTTTTTGAAAAGCCTCATAATATGTACAATATCCTAGGACAGAACTGACAGTAAATTAAATCTAATCAATTAATGCAGATTTTATATATTAGCTTATCCTACTGATCTATGGAAATAAGCTTTGTAACTTTACAGTAAAAGTGTAGCAAGTTCTATTACAAATAATCCATGGTCCATGTACAGCCTTTCTTTCTTTCTTTCTTTCTTTCTTTCGTTCGTTCGTTCGTTCGTTCTTTCTTTTGTTCTTTTCGTTCTTTTCATTTTGTTTTGTTTCATTTCTTTTCTTTCTTTATTGCAGTACCGGGATCAAACACAGGACCTTGCACTTGCCACTCAGGTGCTTATTCCATTGAGCCATAGCCCCAGCCCCAATAGACTTTAAAATACATCAAATTCTCCCTTAGAATTGCTCCAAAATGAAAATACTTGCTGTCCTGGTTACTCTTCTCTCGTTGCTAAGACAAAATACCCAACACCCAAAATGAAGAAAGGAAAGGTTTATTTAGCTTACAGTTTGTGGAGGTTTCAGTCCATACTTGGCTGGTTCAGAGGCAGAGTGGCACGTGGCAGAGGGCAAACTGTTCATGGCAGCAGAGTACAGCAAAAACCACAAGAGCAAAAGGGAGGAAAGGCTACAAGCAGCATCCTCTTCTCCCATACATTGTAAACAGCCTATCCCCACCCAGGGGGCGTGTACCTCTCACGTAACCTCCATGCCCTCCACTTCCACAGGCTCAGGATGTATACAAAGTCAGCACCCTGGCTTCCTGCTGAATCACTCAGCCAAGCCTCTGGACTCCCCAAGTTGACACAACGTATCAACCATAACACTTGTGTTTAGGGTAGATCATTAGAAGTTAAGTGGAATAATTTTAAAGCCATTTTTATTTTAAATAATAACTGTATAATACCAAATATAATCT
Organism: Dinomys branickii; assembly: GCA_004027595.1. NCBI lineage: Eukaryota > Metazoa > Chordata > Mammalia > Rodentia > Dinomyidae > Dinomys > Dinomys branickii. The sequence goes on from PVLD010000804.1 coordinate 155,722, forward strand.
TTTTTTTTAAACCAGTGAGCTAAATCTATAGAATAGTTGCTGGTTTTTAATGCAAAATCGGCATTTTGATAAGAACCTTTTTAACAGAATAAATTAAAATTATAATTTTTTTCTCTTCCTCTTCTTCCTCTTCTCTTCTCCCTCATTATTTATTTATTTATTATTTTCCTATTATAATTCAGGTCTTAAGTCTGCTGGCACTAATTTAATGCCACACTTTAATTTATAAATGGTTCATATGCCATTTGTTTAAGAATGTTGATTTTTTTGTATGAAACACCAGAATTCAAAAGCAAATTAGGCTCCTAAGAAGTCTTCATGAAAGTTCTTTCCTACATTACACTCCATTACAAAACAAAATATCTATAAGTTGTATTGTGAGAGTAAAATCTTGTCATTGGCAAGTTATGAATTTAGAGGAATAATTCTGTCAATTATTAATGAAAATGTGAATCAGGCTTTGGTCTATTATTCAAGTTGGCTATGTATGTGTGCATGCTTGTGTGGTGTGTGTGTGATTGTATTTGAATTTTTGTCTCTTCGTGTTTGTAACCAAACTGTATTTCATGTCTCTTTTTATGGTAACTATTACTAAACTTAGAAAGTAGATTACTATAAAACTGGAAGAACTCAGGGGTCTTTCTTGGCTCAAAGGCATTCATTCACTGATTTGGTATTCTTACAATGTTTGTTGATATATGTATTTTCCAAATTATTTTATCTACTTTGTATGTTTACCAATATGATAAATACTTAATTTTGTTTAGAAACATCTCTATTTAAAGGAATGAAAAACAATAAAAATACATTAGAGATGATATAGAACTTCAAAAAACCAAGATAATAGGAATTCAGCAATGGTTGTTACACTGCATATTGTCTTCAAAGTAATTGTTCAGATTACCAGATGCAAGTATGCAAAATTGATCAAAGAAAAAAAAGTTTAAATGTTAACTGTTCCTTTCAGGAAACCAACAGAAATTCATAGTACAATTTTCTTAGCTATCATGTGTGTATAATATAATAATACATGGAAATGAAAACAAACGGGAATATATATAAAGACTTGGGAAAGTCTCCTTTCTTTTTTCCTTGCCCTCATCCGAGTTTGTTTAGAAACAGCTTAATGATTCTTTAAAAATTATTGCAGGAACATTGAGGAATACAACTAAAGTGAGCTTTAGAGACTGCCCCCCCCCTTTTTTTTTTGTATGCCAGAAATCAAAATCCTGACTTCATGCTTTCCAGGCAGGTGCTCTGCCGCTGAGCTATATCCCCAGCCCTAGAGCCTACCTTGATTTTGAAATAAGAAATGGAGGAAATGACATAATTTTAAAGCACTATCAAAACATTCCTGTTTTCACTGTGACTTACTGGCTATTTGTTTCATACATTTATGAGGAAAACAGGGAAGTAAATATACTGGATAAATGCGATTCACTTCACAATACAGAGAGCACAGCACTGCAGTTTCTAAAACTAGAGGTTATAGGTAGGTGGCCCTAGAAAGTGTGTCCAGATAGTACAGGAAAACCATGTGTGCGACAGCAGCCCATTTGGATGTATCGGTGTACTATTTTTAAGCATTTGCAGCAATGCAAGAACTGTTTTATGAAACATGTGTAATTTTTAGTTTTAAAAATGAAAATATAAAGGCCTAAGAAATTAATGTCTAATGGAGAGATTAACTGTAAAACTTAGGTTTCAGGAGAGGGACCCCACCTCCCGTGGCTTATAGTCAGTGACATAGAAACTGTAAATAGTGCTTAGGTTTCCCTCTGAGGGTAATTGTCAAGAACGGTGTCTACATCTTAGCTTGGATGTCCGGTCCTTTTGTGAGCAGTAGAACACTGAACACTTGGCTCCAAAATTTCATTTTAAGGTAACCTGATAGGTGCTGAAATGATTGTCTTCTTAGGAGCAGTCCTTTATCAATCTCATAGAAAGTTTTAGCATGAATCACAGAAGGCCTTGATTCCTTGTACTAATATTAATGCACAGATTTTAAATACTTGTATGTGCAATGCTTAAGCATAGTTGAACTATAAAAAGTATATTATTCTGTGATTCCAATCTGAAATTTGTAACATGAGTAAGTTATAACTGTGATTGTTAGTTGAGTCCTAACTAGCTTGTAAATTTATCAGAAAACGTAATTTCTAAATTTTGTATATATTTTTAATAATAATTTGATTACTTACTAAATAAATCCTACCAGTGAGACTATCAAAAAATCAAATTGTTTTAATTGTATAAATGCAGTTTAAAATATTTAAAGATGTTTAAATTTATAAATAAAAAACATACGGGTCAAAGCACAAAATGATACTTTTAAGAAAGATTGATTTGGAAATAGGGTAGTCTGATTCATTTCCTAAGAATTTAATAAAAAGGTAAGTTTGAGAGATTATAAATTTTAAAACTATTATAACATAAATAAATCTCCAGGAATCAATGTCTGTTGTCAGAAACATTTTGGGGGAGAGTAATGAGGCTCAAGCTCAGGTCTTTTACGTAGAAAACAATTGCTTTACAAGTTAGCTACACCCTGTAACTACTCTTAAGAACACCGTAAATACTGTACGTATATAAATGAGACAACTTTGAGTAGTTCCAACAGTTAGTATTCAGTTAGGTTAATGAGGATGGTGTCATGCCAAAAGCCTTAATGTTGATCACTTATTTCTCTATAAATATGGATAAAAGACTCCCTACATTTAATCACTGTAATCAGAACATATGGATTACAGGGCAAAATTTCTGGTCAATTCCAAGGGCTTAGGAGACCATAACTTGAAACTGAGGACACCTAAAATTCAGAGCTGTGTTTCAGTTAAAAACCAAACCTAACATCGGCACAGGAAAGTCTGGAGACTTTTTTCCCATGAAATACTTAGTGCCAATTGGTGTATGATTGTACATTTGATGAGAGATTATATCTAAAAGCCGTTTAAATATATGCTTATTTGTTAATAGTTAAACTTATTATTGTCCTTAATGTGTTGATCTGCATTAAAACTATCTCATTTCATAGTTACTCTAAGAAAGAAAAGTGGGATAGGTTTAGGTTAGATATTTCATATTCTCTTAAAAATTTAAACATATGGGATGATTATAAGTATTTTTCTGAAAATATTTTATCTAAATCACTAGATACATTCAGTGCATTGACTTCTTAATTTGTCAATGTCTTAAATTTTCTCTGTGGCACATCTGAAAGATAAATTGTAATGAGAAAAACATAAATATTTGGATCTTTATTAGAATGGTCAGCAGAGCTGTTACATGATAGGAGACGGTTGTTTCTAGTATCTGTTGATATTCAGCTGAATGAAGCACCAGTTATGGCTTACTTCCTAATGAATATATATTAAATACTCTAATCTAGGAATGCGCTAATACATCCCCCAGGATTACGCCTTATCAACATCCATACACTGGGTGGAATTTCATGTTTCCTGTAAAATCAGTTTCTGTCCCCTGCCCCCTACTTGCTCCGTCCTTTGAATTATAATGTGGAGTGGAACCGTTAGCCAATAAGTAAGGACTTTGTAAGAGATAACTATAAAAATAGTCAGATCTAATGTGTAGATGCTGCTTTGATCTGTGCTTCTAGGCTCACAGTGTCCCTTTTATGAGTTGTCTTAAGAAGAAACTGTTAGCCGCTCTCTGCACTTAGTGTCAGAAACAGCTGGGAATGTTTTGAGCAGTTCATCTTTTTCTCTTACTGGTGTTTCCTTTGTTCACTGATTAGCTTTCTTTTCCTCAGCTGAAGTCCAAATACTGAGCCCTGTGGTAAACCCGATACTGCTGGTACATCTGGCTCCATCTTAATTTCCTACTTCTTTTTCAATATTTTTATTCATATTTTCTCAGCTCTGTATTTCAGTACACATCTGATTGCAAGCCATATTACCACCATTTTGGAAAAGATGGAAGACTTTATTGACTGTCGGACCGACGGTGTTCTAGAGGCACACGAGTAAGCCTTGCTGCATGTGGTGTTCCAGAGTAAGCAGTGTGTGGAGCCTGACTCCACACTGCTCTGGCTTTGAATTCAGCCTCCATTTAATAATCAGGTGACTTTGAATCAAATAATTTGACCTCAAATTTATATTTAATTGGTTACATAAAATATATAAAAATATCAGACTTGTGATCTAGTGTGAAAATATTTAAAGATTACTTTTATAGAGTGCCTTCATGGTACCTTAATAGAATACAGACTTATGATGATCTTAAATAGTTCAAATTCAGGGGCAGTTCTGAGAGTTTAATGGGACACTATTATTATTTGCACTAGGACAACTGACAAAATAAGTTCCTTCCTAAGAGAAAGTTTATGGCTGCATCTACATAAGGAACTACATATGACTTATACATTCACTTATGGTATCAGGAATCACCCTATCTGTGTCTGTCTTTTGGGTTTTTCAGGTAATGGTGCAGAACAAACAAATCATCCTTGGTGCCAGGTTTGTGTTGATTCTTGTTTATTCATGAATTTCTTTTGGCAAAATCTGCACAACATTTCAAATATAAGGTTGGAGTTTAGACTAAAACTCTAGTTAATGATCAAGAATTTGGAGGCAGAAACCTAAGCCGAAAGAATTTAGGGTATCACGTTATCCAAAAATAGAGATTATTTATGAAAAACCCATTTACTAGAATTAGGGCATGAGGTTACATGCAAAAGGTAGTTAGTACCACGGTCGGGTCTGGCTTTAGTGACAGTAGGTTAAGCCTGTAAGTGGGGATGCCCAGGCTGGAAAGCTGCCTGGATCAATCAGGGTGCTGTGGCAACTATTGATTTTACCAATCTCAGTGACCTTGGGTGTGTTATTTGAACTGTATCACCCCTCTCTGTAGAGGGCGTAGTGTGGGTAATGACACCAGTTTCACAGATGGTCTCATAGCTTCAGAAAGGACCGAGACACTATCTCATGCCTGGTAAGCTCTCACAGGCACAGTCACTGTCCTGAGTCCCAGCAGCCTGTCTGTAGCCCGCGCTGATCCAGCGTGTGCCACTATTAAAAACACGTGAGAGGAGCCTCTCAGTTTGCAAGTAACCTAAATTTGGTGGGGATGGTCACAACTGACAGTTTCTCTGAGAGCCCTGTCTTCACCGTGTTTCCTGCTGCTTGTCTTCCAGTGGGCGGCAACAGATGACAAGACAAGAGAAGGTGCAGTATCAATATTTCATGCTCTTCCTCCCAGATCAACAGATCCTAAGTGTGTAACTACTGTGGCAGCTTTGGGAACTGACGACTGGGTTAGAGCTCTGTTATCTGTGAATAATTAATTAACTCATAACTAATGCCTATTTTAGCAGAAGTCTCTTGAAGCCATGAGCACTGATGTCTTTAATTTCCCCAGCTTCATTTTTTTCTACATGCAAACACAGTAATTAAAATAAACTCTATTTGAGGTCTTGCCATTCCTGTGAAGGCTATCATTTTCCAGATGTGGAAAATATATTTTCCTAGGACACTCTGCTATGTGTCTGTATCTTGGCTGAATTTGTAACTGAACCTAAGTGTCAAGAATGACACAGGCTGGCATAATTTATATCTAAAAGGTAAAGTAAAGGAGAATACAGAAATTATTTTTCATTGTAAAAAGACATATCCAATAGAAATAAAAGGTTCACAAAGCAATTATTTTCAGTGCAAAGCACCCACATCCCGTGTGCTTTCTTACTGGGGTTGTCCCCAAGTTCAACTCTGTCACTCGGTGACCTGCACCACTAACAGTAGCAGCAGGCCTGTGAAGGCCCTAACCAGTGCCATTCTTGTTGTGGAGAATTATCTCTTCATAGGAGAGAAGCTCAGCATCGCCATCCAGGCTTATCTGAGATCCTAAAAGCCCCCTGAATGTGTGTCGCTGGCCTCATTTTCTGGACCCCTTGCATCACTGGAGCACAAATCAATATTAGAAAGCACATTCCTCCCAGCTCGGTCAGTCCTTGTCGCTCAGAAAATGCATCCACTTTGGGCCGCTTCTCACGAAGCCTGCTTTGTGGGGAAAGATGAATTTTAAAGTTTGTTTTATTGTTGTTCTCTATTATAGTTACTTTAAAACATTGAGCTTGCTTCCAAATGGACAAAAACCCCAGGGCCTGCTTGTAGAAGGCCTTCCTGAGGGAGTTGGTCCCTTTGTTGAACAAGCACCCCTCCTAAATTTGCATCTTACCTCCTTTCCAAAACCCACCGTGGCACTTTTCCTTCTTTGTAGAGAAGGAATGTTAATGCACCTGGAAGTGCTATGTGAATGTTAGTTCCTATTGCCAATCTAACAACTCTGCCACGTATAACATTTGTCATGTTAATTGTACATGTTCATTGATTAATGAGTATCATTTTTATCCTCCTAATATTGTTCTTGATTCATATGTTTTCATACATATTGATCAGTGATTCATCCATGGGGCTCTTATCTCCATAACCGGACTATAAATACTCTGAGATTAGGCTGGAGACCATGTTTTCTCTCTCACTGTAGGAACATTTAAAAAGCTTCTTTTTGGAATGTTTGCTAAAACTTTGGCTGGTGGAAGACTGCAGGTCTGTGGGACACTGCAGTGTCTTGGGGGGGCACCCCAGTTTGGGCCATGTTTCTTTGGTTTTCTTTTACCAGTAGACTTTGACCTAAAATCTCCTAAGTATGGATCCATGGTTTATTAATTGCTCTTAACTGCTATGGTTTAAAGTGTAGAGAGGACACTGGGATACACAGAACACAGTTTACTCTTTCTCCTACCTCACCTGAGCGTAAAGTTTGGGATGCTGTGGAACAGAGATGTGTCTGCATGTTACTGAGAAACTGGGCATGTTGGGCAGGGAGTATTGGCTTTTGAAAGTGGTTTCAAATGCTTAGCATCTCTTTTGGTATAGTGAAACGGAGGCGTAAATATGGTACCTATTTAGGCCACCATGGGACATGGAGTAGGTTAACAAGAAGAGGTCGTTTGAAGATTCTATTCTAGAACTTAAGGCAATAAAAGAGAATTAGTTCTATATGATCACTATTCATCTAATATGAAAAAGAGGAGTAACCAAGGAGCAGAAATTATTCGAAAAATTTGATGAGGCCCCTTGCCATTAGCAACAGAATACTGATTTCAGACCTCTGTGACTTTGCACAATGGTAAGCGAATGTAAGATCATTCCTGTTCCAGGAATATAGTAGCACATAGCAGCTCCACAAAATCCTACATGTCCTCTATGTCTTTGCAGATTATAAAATATTTATTTCATTTAGTTTCTCTTGTTTATTATAAATTTAGGTAATTTTGATTAGTCATAATTATTAGTTTTTCTGGTGGTAGTTTCTGTGCTGATTTTTGATAGGAACTGACAGTTAATGGAGTTGGGTGAGCGCTGTGTGTGTCTTCCTTCATAATCTCGCTTCAACAGACACAAGTATCACTTGGAAAAGATCTTACTCTATGTACAAATGTTTATCAGAAGGACAATATGAAATCAGTCTTACACCATGCTAAGTAAATGATAACATTCAGCACTCTGTTCTTTAAAGGTTTTACTGACATCTTTTTGAAAGATTGATTATAGTGAACACTTGTTTACTTTTGAGACAAAAGTAATTTAACTTTACCACCAGCATTCATACCAAAACTTTTCTGAACTTGTGACTAGATTCAAGACAGTAAAATCCAGGCCAAGTCTCACTTCTGTATAATTTGTTCATGGAACAGAATATGTACAGGTTAAGCATTGCAAATCTTCAATTATACCACAAAATCTAAAACTTTCTGAGTGGCAATGTGATGCTCAAAAATTTGCAAAGAATGAAGTATTTTTTTATTTTTTGTTCAATGGTGCTTAACTGGAAAATCTATGCAAATATTCTAGCACCTGAAAACTCTGAAATCTAAGTCATGTTTTGTCCTGCACATTTCAGTTAAGGGATGATCAATCTGTAGTTGCATTTATAATATTTTAATCAATCTGTAGATTTTAAGCAGCATGAAATTCACCAATGATGCCCTCTCCCTCTCCCACTCCCCCCTTTTCTCTCCCCCTCCCTCTCCCTCTCCCTCCCCCTTTCCCTCCCCCTCCTTCTCCTTCTCTCTATCCCTCTTCCTCCCCCTTTCTCTTTCCCTCACACACACACTCACACACACCTGTGCTTAAGTGAAACTGCAATTAAACTACAAACATCATAACACCAGTTAAATATGAGGACCAGTAGGCTTAGGGAGGTTAAGAAATCTGCCTCCTGCCTCTGTGTTTGTACCTGGAAACTGGGAGACAAGAAAATAGATCCCGTGACTTCGTACTCCATATCTGCATACTGCCTTGTGTTCTTTATACCATACCACTTCCTGAACTTGTTCTATTCTGGTTGCTGAAACCCAAGGAATTCTTTTCATTTTGTTAAGTGTACTCAGTTTCCCAGGAGAACATTGTGAAGACACCTGTAACATATGTACCCACTATATTTGCTGAGATGGGGCTCAGAGACATCCTGAACATACTCTGTTTCTGGTTGCTGAAACCCAGGTAACCTTATTTTACTAAGAACAATGTACTCACTTTACCAAGAGGGATATTTTAAGTGGATGAAATACGGGAAGGAGCATGAAGTTGATGCCATAGGAGGACCAGTCTGAACAGATCACCACAGAATGCCAGCCACAGAAGGTAGTAAACTGTGTAGAGTAACGTGGAAAAGTAAGATGAGGTAGTGTGGAAGCAGAAAGCTAGACCCTGGTCACTGGGGCATGTTGTGACTTCCACCTGATAAACTTGTTGTCATGACATTGGTAGATTTAGTTCTTGGGTGATTCCTAAGGGATGGATTGTGGATTCCAGTGAGAACGTGGTGAATATTTAGTTTTAGTTTAAGGAAGGAGACATTGCATTATTTCTGCTTCAGATCTTTGCCTACTGATAGCAATAGCTTCAAATTAAAAGTGTTTTCATTTTTAAAAACATATAGCTACAAGGTTGAGATTTTTAAGTGAACCTTCCTTGTTTGCTGCAGGTCTAGTTGTTGTCATAAGGTAAATATCTGAAATGCAATATATAATTCAGTTTCCATAAAAATCTTTATATATAAGTATATTTGAAGGTAGTATCTTAGAAATAGCTGATCATTCTTTTGTAACTGGCACAGAATCGGGAATTACCTGCAATATGTAAATTCTCTTAGAAGAAAGTAGGAAGAGAACATCATGTTCTTCACTGCTTATTGATAATATAAAAATTGGTGGTATTTATTTTACCTATATTTTTCTCACTCATTCATTTTTATGCCATTCTTTAAATATATTTTATTAAAAAGATTATTTGACATGGAAAATTAAAATAATTGACTATTATTAGTTATCTAATGGTCAAAGATTTGAAATCTTTTTTCAATCATCTTTGAATGCTCATTCCCCAGAAAGCAGGTAACTGAGTTTGACATTGTGACTGGAAGAAACACTTGAGTTCTAATTTTAATTTCTGCGCTACTACAGTATAGGGCCATTCTTCTGAGCTGAGTAAGAAGCTCTTGGGGAATCTTGGTTAATTTTAGTTTAGAAGCACATTTAATCTAAGATTACTCTATTAAACATTAGGCAATGTTTATGTCCTGGAAAACAATCAGTCTCTTGTGGGTACTCTTCTCTGGTCTGCCCTGAAGGGACTGGTTAATTTCCCTGTTCTCCTTCAAACAACACATAGAAAGTGAGTATATGTGTGTGCATTTGTCTGTGTGTGTGTGTAATTGTACATACTCCCCAGAAGTAGATTTTTCCCAAGTTCATTTATCTTCTGAAATCAAATCAGAGAAGATGAAACTCTTGTCTTTACTAGTCTTAGCTTTAGGAATACTAATAAGAATAGAAACTTTAAAAATATGCCAATATAGGATCGGTATTTCTAGTCAGGTCCACTGTCCACCCTGAACAAGGGACTCTGACTGTCAGGTCTTCAGTCATTCAACTTCACTACACTTTTGTCTTAATATTTTCAGAATTCCAGCTGACCACAGTAACACCAACCTGCTAAGACTCATCCTCTTTGAATATAGGAAAAGAGCAAAGAATTCTTCTTTGATAATTTTTGTACTGAAAAAGAGAGCTACAGATAGAATTACATCGTATTTGCCTTTTGAGTCATTCTGAATGTTAATAGCACTTCCCTCCATCCAATTACAAAGTGTCCTAATATGGAGGATGAATCATAGCATCCCCTTTGCTATAGGGCATGATTATTTCACACAGGAGGCAACTGTCTTACTTGACCAGTGTGTACCTGAGCACTTAACTGTTTGTTTTCTTGGCAGTAGAGGGGACCTCACCACACCCTGTCTCTTACAACCCCCAGCACTTAGTAGGGCCAGTCTTCTGCTGGCTCGTCCTTGTACACCAAGTACTCCTCTTCCTACAGAAAGCAAAAATTCTATTTTGAGAGTTCTCAAAGGGAAGGGATAACAAAGAATTGAGAAGTTAACAGATTATCAACAATGAGTATTTTTAAAGTATAGTAGAAGTCTCATACTGTTATTTGATGCTGTTAGTGAAATGTGAACAATGCTAGCTTTTCATCTGGACTAAAATAACACATGGAGTGTTTGAAATAAATGCTGTTCTGAGTTCTTTATAAATATTAATTCATTTAAATCTTATAGTACACTTAAAAAGGTAGGTGGAATTATGTGCTATTATTTTAATTTTTAAGATTAAGAAAAAAACTCAGTGATGAACCAGTTTATACACTTCAAAAGGATTCAAAGCTGAGATGAATCCCAGAAAATCATGTTCAGGAGTTTATGTCCTATTACTCAGAAATTGAAAGTGAAGTCTGCACTCCACAGTCATGAACAAGACAAGGATGTCCACTGTCAAAACTCCTCTTCAGTGTGGTTATAGAAACATTAGCTAGAGCAATTAGACAAGAGAAACAAACAGAAGGAATAAGGACCAGAAGGGAAGAAGTTAAATTATTGTTGTTTGTATATGATATAACATGATACTCAACATAGAAGACCAATAATTCCACGAAGAGACTCCTAGATTTGATAACAAATTTCAGCAGTATAGGAAGATACAAATATCAATAGTCAAAAGCCAATGGCATTTCTATACCCAAATAATAAACTCACTGAGAGAGAGATTATGGAGACAACAGCTTTCATGATAGCATCAAGTGAAATACTTACAAATCAATCTAACGAACTGAAAGACTTATACATTGAAAAGGACAGTAGTCTGATAAAGAAGATAGAAGACAGGAACAGAAAATGGAAAGATGTCCCCTGGGCTTGGGTAGGTAGAACCCAAGAACAGTGAAAATTATCATGCTTCCAAAACTGTTACATATATATTATGTAATACCAGTCAAGATACTAATAGCATATCTTACAAAACCAGAGAAAGCAGTCCTAAAATTGCCATGTAATCAGTAAAGACCTAGAATAACAACAGTTCTGGACAGCAAGGACAAGGCAAATGTTTTGACTACTTTTTTCTCATTGCTGAGACAAAACACCTGCCAACCAAAATTAAGGAAGGGAAGGTTTATATAGCTCACAGTTCTTGGAGGTTTGGATCCATATCAGCTGGCTCCATGGCAGAGTGGCATGGCACAGGGTCAACAGTTCAAGACAGCAGAAGACAGCAAAAGCAACAAGAACAAAAGGGGGGGGGGAGAACAAGCTTCTTTTCCCTCCCTTATATTGTTTGCAGGCTCTCTTCCCTAGGGTGGGTACTCTATACCCACACCATCTCCCTGCCCTCCTTCTGCAAAAGCTCAGGATGTTTACGAAGTGAGGACCCTGGTGCCCTGCTGAGTTAACTTCTATGTTTTTTTTATACTTGGAATTGAACTCAGGACCTTGCACTTGCCAGGCAGGTGCTTGTTCCACTGAGCTGTATCCCCAGCCCCTGAGTTAAACTTCTAAACTTTTCAAGCGGACACATTAGATCAACCATTACAGCAGAGGCAACTACATTTCTATATTTGTAATTATACTACAAAACTACTATGGTTAAAAACAGCATGGTACTAGCCAAAAAAATTAAACAGAACAGAACCAAAGATCAGTGGAGCAGAACAGAAGTTGCGGAAACAACTCTAAGTACATACAGCTACCTTATCATTGACAAACGTGCTATATACCTTCACTGGAAGAAAAATAGCCTTTTTAATAAATGGTGCTAGAAAAATGGCTTTCCACATGCCAAGGATTAAAACTAGATCCATATCTTTCTCCATGCACTAAACTAAAAATTGAACTGGATCAAGGATCTAAATATTAAAGCAGAAGCAATGTGCTGGAATATAAAATAGATAAAACTACTGAAGACATAGGTGTAGGCAAAGACTTTATCAACAAAGCCCCGATTGCACAGGAAATACCACAAAGTATCAACAATCGGGATCTTATAACAGTAAAAAACTACCACTGGCAGAGTGAAGAGACAAGCCACAGAGTGGGAAAATATTTTATCAGCTACTACTCTGACAAAGGACTAATATCTAGATATATGAAGAATAAAAGAGTATCCAACACCTAAAATTCAAAGACTGAATGCAAAAATGGGCAACTGAAATGAATAGACATTTCTTAGATAAAGAAGTACAAACAAAATAAATACATGCAAAAATGTTCAACATCTGATCATTTGAGAAATGCAAATTAAAGCAACTTTGAGATTCCATCTCACTCCAGAAAGAGTAGGTATTATCAAGAAATCAGTAACAAGTGCTGGTGGGGCTTTGGGGGTAAAGTTATCTTTGTGCATTGCTGGTGGAAGTGTAAACTGGTACAACTGCTATGGAAATCAGTGTGGTGATTCCTGAAAATAAGACTTAATGTTTTATTTGACCCAGGTATTCCTCTTCTAGGTACATTCCTGATTTAAAAGTGTTATAGGACAGTGATATATGTATGCCCATGTTTATAGCAGCACAATTTTTCATAGCTCCATCTTGGAAACAGCCTATATGCCCATGAAAAGATAAATGGAGAAAGAAAATGTATTCATATACAGTGGAGTATTACTCTGCTATAAAAGGGATAAATTCAAGTCACTTGTAGAAAAGTTGATGCACCATAATTTTAAAAGAAATTAATCACAATTTGTATTTTGCATTCTTTCTCGTGAGAAACCCAAAGTTCAAATCAGGAGCATACTGCAGGAGAGGTACCGGGAAGTAGGAAGGTCATGCTTAGGTGGGACAGGGAACAAGTGAGGGAGGAGGAGGAGAAAGAAAAGAAATGGGAAGAAAAGAAAATGGAAGGAAAAGTAGAAACAAAGTTTTTGTAAATGAGGAGGGGAGGAGAGCCTGAAGGGAGGGAGAGGAATGGAAATGAAAGACTTAGGATATATTATACACAGCTGCCAATTCCCTGTGGTGACTGCTCTGATCTATATATTTGACAAATATATATTAATAAGAAATAAAGCTGAAAATATACAGTGTTCTCTGGCCCAGTGGAGGGGCCCATTAGACTTCCAAGAATCTCAGAAATTTCAAGACTTTTTAAAGAAGTGGACAACTCCTTGGCCTCCTCTGAAGGGGTACAAGTTGAAGTATAAATTGTCAGGTGGGTGATAGCTGCATTTGAGTCTGTAAACAGTTTGCCTCACAGAGAAAATGAAGTTTCTTCTCCACTTCTAATCACCCAGGAACCAGCTGGTCAGAAACTCTCAGGGTGTGCTCTATAGCAATATACTGGTGATGTGAACCCGCTGTTGGAGAATTTCACACCCTCCCTTCTTAGACTTCCTCGATGCTTTGCCTTTCAATTCTTTGTTAAAAAATATGTATCAATCAAGATCTAGGTTACAAAATCTAAAAGTACAATAAAGCATTAAAGCATAAAGCATAATGTCACTATAATTCACTTGGATTTACATAATACAGTATGAATATGTTTAAATGATAATTGAAATGCATTATTTCCCAGCATTTCTAATATGTTATTTGTAGGGTTTATTGTTATTAGAAAACTTTTTAAGTTTTTTAGGATTTAAAAAACTGACGTGTAACACATTTTATTAACATTAAAAATTATAAGATCAGATAAAAATTCACTTACATTTTTATGTTGTTATAAATTAATTTTCACACTTAATTCTTTAGCTTCTATAGATTAGTTTTGTTTCGTTATTAGATGTTAGGTCTCATGAAGATAAAAGAAGTCCAGTAGTTATATTAACTCAGTGTTGTTTATTTATTAATCCTTTTATTCCTTTTAATTCTTTAGAAATGGCTAACAGAAACTTAAGCCTGGTTCAATAAACTACACTTAGTTTGCACAGTGGCTCAGAGGTGGAGGTCATTGCCTAATGTCGCACAGCAAAAGACTGAAAAGCCTGTTTAGTAGGTATAAATCCTCATTCTAATATGCAAGGAGGTCTACTGAGAAACAGCCATTCATCAAGTATTTATTGAACCACGCTTTTTAATGAGAGTTTTTTAATGAGAGTTAAACTTTTTAATGAGAGTTTCATTTCCTGGACCCATATTTTCACTTAGTAAATTCCAAGGTTCAAAGTATTGCTTGCCTTGGGTATGTAAACCTCTTGTTTCACAGAGAAAAATCCTATTTGTTTTTCATTCTAATTAACACCTTCTCACTAAGATAGTAGCTGTGAGAGTCAGTTTTTCTTGTAATATTTCTTCTCTGACAAAATCTCAGTCGCCTGTGAGTTTTACTTGGGGGAACATAGGACGTGGTGTCTGTATCCTGGTCTGCAGTTCATGCCATCACAAGGAGACCCTAGTGCAGAGTCTAGTGGCCTAGTGACGCTTCCCCATCACTGCCACTATCCCCAGAGCCAAGAATGAACGTGGATAGCATAATGACTTTGTGCCACATACTTCTGTTATCTTCCAAGCAGTACATTTAATTTGTGTGCAAGCTGTATAAAATGGACACCCTTAGTTTGCATGGTGGCACCTCAGAGGTGGAGGTCATTGCCTATGACCACACAGCAAAGGACTGAAAAGCCTATTTAGTAGGTATAAATACCTAGTAGATACCTGTTACTGAATTTACTCACTTCTAACTGCTTGCTGAATTGATGAATTCGTACCTTTCATATGAACACTGTGGCATTCTGAGAGATGATGCAATTTATCCAAGGACAACTCATGAGATTGTTGGTGATAGAGAGTTGTATCACAGCCACTAAGGTTTTGAGTCCCCAAATAGCACCAGCTGGACAAAGGAAGTGGCCCAGGAGAGCAGAGTTATGGGAGTGAAGTTTCAAAGCTGTATTCCAACCCCTTGACTGACATGATTCAGATTTACTAAACCTTGTAGGTCCTTTATAAAATGGAGATAGTATTTATCTTCTAGGAGATATAGCGATATTTATAACATTTAAATTGCAAGCAGTAGTCCCAGTAAGTTGACAGCTTCTGTTACTGTGGATTCCATGGGGTTACTGACGTGGAGCGGAGAGAAAAACTTCTCTGGAGCATGTACTATCCACTCCCAGCCACAGTGAGTGCAAGAGGTTCCCAGGAGAACCTACCTCCAGTTGCAGTCCCCTCCCCTGACCATTTTTGCCTTTGAAACCTGTTGCTATAATTATGAACTAAGACCAATCCAAGGAGAATTTAGAAAGTCTAGACATTTGGTACTCTCATACTGGGAATAATTCTCCCCTGTCTGAAAGTTTCTACATGTTTCCCTAAAAATATCCTCTAATTTCTTCAGCATTTTTCTTATATTCACCAAGACATTCCCTCCTCCTACTTCTCTGTTTGCTTTTTTTTTGGTACCAAGGATCAAACTCATGACCACGTACGTGCCTGCCAGGCAGGCACTGTGCTGCTAAGCTACATCCCTGGCCCCACTGTTTGCCTTTTGCAAAATATTTGAGCTTCAGTAGGAACACATCATGTCCTTAGTTTGAAAGGGATCTTTTATTATGAGCTAGCTGATTGCAATTTTGAAAAAGAGCAAGCCATTGCTACAGAGAACTGTTGCCTCCCACCTTCCTCAGCCCAGTTCCACAGTTGGAAATTTCAAGTGGACAATTGTTAATATATTTTTTGACCAGACTGGGCCTCTGGTCTGTTATATTGTTAAGGCTTTTAAAGAGGAAATTTTTCTTTCAGTACTGGGCTTCCAATTGGAGCCTTATGCATATTTTTAAAAACTAATTTGAGGAAATGATTTAAGATGACAGATAATGTGTGATGAATGTTTAAGAAATGTTTTCTCTGCTCTGATTTCTTTCCTCTGTGGACATGTGTCGACTCAGACTCTTAGGTTTTGAACTGTAGATACACTGAGTCCATGCTCCTTAATGGCAGCTCCGTCTGTGGCCTTTGGGAGTGGTGAGAATTTTAAATGATCAGCGCCTCTGCAGGGCTCCCAGGGCAGCGTCCTCCCTGATCTTCCTACGCTCAGCACAGGGGGTCTTGAGGACGCAAAGTTGTCATCATTCCAGTGTTCTGCACTGAGTTAACTGCTCATGATCCCTCCCTACCAACCCTGTTTCTCCTCCTCTTGCCCCATTGCTGCCTTCGCCATTGCGTAGGACTTCAGGCACGTTCCATGCCCACCCAGTGCTATCTCTAACGTGCAGCCCATCCTCTGAAACTCTGTAATACATCCGACTCATTCCTGAGCCGGTTCTGGACTTTCCCTCAGCCTACTGACCCATCTTCCCATGCACATTCAGCACCTTTTATTTGGCAGTCATTTTCCAAAGTGTTTTTTGAGCACTTATTGCACCAGAACAATAAGCAAAACAGGCTCGGCTCCTGCTCTTGAGGAACATGTACTTTATGCCCTGGGAAGTAGAATATCTTTTGGCTAATTTAATTCGCTTTCATCACTGTTTTGTCATTCTTTTGCTTGTTTTGGGTACTCAGTATCAAACACTCAAGAAGATGACCATACCTCCTATGCTAATCTAACATCTCTGCACCTGGCCTAATGTTTGCACACATTAGTTGTTAAGAATATATTTTAGTTTTCTCAGAAACTTTTTTGCTTTTAAAATAAATCCACTTGATTTACATTTTTTTTTTTTTTTTTTTTTTGGAACTGGGAAGTGAACTCATGACCTTGTGATTGCCAGGCAGGCACCATGCCACTGAGCTATATACCCAGCCCCATCCATTTGGTACTGCATTCTTCTTTGGCCTTTTGCCTCCAATACTGAGCTACTCAGTGAGATCTACCCTTCTTTTCTGATCATTCCTATCTAGAATTCATTCCCACCTAGCTTTCTATCCAGGAAATCACCTTGACATCTACCACCTCTTTATGTTATATCCAAGTTGCTTTTTACTTTGTATTATCCTGGAATCACACTCAGGTGCTGCATGATACTTTGATTATTAGGGACAAAATACTTGTGGTCCCATCAGATCATGAGCATGCTGAGAAATTCTAATTGCTTCTTTTATTATATGCTTTCTATGTTTAGTTATGCTTAGATATATAAATGCTTATTAAGGTGTTATAACTGCCTATGATACTCATTATAGTAACCTGTTCTGCAGATGGAAATGCAGCAGGAATAGGCTAGGCAAGCCTAAGTGTGTAGTAGGGTATAGAATCCAAAGTTGTGGAAGTACTTTCTTTGATGTTCAGACAAGCAATGAAATCATCTAAAACTGAATTTTTCAGAACATATTTCCATTGCTGAATGACACACAACTGTATATAGTGACACATTTTGTTAGCTTCTCATTATAAAGGGCATGATAGTTGGCCATGTTTTAAGCTCCTTGAAGACAGAAATTGAAAATGTAACTTGTTTAACACCAAGTACGATGTCCTGTTCTTTCCTTAGTGCATGCTGATGCAGTCTTTTACCAAAACAGAGTAATCATTAGAGAGATGAGCAAGGGCTTACCCAGGGTTTCCTGTTCTGGGCATGAAAACCTTTCCTATTATGTATTGATAATGAAGACATCAGGTTAGCATGTCTAGATTGATGGCTTTAGCTTAGTCTGTAGCAAGGCAAAATAGTTTTTTAATATACTTAATGAGAAAATAGAAACTCTCCTTGAATTTATGACACGGGTATTATTATAATTATTCTTCTTCTCTGCAGAGAGGTAAACTTCTGAAAGCAATCTGTATTTTCTTCAAAAAGAAACTAGTAATAACCTTTATAAAGGTTAACTGGTGACTACCTAGTCAGTTTATTAGCAAAATATTATAAAACACTATATCCCAGGCATGATTTAGAATTCTTTGTTTGTATTAACACATTCCAGAGTCAGTCCTTGCAGTAACCCAAAGTGTTTCAATTCTATAAATGAAGAAAGAGGCACAAAATGGTAAGTTGAATTGTTTGGGGTCATCCAGCAAGTAACTGATTAAGCTACATTTTCAATTACTCTGAAGTTTTACTCTCTACACACACACAAACACACACACACACACACACACACACACGGTATGTTGTAGCTGTGGTTCTTCTGTGTTCTTGTCTGTGTGTACCAGATGATCTGAGTGCTGCTAATATACTTCATTTACCATTTTCTTCAATATAAATAGTGTTTAGTTTGTACATGTTCCTGAAAGTCTCTAGCTCTGCTACTTTAAGCTTTTGTGTCTTTGATCTGTCTGCTAGTAGAGTTCTTTCCTCAAATTCACATGGCTCTGCACATTGTGATATTGGGAGAAAACCAAAGTTCTTCTGATGGAATATCTTCTTGCTGGAATGCAGATCAAAGCAGCTTGTGAACCCCCTAACCATTCCTGGGAACACGCTCCTTCAACCTACGTCCCACTGCTAGCCAGTGAGCAGTAATCTAGCATATTTGTTTTATCAAAAGGTGTTGTAATTTCCTACTCCCTGTTCTGTATGAATCAGCTAGTAGCTACCCAATTCACAGGGCAGGACTGAGTGCCTGGAATATTGTAACCATTTAATAAGTATTTGACCAAATAGTTTGTACCTCAATACTGTGGGTCACAAGTAAACTATACAAAGGTATTAATTCCTTAGAATTTCTGTGAGTGTACATGTATGCACACTGAGAATAAAATTCTCATCTTTTAAGAAAGTTCATCAAACATCTAATCATATATGATGCTATTCTAGTCTCATGGTTTGTGGCTGGATGTCCCCCAAAAGCTTCATGCAGTCGCAGGGCAGGATTCTAGAGTTCATGATTGACCATGGTCCAGTGTTGAGACTGGGTGTGAGCGCTGCACCCTCGCTGGGGCGGGTGGTTTGTTACAGTGTAAGGGAGGGAAGAGGCTGCTTGCTGCTCCTCCCTTTTTGTTCTTGCTGCTTGTGCAGTTTTCTGCCATCGTGAACTGTTGCCCTCTGCCATGTGCCATCCTGCCTTGTAGACAACCAAGTGCAGACTGAAACCTCCACAAGCTGTGAGCTAAATAAACCTTTCCTTCCTTCCTTTCTGGCGTCAGGTATTTTGTCCTAGCAAGGAGAAAAAAGTAATCAAGACATCTAGTTAACACCAAATTTGGCTAATACAAGCTGTAATAGCTGTCTTGGAAGCTCTGTAACTCAAAGCGCACAAAAAGATAGGATTACTAATGATTTTGCAAAGACAAGCAAAGAAGTGCATCACACAGCAAAATAAGTGGATATTACTGACTATTCTTCCGTGAGCTGCAGGTATTTATCGTCCAAATGGACTTACGTGAAAGGTTTCTAATGGAAAAATAACAGACTGCCGGCCTCTTCAGATGGAGACATTAGTATTCTGATCCAAGAGCTTCAGGAGGTATTAGTTTACTTGGAGTATTTTCATATCTTTTTTTTTACTAGGAGGGCTTTTAGTATTGGAACAAATTGATGTCTAGCGTCCAAAAAAGCTGTTTAGTGTGTGATAGTAGAAAATTAACTAATGCGTTTATCCTGTGGGCTTCTGGCTCATACATGTATGCAAAAATCAGTAGAATACCCAGCCTCCTTTTGGAATGCCTGATATCTTCATTGGAAAGTGTGGAAATCTATTTAATGACTGACCTGAAATGAATGGCATAAAGATGGAGTTGCATTTTTGTATTTGAATTTCTGCTTTTGTTGCCAGGAGCATTCCAGAGCACTGAGAAGAGCGAATTATCATTCCAGAATTTCAGAGTACTTTTTCCATCGTTACAAAGGAGCCCATCTGTCCACTATCTCCGTGAAAATGGAGATTTAAGATTTACAAAGCAAATATATTGTATTTTGAGGGCCTTGAAAAAATAAGTGTGCTATAAAGGAAATCTAAGACAAAGTTAGCTCGAAAGTCTGTGGCATCACCCAGGAAAGCTCAAACTTCTGGGATCCCCCGGTCACGCCAATGTAATTACAATCTGAGACACATATTCCTGCCAATTTGACCATACAGTCTTAAAAGGAGGTAAGAGATGAACAAGCCAAAGAATGATTTTATTTCTTTAACATTTAGTTTTAAATTTGTATCAAGGGAACAGAGGGAGAGAAAAGAATAAAGTCCTCTGGCATTTTCTCTGTTAATTTCTTCTCCTAATTGCTGTTTGGCCTAGTTCTTTTTTCATCTGTCTTCCTTCTTTGGAGGCCTCTTTGCTGCTTTGCATCTCAAGGGGGTGGCGTATTCAGGACTCTGCTTTGAAACAAGCATTTCAAAAAGGCAGAGTGAGACATCTGCCACCCGCCCACTCCCTGCCCACCGGGACATTCCTCGTCTTCCTTTAGCTCAAGTGTGAGAGCAACCTGCTGCCCACACGCAGAAGAGTCTGGCTTTGCTTTTGCTAAACCATCCTTTCCTTTGCTTTTTTTCCCCTGATTCTTCCAACAGCAAAAATACAGAATCAGAAAGATGGATCAGAGCTTAAAAGAAAAACAGTGATATGGACTTGTTTTATATTAAATACAGTACTTTTTGCACATTAAACTTGGATGTCCAATTCCTTGGTTTGTGACTTCGTATGTGATCTGTCAACCTGGCAAGCACTCCTTCTTTAGCATCAGTGACTCCGTGTTATAAAAAATAGTTGCAGCTGAATGTACCGGCACAGGACTGTAATTCCAGCTCTGTGGGAGGGTGAGGCTGAGGCAGGTAGACCCAAAGTTTAACTCCAACCTGCACAACTTGCTGATTTACTGGGACCCAGTCTCAAAATAAAAAATAAAGCGGGTTAGGGATGCAGTTCAGTGTCATTGTCCTGGATTGAAGCACTGGTACTACAGTAGCAGAAATGAAAGACAGGAGAGAGAAAGGAAAGGGGACTGGAGGGGAAGGGAAAGTAAGGGAGAGAGCAGAGAGGAAGTAAAATAAAGGTAAAGGAAGAGAGAAGGAAAGGGAGGGAAGGAAAAGAAAGGGGGTGGGGGAGAGGGGAGGAAAGGGGGATGAAAACCAGTGTGAAAACGGAGAGAAGTGAAAGAGAAGGGGGCTGGGCTACTGCCAGAAGGGGCCCCAGCTGCTCAGCTGGCAGTTGGGGTTTGCAGGTCCTAGAAGGGGTCCCGCGTGTAAGAAGCAACCTGAAGAGAACTGGCAGAGGGGGTGCGTTCTTCACTCAGGGATTCGGGAGTTTCTGGAGAGAGGATCAGAATATGCTACCCTCAGACATGCTACTTTGGAATATGGTTTTTCCTTCTCCTTTTTTTTTTTTTTAATCAAATCTGCTCCCTACCTTCCTGCCTGCCACGAAAATGCCCCCTTGTGAAGCGATCGTTCTTCTGCACCAGGTGGTGAAGGACTGTCCTCATCGCCAGGGATGGGAAATGAGTGGGTTAGTCTAGTACCCCTCATCACCCATTAGTTCCCGTGTACAGCGCTCACCTGGCCGTGCTTTACTACCCCTAGAGGTGCCAACTCCTTTTTTCTTTGTCTGATCATCTCTCCACAAAATAGTGTCCTTTGTTTTAATAGTATACAAGATCTCCACCCTACTCACTTCCGTGGGCTTCCTTTCCTTCCCCAGCTCTGAATTCCCTATGCACGTAAACTTTTAAAACAAAACGTGAAAGGCTTTTCAGTTGTTCACCTATTATCTTTTAAAAGTTTTCCTTGCAGATTGCCTTCGAATAATCTAAGTCTACAGGAAGTACTTTTCCTACCTGTCTTGCACTGCTGAAGAATACCTTATCATTTAGCGGTTTCCCTATGCTTATCCAGGAAAAATCTCTAACTGTCATCAGAAAGTCTAGGTCCCAAATAAGAAACCTGTCTTGTCATAAATTTCATTCTTTCAACGAGCAAACTCTTACTGAGCATGCTCATAGATAAGATTTACTCCTTGTGCTCTTGCAGTTGACTGTCTAGCAGTTTTAGGGCCTGTGAACACTTTAGATTTGCCCCAGAGAAAATTACCTTTGACAGAACTGTCCTGTGTTGCATCAGGATACCATCTATCTGCTCATCTCATGTTTCCTTCAGGCATAAAGTGACCATATTTTATAAACCATTATAAAAGTTTGGCCTTTAAAACCATTGATATTCTGAAACCCAGAGCTGTGAAACTAGAATGGCTATTCTAATGATGGATACAAAGTGCAGAATGGCCTGTCTGAAACAAAGGCAGAAAACAACGAGGTATATATACATGATAACTTCCTAGCAGTGACGTTAGACATAGTGGCCTCCATAATTCAGTATTTGTGTTAAGCAAGAGGATCTGCCTACCATAAGAGGTAAGTGTATTTCTGATTCTGTGTTCTTAGGAGGAATCTCATTAGAGCATTGCCCAGCATTACAGTTCAGTGGAGTGTCTGGTTCTTCTCTTACGTAGAGTAAGGGTTTTTAGGTTGTTGGTCTCTTTGGCTACTGGTCCTCAAATTTAAGTGTATCATAGTTTTGCCGGAGGCTAGTTGAAGTGCAGATGATGGATGTGACCTCCAGAATTTCTGATTGTGTAAGTCCAGGATGGTTGGTGTGCCACTCTTGGAGATCCAAAGTGCAAAGATAAGAAAAGCCCCAACAGTGGAGAAGTTGGGGCATAATTAGCTTCTGTTTGCAAATGCAGATATCACTTCTAGGGAACACTTTTCACCCTGCCTTGGGTGCTCTGGAAGAGTGATGCTCTTCCAGAAAGCTTTTGTTTCCACATTCCTTGTCTTAGCAGCACTTTGCTGAAAGGTACTGATGTGGTGTGTGAGGCAGGGCCCATTGACCTCAATGAACTATGGGATAAAGAGTCACTACCAGAACATTAAAAGTTGGGAGTTATAAATCCAGGAAAATCTCAGGTTGTGATGTGGAAATCTGAAGCCTGGACCTTACTACAGCCCTTCTTAGTGATGTCCTCTGGCCTGATAGGAAGAGACAGTGGGAAAGAGATTTCATGGATGGGGACTGGACTGTACTTTATGAGGAATTGTAAAACCGCATCCACTAAACATGTCAATGCCTTTAACGTTGTTAGCAGCTATGATCTCTATAATTCAGGAAATGCCTCCGCTATGTTTCTGTAGTGCATTTACACCAAGTTTTGGGTCTTGACTTGGAAATTTATTAGTGTATGTCCTTGAGCAAGTGTCTTATTGCCTCTGACTGGGACTCATTTTCCTCCTCTATTAAGGGCATTATCATACCTTCCATTAATTAGGGTTAATTTGAAAATTAAATCAGCCTATAAAATGAATGGCATGTAATGTACTTAATTCTTTTTCTCCTTTTATGTCATTTACTTAACATTAAAGACATTATAAGTTAATTGAGATCTTCTGGTTCAAGACCTGATTGTAAAGATATTTGGTGTCATGATATTTCAAAGTTTTCTTCTAATATCAGACTGCAGACTTGAGGCTCTCCTACTTTAAAGTCTGTGATACTCAAATCGTGATCATAGCCGGGTACGGCAGCACCTACCTGTACTCACCAGAGCTCTTGGGAGGCTGAGGGAGGAGGATGACAGCTTTGACTTCTGCCCGGGTAACTTAGTGAGACTTTGTGTAAAAACAGCCAAATAAATGGCTGGAGATGTGGCTCAGTGTGAAGGCCCTGCGTTCAATCTCTGATATTGCGCCACCACCATCGCCAAAAGAAAATTTGTGATTGTTTATTTGCTTTAACCTCTTTATCTCTTCATCTCAACAAAAAGATAATGGCCAGGGTTTAATTGTCTGCAGGTTTTCAGCTACATGGATTTTCATCCCAGCCCCTGTTACTCCCAGTGTAGCAAGTTTGAATATGCCCTGATAGCGCCGGTAGGTCCTGATGCTTTGTGAAGCTTCACTGTGATAGAACCAGTGTTCTGCTTTTGCATGACGTATGCAGGCTGTTGGAATGTGTTTACTCTTTTGGTTTGGCAGCTCCCTGAAGCAGGGATATGCAGCTTGGTTCTAAGTGGGTCATCTGGAGAAGGATTGGGATCGTTTCCTAATACTCTGCATGTACAAGCAAGGTACATGAGTGGAGGGAGTCCTGTTTGGTTTTACAAATGTCCAGGATTCTTACCTAGAGTCCCTTAGGAATCCAATGGGAATAATTTGGTAGAGGAAACTGATTCTAGCTTATTCAATGTCTTATTCCCAGTAAGCACAGTGTCAGTAGAATAAGGGCTCCGTGATTACTTTTGAATGAACAAGTTTATTAAAATAGTTCTTTGCTCTTAAAACTATGTACTATTCCAGATGATCCAGGAATCTTGTGAAAGGTTGGTGCACAGTTTTTCTCAAGACTATTCAAATTATCTATAAATCATGGAGAATCCTATAAAGATCAAGACCAGGGGCAGTTTTACTAATTGGTCAGCTCTGCAGTAGACTAAAAGTCAGTCCTTATGCTGGCTGCTAAAGAGCATTGCTGTCTGCTCAGCACAACAATAGCAAGGCTCCTGGAGAGTCCCTGGGCTTTCTGAGCAGTCAGAACTGGAGTTGGCCCAGGGCAACATGCTTATTGTCTAGAAAAGGAAACTCACCCTGCACGTGGGCTGCTGTATTTTCCGGCACAGACGTGTATATAAGTACCTTTGCCCACCTTGTAAACGAACCCAGCAGTGATTCTGTGCTTTAGCAAAAACCATTGCCGGGAAGTGCTCCACAGAGCAGCAGCCTCAAGGCCCTGTCCCCTGCCTGCTGCGAGTGCTCACAGTGATTCATAGCTGGAAAAGCACTGCTGCTTCCTGAGGCCACCTGCACTGACTGACTGACCTGCTGGCCATGGGATTCAGGCTCTCTTCACTCCAACAGTCTGTAACTAATAGAATGTAAATAAAATAAGCAAACATAAGAAAACAAGGCTGGCACTCAAAGCTCTCACACCCCCAAGGATCTCCAGCAAGCTGATCTTTAATAAGGAGACTCTTCCAGATGGATAAAAACAGGTGTGCCCAGAGCAGAGGTGGGTACTGCTGTGTTGGTATCCATGTAGGGCTGGTGGAATGCTCCAGAGGAGAGCACAGTGCAAATAGTCTTTTTAAAACTAGGGCACTTTATGCAACTTTGAAACTTAACTTTATATGGGGTTCTTGTCCCTTTTTGTTCTTATCCAGTAAATACCATGTTGCCTTTTATTTTACTTTAATTACTTTTGACTGCAACATACATGTCACATATTATGGCTTTATGGCAAAAGTACACAGTATCCTTTTATTTTAGCTTTTTGAAATGTTTTATCCATAACTGCTGCCTGCAGCATCCTGCTAGGCAATAGCAGAACTTCTTACTCCTACCTGCAACTTGAATGTCATGAGTGCACTTGTATTATCTAAGTAGAAAAGTTAATTTTCTCCCTATTTTTCTACCTTTTTGCCCCTTCTGTCTTTTGTTCTCCAATCCCATAAATGTGTAAGGGAAACTTCTGAGCAGCCCCATGAGCTTGTAGATCATCTCAGCAGAGGTCATTGGTTGACAGATCAGTAACTCTTTTGCAGGGTTTTGTGTAAGGAGGAGGAGGGTATTGTTGGAGTGGTTACATTCACCTAATTTCACAAACAGTTTTTGGTTTCTAATAAGTGGCACTTTTTGGATCCTCAGTTCACCCAAGAAATTGTCAGTCACATTCATTTATCTAGGACAGTGATGGCAAACTTTTTAGTTCTTTCAGTCATACAAATGGCCCGCTGAGGCACATGTGCCATAGGTTTGCCACCACCAATCTCATGTGTCTTAGTCAATTACGTGAATTGGAAGAACTTCAGGTAGAAGTCTCAAACCTCTAACTAGAAAAGGTGATGTTGCCAATAAGAAGGAAAATCAGGGTAATAACATTTCAGTTTTAAAATTCCTGGCCCCATTTTTCTTTCATATTGAAATATTGAAGTTCAACTGCTTGTTGAACATACATTAATTCTGGAATTTGTGCTGAAGATCTGAATTTGCTGGGCTGACTGCGCAAGCCTTTTGACATTTGAGGCCAAATGTTGAAATCACAAAACTGAAGGTCATGGCATGTGTTAGACAGAGAAGAATTAAGAAGATGCACAGCCCTTATGATTTGTGGTATAGTTTGTACAAATCTGTCACCATCTCTAATGCATTATTCATCAGATTAGGCAAAGGAAATAATGTTTGTGTGTTTATTTTTAAATAGGGCTTAGTTATTTGGAAGGGAAGAATCAACTTGTATAACTGTCAAGTGGGAAAGGATCTTATTTCAAATCAGGACCTTTGCTGTTCCACTAATGAGCCTCCTGTTTTGACTTGTAACATGTTGTTGCTTATATCTTTAGCATGATTTCATGCCATTGGACAGTTCTTCTATAACTGAGAAACATTTGCATGAACATGGCTTGTTAGGTATTTGTAGATCCCCTGTGGCCTGTAAACAAGCGTTACTAATGTGGAGGGCTCTGACCTGCAGGGTTTGGCTCCGTAGCTTGTCTCCAGTGAAGGTGATGAAACCAAATGGGGAGTGTCAGTCAGTCCCTAAATGGTGTAAAAGTTTCGGGACATGAAAACTAAAATGAGCTCAGGTTTACAAGCACAGATCCTAAACTTACCAGCTTTGGGTTATCACATCATATGTACTTTCAGCAAAATTAAAAGATGATTAATGGGGCAATGAGACATCAGATAACTGGCTCTGCTGCTTGCTGAGCTCCAGAGAGGGAAGCATCCCTCCTTTCATGAAGTTCCCAATGCTTGCTCCCCAGCAAGAGATACAATCTGTCCTGTGACACTTTCCTGAAAGATTGAGAGCCACCAGCATGTAGCAACTCAAGATTTCTCATGTAAATGTGGGTTAAAACAAACTCTACATCAGGAACTAGTCTAGCTTTTTGAAACACGAAATGTGTAGACCTAAACTTGTTAACTTGAAATTACACCAGGACCACAAAACCCCTGCAATACACAAGTCTTCATCAAATTACTCAGATTCCCCTGGGTAGGCAAGGTTTTAAACCAAGGAAATGCAGTGACTAGTGTGCTAAACCACAATGCCAATTAATTTTTAGTCATTGATTTTTGAGGGTATGTTTTATTTATCAGGCCTGCTTTTCTTACCCCTTTGCTTACAGGGGTGATGCCCAGTTCCTTAAAGATTTGCAAGCTGCTTGAGGCCATTGTGTGCTTATTGGAGACAGTTGTCCGTACCTGTCTCTTTCTGGCTATTTTTATGTTTTTCTTGATGCCTTCTGTGCACATGCCTTTCAGGCTAATTTAGATCACTGTGCCCTGTACTTCAGCATAGTTAGAAGGTTTATTTGTCCCAACCATCAGAAACAGTGAATCTCTGTATTTATATTTCTCCAAATTTGTCCATCCAGTGTTCTATTTATTTGAAAGGAAAAACAGGAAACCATGTCAGAATGGTTTTCTGCATTCGCTCATGAATAGGTCTCTAACCTCTTCATTACTTTATGTTTGCATTTAGGTGAATGAAGGTTAGATTATTCTAGGGATTGCTGCCTGTGACACAGTTTTGAGCACAGAGCTTGGCGGTTTTGAAAACACACCATAAAAAGCAAGATATATCACGTACAGGCACAGATTCCTTTTGATGAATGTTATTATGCATATCTGAAATGCACCAATAAAATTAATTTAAAAAACATAGGCTTCTAAAAGGAGGCTGGGGTATTGTTAGCAGAGTGAGTTACCTACAGGGTGAGTAGCAAACAGTTATAGTGTTAGTGAGTGAGTTGGAGGGTAGACATTTAATGCAGAATGGTTTTTGAAATTTCCATAGCCACTGTGTCTGTCCATGTTCTGGGTCCTTTTTGTTTCTGAGCTTGAAGTCTGGGTTTGTATCTCACACTTCTGCATTGCCAATGTCCAGAATCTCCCATGTCCATGCTGTCCTTTGATGAAAAGAGGACAGCCCAGGGTGAAGTTTGGCGAGGTTCCCGCAGTGGAAGCCAAGCGGAGCTGTGTGCCGTGGTGGAGGCCCATTCATCACTTAGAGGAGGTGAAGAAATCCAATACACAGGACCATTAATGGATCGCAACACATAATAATAGCAGTTCCATTCTAGCAGGACGAGAGGTGCATCTGTCCCGAGCTTTGAGCATTGTTCACACATCCTTTTTAGCATTGCAGGAGCAAATAAGAGAATAGAAAACGTGTTGCCAGCATGTCTTGCAGAGATGCTATGCAAAAACAGTGCTTTATTAGTCCTGGCAACACCCCTGCTAACTGCTGGGGATCCTGCTTCTTGGAGGACAGGGCAGGTAACAGTCCTCAAAAACAGCATACTTAGGGTCATGCACATGGTCTGTGATAAGAATCAAAATTAGACGAGGATGCCTTTTGTAGAAGCCTGAAAATAAGACCACCAATGAATAAATGACCAAACTGCCCAGTGGCCAGACATCGCCTTCCAAAGTACAGAAGGAGTTTAGGCAGGCTTTTATGTGGGCCTTTTATAGTAGATGAGGATAGAGACACCCTGGATCCACATGCTATCTGTGGGAGTTTCTTTATGTCCTCAGTCGTGGCTTTGGTCCCTAGAAGAGGTTATTTAAGAGCTACTTTTGTTTTGAATATTAATATGCAATTTATTAAAATTGCAAATTCAAAAACCCATTTCTTAAGCCTTTAAATTGAATTTACAAATCTAATTATTCTTTTCCTAATCTAGCAACTTTTGCAATCACTTTTAAAGGTTTTTTTTTAACAACCTAGTTAATTAAATCACTTAAATATTTTAAACTGCACTTATAAATTTAATATATTCTATTCTTTTTAAGTACTTAAATCATCTAACAAATAGACTTACCCACATGCTTAAATAATACTTGTAAATCTCATAAATTAAAGTTACAAATATGGTGGATCTTAATTCTTTTGCATATTACAGTATTATTTACAAAGTTAGAAAAAACTTATCTCCACCAAATTAAAATTGTAATTTAAAAAGTATTCAATTATGCATCATTTGAAACTTAAATAGAAAAGTCTATATTGAACTGTTACACAATAAGAATTGCATATTTAAAATACCAGTCATGATCAGAATATTCTAAATCTAAAAAATATACTTGAACTGATTCACTTCATTATTTCTGTACTTATTCTGAAATTTCTTCGGATTAAATGATATTTTAACCCAGTAAGAGAGAAAAATGACATCCCAAGGGGAGTGGGGTGTCTTTTCTGTAGTTTAGATGTTTATGGACTCAGAAGAATGGGACGGAACAGACAACTTGATCCTTGCCAAAGACTTTGCCATATATGGGTACAACAATGAAAACTCCAGAATTTAAGGTTTGATATCATGTGTCCAACCTCTAAGTCATCTGCAACTCAACTTTTTAGTCTTTCCTCACCAAGCCTCGCATCTCCAGCTCAGCTAGATTTTTCATTGTCGGTGCTCTTTCCCACGTAAAGCGGCTCCTCTCTGAGCTTTGTGCTCTAGGTCAGACTCTGAATACCTTTGCAGATGGGGTTCTTAGCAGCTGTTTCTTTCTTTATGGGAGCATGACTTGCATAACTACTACAACCATTTCCAATAGGATTTGTGTCTGTCACAGCGTGGCCTGGGCGTTCCAACAAATGGAAATCATGTTCTGTTTTGGCCGCATAGTGCACATCTGCTCTGTGCTGCTGCTTGCTGAGTCTTGCAACTTGTACAGCTATCAGACTTCTGAGAGATTAGTTACAGGAAAGCAAGATGGCATAAACGCAAATTTAGGCAAATCTGAAAAATCCCTAAAACTAGTCAGGAAATACAAATAGTTAACAAGTCTGTTCTGTATATTTATTATGTTTTCAAATGGGATGGATTCTGTATCAACAGAGGCAGTCCCTATAGTGGGTGCCCCAAAGCCAGACCACCTGGTTTGCTTCCTCCTCCTCCTCCTCCTAGGCCTTCGTAAGCTTCCAGCAGTCAGTAATAGCCGCCTCACTTAGCTCTTCCTCCTGGTGGTCATGCCACCTGCCTCAGGGGTGGTTGGATGAAATCCACTGGAATGGAAGCTTCACCAAGATAAGTTCATCTGTTGGGTATGGTTATATCCTTACCACTTTAGTGCCCTGGCATTGTGTATGTTTGATAAACAATTGTTTATTTCATTAAGCATAATGTGCTTCAACGGTGACTGGATGTAGGCAAGGTCTCCCAGAAGGTGGTTACTACTGTGCTTTGTTTGGCCAGAGTAACTTACAGAACCCTCACCTTACACAAATGAGTTCAAAACAGTAGGTAAGCAATAGCTCCCATGCCGTTAGTTCCGTGCCTTCACACTTACTGCTCTGAGCTACATTACTCTCACCCGGAGGAAGCCTGCACCAGAGCTGCTTTCTTTTGCATTTGGCTGGCCAGATCATTTGTAATGTTCTGAGATTCTAGGTCTTCTTTCTTATGTTGGTAAGGTTACTTGTGATTTTCATTTTGTGTTCTTCTCTTTCCTTCCCTGCCTTCTTTTTTCTTCCTTGTCCCCAGCCTTCCTTGACTGCAGCCCTTTGGTTCTACCCATTCTTCTTTGCCTGCCCTTTAAATACAGGCGGACTTTGAAGGTCAGTCCTTGACTATTTACTTTTATGTTGCACTCCGTCTTCCACATCAATCTTACGGACTCTTACAGCTTTAAGTAAGCCCACCTGTCTTCCCCTGCACACCTGTGATCCAATTACAGTGACACCTCTTTTGCCTTAACAATGTTTTCCACACCTGACTTTTCCTCCAGCGAGTTCAGTCACATCAATAACTGTTTGGCTCTTACTCATGTTCTGCCTGGTCTCTTACTTCAAGCCATTCTTCCTCCAATGTACCACAATTAATGTTGTCAGCACTATATTCTTTACAGAAAGCCCATGCAATCTTCTTAACGTAGTCAAATACCACAAAAGCATTTCAGTTCTCCTGTGTCCAGTTGTGTGTCTTTTTCATCTTCTCTATGAGTCTTTGTTTCTTTAAGTGAAACCCAGTGCACTCACCACTCCTTAATAAGGTCTCCTCTCACCTGGTCCTCTAGATCTGTCCTAAGGCCTGGAATCTGTGAATAGTTGCAGAGAAAGGAGATAAGATTGCAGATGGAACCAGGACTGGTACTCAGCTGACTTTAAAAGAGCAAAAGTGTCCTGATTACTCAGGGGAACCCTGTGTAATTAGAGTCTTTAAAAATGGAAGGACGAAAGAGAGGAGAGAGTTAGAAGAAGGTGCTGTATTCCTGTGGGAGAAGCTGAGTAAAATAATGTGAGGATTCAACCCACTGTTGCTGGCTTTGAATATGGAGAAAGGAAGCCAAGGTGTGTGGGTGGCTTCTAGAATCTGGAGAAGACTGGGAAATAGATTTTCCCTCTGGAGCTTCCAAAATGGAATGCAGCCTTCTGATATCTTGCATAGATTAAATCCACGGCAATGGAAGCTTCACAGACAGCTTCCTCTGTTTGGGTGTGGGTATATCCTCAGCATCTTGAACAGTTCCCAGGTATTGTGTACAATAAACTTGTGTTTCTTTCACTAAACATAAAGTGCTTATTGATTACATGGTGACTGGAGGTACACAACATCTCCGAGAAGGTGGTTAGTTGCCCAGTGATAACCATGTTGGAATTCTAATCTATGGAGCAGTTAGTTTATAAATTTGTGGTTTAAGGCACCAAGCTTGTAGGAGATAATTTGTTACAGCAGCAACAGAAAACTATTTTACCCACATCCATCCTTTTCCTCAAACTGATCATAATGGTGGGAATAATCTTCCTTTTTAACCTGACTTAACTGTAATAAAGATGCCAAGGTCCAAAATACTAATTTAACCTAGTCAAATACTCAGATACTCCTAATCAAAGGTCATGTAAAGCCTGTCTGCCATACTTACCTAAACCTTTATGTCCTTGATTGGTACATTCTTTTATTAGATGCCTGTGTGTGTCTAATTGGGACTGTGAGTATCTAGGAGATAGGATCAATCATTTATTTTGCATCCTCTTATCATACCTAAGACAGAACCTATACTTTCAATCCAATACTTTTTTAATTCAATTGTAGAAAATGGAAGTATGCTAGATATGAGTCCTAAGTGCCCACAAGATGGAGATATTTCCTTCAAAATGTGAGTTCCATTGTCCCATGAGATCGGCTCTCATGGACCTCTTTCAAAATGGAAATTCAATTCTTAGTTGCAAATGAGAAGGTTTAGATTCCAATAATCTTGTTTGCAACTATAATTTAAGAATTGTTTTATTCAGATTAAAATTTGATAATTTAAAAATAAAAGTATACTCATGTATTAGAATAAAAGCAGTGGGCTGGAGGTACAGCTCAGTGGGCTAAGTGCTTGCCGCTGAGCACTAGGGCCCTGAGTTCGATCCCCGGTCCCGGAAAATAGAATAAAAGCAGTAATTTTGTCCCACAGGTCTTTTGAAAATAGAGCAACTATAGATTCTTTAGTACAGTATAGGTCAGTGGAGGACTAAATTTCATTGAGCATAGTTGTATTATATAGTACATTTTCTCAGTTCCCTTCAGCAAGAGGTCTAGAGAAAATGGGGAAATTGTATAGCTTGCTGCAATTTAATTTTACCTTTTGCTATTGGAATAAAAAGCCAAGGATGTTGTAAAGACTGTTTGACAAGTTGTGAAATTCCAGGTTGTGTGAATGTGAGTGGCTATAAAATTAGCATGTAATGACATTTGTAATGTGTTCTGCAGCTTCTTCATATACTCAGATTGTATCAGCTTTCTGTACTTTGGGCAAATACTTGAGAAAGACAATTTAAAGGAGGGAAGATGTATTTTGCCTTATGGTTTCAGAGGTTTTAGTCCATGGTCTGTCAGTTCCATTGCTGTGGACATAAGCTGAAGAAGAACATAATGGCAGAAAGGTGTGGTGGAGCAGAACTGCTCACTTCACAGCAGCCAGGAAGTAGAGCCAGAGAGAAAGGGGGAATGCACAAGACATATTCCCCATGTTCATGCTCCCGTGACCTGTTCTTTCCATCCGCTTCATTGACATTAAATGATGATCTCATGAGTAAATTAATCCAATGAAGAAGTTAGGACCCTCATGATCCATTGATCACCTTTGAATATTTTGCCCTTAGGGGAGAAGTCCTAAATGCAAACCTTTAGGAGGGACACTTTCTATTAAAACCCTAAAGACAGGGTTTTAGTGTTTATTTTTCGACATTTCTATGCTCTCATGCTCTCACTAGTACTTTCTTACATGATCTTCCTTAAAAATGGCCCCTAATTCAAGCAACAGCTGTCTCAGTATAAGTCGTGGACAGCTGGATTGTCATGTCTAATGTCCTTTCCTGAGGACTCAGCTGATTTTTTTTTACCCCAATACTGAGTTCATCTCAAAATTCTGTTCTGGAAAGATGAGAAGAGATGTGGGAGGTACATAGACACACTGAGCTGTTTTCAAAGTAGGTGGATTGACAGTTTGAAAGCACAAATTAAGCTATGAAGGCAGGCTGGAAGATAATTTAAATTCTGCTGAAATACATGTGATTGTCGGATTCATCCTGTATTAGGTATGCAGCATTAATGTTAGACTAATCCAGCACCATTATTTTATATCTGAAAGCAACCATGCCATAATGAAACTATGACAGGCAAAAAAAAATTCAGACTTGTTTAAGAAACTTATCAATAATCATCTCCAAATATTTAAAGAACTTTCAGGTAGCAGGAGGAAAATGATATTCAGTGTGCATGGTAGGGCAAAACTAGAAACTTTGGGCTGGTGTTAGAGGTAGTCGATGATGGCGTTTATACACTGACACTAAGCCTTATCTTAAC
Source organism: Dinomys branickii (assembly GCA_004027595.1). Classification (NCBI taxonomy): domain Eukaryota; kingdom Metazoa; phylum Chordata; class Mammalia; order Rodentia; family Dinomyidae; genus Dinomys; species Dinomys branickii. The sequence goes on from PVLD010000804.1 coordinate 189,733, forward strand.
AAATAGATGTGAATAATCAGAGTTCACTTCTGATGACCAGTTTTTCACCAAAATGCTAGGCAATGGCTTTTTAGCAGAAGGTCAATTGATAAGTGATATAGGGGACTGAACCCAGGGCCTTCACACTCAGCTATATCCCAACCCTCTTCTTTTTATTGTGAGATGTGGTCTCACTATGTTATACACCAAGGGCAGTGATGTTGTGTTACATAACCTTTGTGATTTTTTTTTCTCTCATATTTAAAATCCTGCAACATCAAAAGGATATAAACACAGTCATCTTATGGACTTTTACGTTTCTTTAAAAAAATTCACAAATGTGTGAGCGCCTTCCTTCAGGACAATAACCCAAGCTTAAATTATTATTAGAGCACATGTTTACCTGCTGTTGTGTTTACTGAGATAAATCCTCGAGCAGTGAAACCAAGATAATACTCAGAGTGCAACAAGTAAGCTTAACCTGGAAGCATTTTGGGGTCAAGGATTTAGTGGCATCAGAGTGATGGATATTACTGAGAACATGGGAAAATATAGATGCAGGTCTGTGAGGAAAGTGGTGTCAGCCAATTACCAGGATAAAGAGCAGCAGCTGTTTATCACTCAGTGCTTTGCTTTTGCTTTTCCTGCAATCCAGAGAAATCAGTGTCATCTTTCATGATGGGTATGATAACCTATTATAGTAAAATGTGGATTTCAAGACCCCTTTTTTCCCAGTGAAGGAGAAATGAACTGAAATTTGGATATTGTTCTATTTACCTTCTACTTACTATAATGGAATACATGAGACAATTAACTACAGAGGGAAAAGGTTTGTTTTGATTTATTATTCTGGAGGTCCCAGCCTAAAACCCATGGTCTCATTCATCATGGCAGGAGTGCATGATGGAGCAAACTTCTTATATCTTGAGCCAGCAGGCAGGAAAAGCAAAAGACTAGGATCCCACAGCCTCTCTCAACTGTATTCCTTTAATAAAGCAAGTGCCCTCCTATTATGCGCCCTTCTTAAGAGTCCCAACTTTTCCCAGTAGCACCACTCTGGGGATCACAGCGTTAGCACTCGTGGAGAACACTCATCCACACCACAGTGGATCTGAAGTGCCCCGCTGTCCTTACACAGCTGTGACCCCCATGTCAGTAGCATCACTGTCTGTGTCCTCCGTCTCCCTGGGTTTTATATTTGTGTGAAAACATGGAGGTCAGGATTTCCCAGTCTTTAAATGTATGTCAAAATCAAGAATGGTTCCCATACTACATGACTTATCCACTAATCAGTAGAAATAAATTGCCTTTAGATAACATTCTATTATTCCCGAGTCACAACACACGGCGACACTGAGTAAACCCCCAGGCAAAGAAAATGTCTTTTCCATGTGACAGAGCTGGTCAGTTTTTGATTAACCATCTTCCCTTCAGCATGCTACTGTAACACGTGTGCTAGGTGAACACTGGGGGTGTGGGAGCGCTTGGGAAGTGGGAGAACCCTTGCTAACTGGAGTTGGAAATGGAGAAAAGAGGCCAGAAAAGACTCTACAAGGCAAAAAAGACAGGGAAGAAAATACTGATGGCACAAGGAAGGTGAGAGTTGCAAAAGTAGGAGTTGATGGTATGAAATCTTTTCTTGTACCTTCCCCAGAAAGTTAGAAGTGCCCTGCTGCATGTCAGGGATGATTAACCTATTCTACCAAAGAGAAAACATTTATGAGCATCTTTTATTTATCAGATGTATTTATATTAAAAACTTCTAATTATGCGTTCTGTTCACTCATTGGTTTATGTCTGGAGTCAAATGCATTGCCTCGCACATAGCCAGTTCATTCGGGCTCTCTTGAGTCTTATTTTCTATGTCTTCAAATTGGGAACTATGACGCTTGCCTGACAAAGTAGTGAAGTGATGTGTAGAAAGCAAGTAGCCTATTTATTATCTGTCTTTTGGAGAACATTCAATACATAGAAATATATGTTGTATGCAGGGCCAGAAATTAGAAGCACATAACATTACCATAATCGCAGTCACCACTTCCCAGATTGGTCCATGTTCTGCATCTCCTGTTGGGAGTAAGGGGAACTATGTGATTTAATAATTTGATTTGCTTCAGGATAGCTGCTGCTTCGTATCATTTCTAAGCCTTAATTTCTCTACTTGGAATATTCTACAACACTGCCAAATCTTATTTCACCACAGACAACCCCATCATCTCACATTTCTCCCAACTCCCCAGTAAACCGAGTATGAGCATTCCCAGGGACTGCATATGTGCATACAAATATCTGCTACTTGCATCATAGGAGTTTGGATTAAAATAAAGTACTGAAGTGGGAGTTGAAGCATTAGGCAAAGTACATCTCCATCTTTGCAAATGTAAGCCGCTACATAAAGCTTACAGTGTCTTCCCTGAGAAAGCTTTCAATGAGCTGTCTTACAATTTAAGTGAATCACAACACCTTGTAAACCTGCCTATACAGTATAACACCGGAAACGACATCACATAATTTTAACTGTATTAAGTTCCTCAGTAGATCTTTAAAAATTAATGGCAAAAGTAGGGAAAACAAATTTTGCTTTAGCTTATTCTGGGTTTGTTTTTTTTAATATATCTTTCTGTGGTTAACGGCTTCCCTTATGCTTTTCCTTCTTTGCGATTAAGATAATTAATATTCTGAGACCTGACAATGTTATTGTGATTCAGTAGACCACAACCACTTTGTTATGGTTTTCTTAATGACTTAAACCAACTCCTACAGAGAGAGCCATCTTTTGTCTGGTGGCTATCATAGAACATGGTGCTTAGGAAGTTGTTAAAGTTCCAGAGTTATTAAAAGAGGAAGCTGTCATTTTGATGAGATATATTGGTGCCTTATTATGCTTTACTACTGACCATTACATGGCTGCATAAATTAAAAGAAAACAAAACCAGCAGATATTTCAGTGTTTTCTTTGTGATTCAGAACTGGCAGGTAAAGCTCTTTGACTTTTTGTTAGGCCCTATCTGAAAAGAGTTCAGACTATTGAGAATTAGGCAAAAGACATAAAGAGCTCAAGAAGTAGTTTAAATGAAGTTTTTAGTTTTGCATTAACTAGACATCAAACCTCTCAGAAGACAAAAGGAGACATTTGTATATGTAGATAAGAGCTGCTGAAAATAAAACACTCTTATTCACACAGGCTGGGGGAAATGTCACAGGGGAGAAGAGTGTATGTGCCTCACTGTGGTGCATAATCAGAAACCTGTGCTGAGAAGAGGAAGTGGGTGAGTGAGCGTTAGCTTGGGAGCACAGCCCCCAAATAAGGGTGTGATGAGTGATTCCTGAGATTGAATAGCTTGGTAGGGTGAGCAGAAAGTGCTAAGTGGTCTTAACCTGAGATGAATGGTAGAGTGGGAGGAAGTTACAAAAGGGACTACTTGGAAGTACTTTGATAAAAATGATAGGGTTCTTATTTCAATACCGAGTACTCCCTTAAGCAACTAAGTGAACTGTAACCTTGCATTGGTAGTGAAATTAAGATCCTGTCTGACAAAGATGATAACAAGTTTAATAGGGAGGCGTATGGAAAGAAGAGATTATTCTGGGGAAAAAAAACCAGAGCCTGCAGCCCCTATCACCGTAAGGTCCTTGGTGAATAAAGGAAGGGAACATGTTCTTTTCTCAGAAACCCTGAACCAGGAATTTTCTGGCAACCAAAAGGAGGTAAAATGACTTATGTGAAGAACAGAAGTATTCAGTTGCCAGGATGAGCGCAGAATCCAGATTTCCTTTCACCTTTGCATGGCATGGAGACTTGAGGGTAAAGAGTGGGAAAAAATGGAAGGTGGAAAGGCAGAAAACAGATGCTGGGACGGAGTCACTGCGCAAAGGTGTGGTGCCGGTAGCCTGTGTCTCCCCCGGTACTCAGTGGCGTGGAGTGAAGAAACGAGCAAATCCGAGGCAGACCAGAGTTGAGGTGTCACCAGACTGACCAGGCAATGAACCCAGGAAAACCGAAAGTGAAAATAAGGCTCCAGTTGTCAACTGCCGAATGCAGTGCTTCTTCAATCATGACTGAACTGACAGGAGGTGACAGGACATCCATGAAATGTGTGAGCAGATGACCTCCATCGAGGGAGGGTGTCAACTTCAGTTGACAATGTGGGAGTAACGAAACAGGGCACAGCAAGTGAGGAAGAGCTCTGGGGGTTGTTTGGGGGGGAGGGTGGGAGACCGAACAAAGCAACCGGCTGGGTGGCATGTATCGTATTGCAGACTTTGGGAATCCAGGTTTATTCTAGCAAGAAAGTTCGAAGAAGGTGGGGACTTTTGTAGGTTTCCTCCCCAGCTGTATCACAAGCAGTCACAACAGTAAGAGGCGCGTGGCGGACGTTCCCTAAGTACTCAGTAGAGGAAGGGATGCCGAGGGGCTCCTTCTGTGCTTTTCCCCAACCTGCACGTTAGTTGCCAGCCGCCGGGAATTTAACGGTGATCTCTTAAATAGTTTTTAAGTTGGGAGAAGTTTCTGTATAAACTCGTGGGAGCCCTGCAGCTCTAAAAATGATGCGCAGGGCATTGGATCTTAGTAATTCAGCACTCTCAGATGAGGGCACTGAGTTGTGGAAGGCAGAAATGACTACGATGATGGATTCCATTAGTCTGGAGGTATTAAACGAGAAATTCCCATGTGTGTGCAGTTGGCACCAAAGAGGTGACACTGGTGCTTGTATGTAGGTGTATGTATGTGCCTGCATGTATATGTACGTGTACAACAGGATTCGTGCACAGAAGCAGATTCATACAGGTTGTTCATCAGATAGAGATTACTGATTATAGGCTTTCTCCCTTTGTATTGTTACAGATACTACCACAGTTGTTGCTTAACCATGCCTTCTTTTGATCCTTAGACTATGAAAATTCAAAAGAAATATTCTTCATTGTTTGACATTCTGATTATTTGTAGTGATTTTCAATTTATTCGGCTACTTACTTACAACATCAGAAGAAAATATCCCCTATCATCTCAAAGGGGAATAACAACAGTAAGAGGTAGACTATGGAAATCAGAGAAAAAGAGCCTTACAGACATGACATGGGTAAGTTTAGTGTCATTTTTATGTGTAAGTAATAACTACTGTGATGCTAGCAGTGTGTGCACATGAAATGTTCCTTAGTGGCCCAGTTGTCTTGAGTATTTACTTTTTCCTGAAATAGCATGGTGCAAGGACCTGGCATAGGAAAGCTTTCATGTCGTGGCAGCCAGGACGCAGAGAGTGGAGGGAGGATTCAGGGCTGGAAATGCTCCCTGCCGGGTCGTGCACCCAGCTTCCACCCCCCAGTAGCACAGTAACGAGTATAGTGCCCTCCTGATCCAGTCACCTCCGTGGAGCCCCACCTTTGAAGACAGGAGGATTTTGTGTTACATTCTAGACCTAAACCATGGAGCTAGACCTTACTGGCCTCCCTCACAGTGAAAATGAAGCTATAGGATGAGTTCCGGCCAGGGAAAGAATGCGAGATTACTTCTGGGAGAAAGGAACGTAAAGCCAGGGCACAGCCTCACCGTTTTCCCAGCCTTTCTTGAAGGGCGCATGTAGAAATGGTTTCCCCACAAGGCAGCAGGAGTGTGGGCCCTTGCCTCCTGGATTGAGGAGGCACTTTGGACCTGGTTGAACTTTATAAGAAAAAGGAATAACCCTGCTCTGTAATGCTAATGAGATCTCATTGCTTGTTTCCATATCCAAGTCAAATTACCCTAGTAGAGTTGTACTAAGTCTTTAGTGAACAGAACCACCTTTCTGTGGTGCAAGGAGGCGCGCTGCAGCGCTGATCATATCGGTCTTCTTAGGCGAGTGGAGATGATGGTCGGAGTCTCAGGAAGTGAACTCACTCCTCACATAAATGACACAAATAGGAGGTGATTTATAGGAAGAAACAGGGACTTAGTTCCGTGTTTTTCCAAGAAGAATCTGGGGGCTTCCACCATTTGGGGAATTGCAAAAGAATACCTGGAGAAGAGCAAAGGTGTTCTATTTGTTTTAGTTTTCCTATTTTTTATGTTTCCTTAACTTCAAAAACAATGTTAAGTAAACCAGAAGGAGCTTTAGTTTAGGAACCCGAATCTAGTGCTGTCAGTGACACGAATGGTGGTGACTACAGTTAGAAAATGAGACGAAGTAAGGCTGCACTGCTGCCCCTCCATGGCACTCTGCAGCGTGCCCCTTTTGGTTGGGCAAACGTAGGTAGCAGGCATGTGTGGGTTTCAAAGGTGACTTGCGAGCAGCTCCCACAGCCATGTGGAAACACCTCCTTGGCCATGTTGGCTCTGTTCTGAGTATTGGCCTACCAGCTCCTCTGTCCTTCCGTACTTCATGCGTATGAACTGAAGGCTTCAGAAAGCCTCAGGCATATCTAGTGCTACTAGCTTTGTGCCATTGGTTCTGGTCAGAGATTCCTCAAGCATGAGTACCATACAAGTGCTTAGCTAGTCCTGGCCTAGCTAACAGGCTGGGAAGAGAAGCAGGTATGAGGCACATTTGGGCACCTGCTACTGAGTTATTCATCTTGAAAACTTTCAGTCTTCATTTTTGTTTTAACGGGAAGGTGGAGATAAATTGGTGTAGATCGAAATGACTTGTTTCAGTGTACTCTGTAAAATGTGAAGTTTAGGTAGATACTGTTGACACCTATACAAAGATGGCACATCTCTACTTCTACTGCATGTATCTGCGGAGAGTATGCAACCTGTATTATACACGGAGAGGTAGGATTTGTTTCTACAGCTGAATATCCATGAAGCACCAGCTGGCAGGTTCTAGCACTATCATTTTCAACTGTTTTACATAGTAGCCACTGGGTGGTTAACCTGAAATAAGTAAGCAGTTATTCGATTAAAAGCTCTTTGAAGGTGGGTTGTCACTGACTTTGCATCCTTTAATAGTGTGTTGATCACAGTAGACCTCCGTTGGTGTCTCTTGACTTGGATTTAAAGGAGTTGTGCTGCTGAGGGACAAGTGATTCTTTTTGGCTCAGGCCTGCTTCCTGTCTTTGGTTGGGATAGGGCTTCTGTTTCTGGAATTGCCTCCTAATGTCCCCCAAATGACTCTGCTGCAAAGTAAAGTTGGACAACTACTGAGATGGGGCTTAGGCTTTTATAATCATGCTGAAATATGCACGATCTCAGGCCTGACACGTGAATTCCAGTCCAGGGTGTTCTGTGAAATCAACCTGACATTTCTGACGGGGTATAACTTTGTTTCATCTAGCTATGAAGATTTCTTCCTAAATGCTTGTAAGATTTTCTTCTCGCTCTAAAATCTGATGAATCTTTGTCTCAGCAGGCTCCCAAGGGGCTGTTTCCTAATGTGACGTATGGGCAACAACCATGAGAAAGAAGACAGGTCTCTTCTGTGACATGAAAGCCAGCAAAGTCTGGCCTTGACTGATTCTCGCAAGCCAAGGTCAGAGGAGTAGGTTTCTGTGCTCAGTTTCCCCAGACAGGCATCTTCCCTTCACGTCTCCTAGGGTGTGTTTCCCTCCTGCACTGTCGCTCGCCTCAAGCGCCTCTCTGCATAAGCCTGCTGTGCCATTCACACTGTTCCTACCGACTAGGAGCCCCCTTCTACAGGCGTTCTTCCCTATTTATTTCTCCTCACAGCCAAGGCTGGAGAAAAATGAAGTATTCTGCATATGTATCTTTTCCTTCCTTTCAAGCTTCAGAGCCCGGCTCTGGATGTCCCCGTGCCACGCTTTGATCACCCACTCTGGTATTAAATTGATTTCTATCCTGCTGCTCCCCCTGCGTGTCCCTAGAATGAGCCCCTTCTCTCCAGTGTCTGCATCTCGTTCCTTCCTGATCACTGCACAGGCACCACTCCGGTGTCTAGCTATGCGCTGTGCACTTAGCAGGGAGCCCTCCTGTGGGTCCTTTCAGTTTACCTGATATGCAGCACTTGAAAAGACACTCCTTCTAATCTTCCTAGGTAATTTCCTTTGTGCTTTAAAAGACATTTGCCTACCTTCGTGATTCATTTCTCTTCATTCTGAAATGATTCCAGAGCCTAGTTTTAATGTGCTCAAATCTCGGAACGTAGCTTTATATCCTCTTGTCCTCTCTGTGATTAGTTTAAGACTTCCCTTTTCATTTACCATCACAATTATTCCTAGTGTACCTGTCGCTTCGAGATGCCTGAAATCCATGGTATTTCATCTTCCCTTTTGTGCTTTTCAGTCATCTCTTTTTCTCTGTTACATATCATTTAGGTATTTACCTGCATGATTTCAAAGTTGCCATCACATCATCAAAAAACAGTCTCTTTTCTCTTTGATCATAGAATAGCTTTTAGGATGCCTGTTGCTTAATGATGCCAGTGCTAATTGTGTCATTTTTGTGTCAGAAGGAACGATTGTTGAATTTGTGTGTGTGTGAAGAAAATTGGAATAGGGATACAGGCATGACATTCTTGACAGTCACTCAAAGACTATCATATTTATCTATTAAACAATATGTAAAGAAAAAGGAATAGTGAAAACTAAATTTATCTTGAGCCACACTGGGCCAAATGTAATACTATATTTTACTCTGCAATTTTTACCAAACATTTATTAATTAACACTCAGTAGTTATATCTAGAGACACAGTGCAACTCAAAAATTATGTAATTCCATAATACCTGAATGCTTGCAAATGATCACAAATTCAACTGCCACTTTTATAGAATTTCTATTTCTATTTATAATCCCAAAAGCTAGTGGTTTAGGTAGTAAGATAGTCTTTGAGCATAATCATTCTTAGTAAATAAAAGTAAATCTTAATAAGGAACTTTAAATTCCATTCTAGGGAGGTGACATCATGAATGAAGATGGACGGAAGGCCTTTTATTAATCAACAGGAATTTCATTTTAAGCAGAGTTGCATGTATATTCAAAATTCCACACATATACCAATGTTCTTCCTCATCAATGCCATTAGTTTGGCATATAGGTCAATATGCAGACTCTAAATTATAGAATAATCTCAGTTATTCAACTGAGATGGTTTATCTCTTCAAAAATATTTTCAATATTTATTTAGCTTATTTCACAATATAAAAAAATACATGAGCTCCCATAAGATAGTCAACAGTGGCTTTAATTTAAATTTCGATATGCAAAGTATGCTGTGAAAGGTTGAGAGCTAAGGAAGCTTTAACTCACTATCAAATGTCTACGTATGAAAATGTAGCTTGCACAGAAAGTGGCCTGTCATCATAAAAGTTGCAATGGTGTACATTAATATTCTGGGTGAAAACATGCAAGCAAATTTAGCTTTCAATATGTGTTCTCCCTAACAGTGTTATTTCAAAATCCTACGTTCCCCCAGCCCTTGCTGACTTGGTGCTAAAGTTGTTTACTCCTAAGGGAAGCAGATTTCAAGCATAAGACCTTGCTTTCCTTCTAGGAGGATGTGTGTCTCTGAAAGAGAAATCTGCATTTAGTGCTCATCCTTAATTTGGATTTTATTTTAAATACTTTCGACTATCAGAACTGAAACTGATCATATTGAATTGTGTTAATAACATTAAATATTCTATGCTTTTTGATCAAGTGTGAGGTATTTGAGGAAGCAAAAAGTCAACTATAACATCCTTTAACTTGCTTTTAATTAGCTCATTAGGGATTTTAGGCTCTATTGGCTGAATTACACTGCAGCTCCTTACTCTTAGCTATTGAGTTTATTTAAATTACATTTCAAACTAGGCATTGTAGAAGAAGGTTGCAGAAAATTTTCTAAGTGAAATAAAGGGCAAGTCTTCAGAGAGTATGATATCTTCTTTAAAAAGAGACTTAAGGAAATGTATTTGTCTTTGAAGCTCAGAAATATGAATGTAGTTTACACAGAAGCATCTTCAGTACTAGATTGCTATATGTTCCACGTGTGACTGACTGCGACCCCATGGAGGCCGCGGGAAGCTTACCCAGGCCATTTCGTGGGGTAGATAGAGTTACAAACAGAAGCCTGCTTTGCCTCAAACTAGGGGCAAAAGGCACCGGAAATTTCTAATAAATTGTTAACCTTTAAAGAGCCGTTGGTTTTTTCTTTTTTTTTTTTATGAAGACAATTTACTTTTTATTATAGACTAAATACAAAGGAATCAGAAAACAGAGATTGCTGTTCTCCTTATCTGATTACTAGGGCAAAAGTGTTAAGCCTATAGCTGTAGAGCCCTCTGTTAACAAAATGTACTTTAAAGTGGGCTGGCCCGTCCTTCCGTCCTCCGGAAATCATGGTGCACTGAATGCTAACACCTAATTAACCACTAGGTTCTCTTCTGAATTACCAGTGGGATGCCAAAAATATATTTCAGGAATCTTTAGTATTTTACTCTGCTGTATTTTAATAATAAATTAGCGTTGAGTGTAAAATACTGGGCACATAATTTTTATAGATGATAAATTCCTGTATTTTCTCTTGAGTGTATATACTCTTCTAATGGAGGAAATTATAAGCAGTAATGCATATATTGTGACATATTTAAGAAATAGATGGAAACTCTTATTCAGGGAAAAAGTATAAATACAAGAACAATCTGAAGATATTCTATCACATCTAGAAGAAAAAAAGCAGAGTTTCATCAGAAGAGTTGTCAATATAATTAAGTATTCAGCCTGAATTTTGAGGATTATGTTCCTTTGTGGGTAGTGATCTCATCTCTTTTCCATGGCAAAGTCCTGAAGAAGTTTCTGGCAAAAGGAGATGAAATATTTTTGACTAATCAGTCACTGTGGGCATGGTGAAACAAAACTGAACTAGAAGTTTTAAATAATATTTATGCAGGCTATAGGACAAGGGAAGGTCTCAGCACGTCCCTGGGGCGCACCAGTGGGTTAGCCTGCAGAGCCCTCTGCCCCTGCAGAACTTCCTCTACAGCAGCCATAAACGTGTAACAAACCTTAGAACTGTGCATTATATGGAAGGCTACAAGGTGATACACACTTTGGGAAATAAACTGATCAAGGTGAAAGGAATCAGCAGCAGTTGACATTTACATGGACTAATTAGGACAGGCCTTGTTGAGAAAGTAACCTTGGGAATCTAACTGGCGATTTGGCATTGTAGCTATTAAGGATGAGCCCTGCAAGCAGAGGGAGGCAGAATATCCTCAGGGGGAGAAGCCAAGCCGAGAGGGAAATAGAGTCCTATAGGGCTTTTTTTTTTTTTTTTTTTTTTTTGTGGTACTGGGGATCGAACTCAGGACCCTGCGCTTGCTATGCAAGCGCTTATTCCACTGAGCTATATCCCCAGCTCCTATAGGGCTTTGAGCAAAGCCCATCAGCACTGGTTCTAGACTGTTCCTCTGGCTACCTACGAGGACACACTTTCCCTTCACGGAAGTGGAGAAATGCTTGGGAGAGGGTTTGGGTGGAGGTGGGTGTAAGGAGCTCAGTTTCAGACATGTGCTCAGGATGAAAATGAGACTTTTCAGTGGAGCGAGGCCAAGTAGAGACATGGAGTTGTGTCTAAATAGCTATAATTTGGGAGCTAAATGGAAAGCTAAGATATTAATAGATTCTGGCAAAATGTCTCCATGGCACACCCTCTTAGCTGATTCGGTACATGAAATAATATTTGTTGGAACCAACTGACTTTATTTGCTTTTTAACATGGAAATCTGTGCACATACTTTATCGGGCAAAGATATTCTACCAGAAGAAGAGCTTGACCTTTACCATTGAATAAAGTGCTCACAGCCTATGTGGTGGAGCTGAGGAGCAGAGAGCAGAAAGCAGACACTTAATGTTATTCCTCTTGTTAGTAGTGCTGCGTCTGTGTATGGTAGTGCCCCACAAAATGATCACAAAAACCTCACTAAAAATTAAAACACAGAGCCCACCCAAATGCAGCAGGTTTATAAACTTCATTAGCCATGCATCCTTGGTATAAAACTTAGATCGCAGTCTTTTAAAAGTGTAATACTGAAAAACGGGTGACACGAGAAACTAAAAGTCATCATTTCATATCAACAGCGATTTCAGTAAAAACGGTTGCTTTCTAATTATTCCTTATAAACAAATATGATGGGCATTTGCAAGGTGGGATGGATGGAATTCTGTATTACGTATTTCCATTTACCTTAATAAGTAGTATACTGGAATTTTCTGTTTGCTTGGGTTTTGTTTTAGTTTGACTTGCTTTTGACTAGGCCACTCAGTTGTACTCTTCTTTGCCATGCAATGTGTTAGCAGCCTGAGGAGCTGGGCTCACATAGTTATGCAAGGTGTTAGGTATACTGAACAGAGAAAATCAAAAGAATTTCCTGAAAAGTTGTATAGTGTGAAAGAAGTATATAAATAGATGATCAATACATATTGTGCATATGTAGTTTATTGTCTTTTTTGAATTCTCTTGAGGTGAGCTCAAGCTACAGAAATTTCTCTGCAGTTTGACTGGATGGTGAACATCTCTCCAGGTCTGTAGCTACAGATAAATTATTTTTTCACGCACACACATCATGTGGCATGTTGTTATATTACCATGGCTTTCAAGTGTTCCTTTCTGGATGGTCAGTCAAAATGATTTCTTTTCCTAACTGCAGTGCTCACAAAGAACTTTATACAGTGGCTGGCATAGAGTGAGAACATAATAAAGCACTACCTGTTATTATTGACAAACTGGACAAAGACAGTAACTGCTAGAGGAAATCAGTTGAGCACAGTGCTGTCTGTCCTCTAAGCCTGTGCTCTCAGACAACCACTAATTTCTCCTCCCTCTGTGCGGCCTGCTGAGCCCTGGCTCCTTCCTCCTCCTTTGGGGCTCCCGCTTCCTGCTCTCCCTTCCCTCGTCCTCCTGCCTCTCCTCCCTGTCTGGCTCCCTTCCCTGCTTTTCCTCTCCCCCCACCCCTCCTTCCCACTCTCCTTGTCCCTTCCTATTGTTCCCCCTCCTCCTCCTCCTCCTCCTCTTCGTCTTCCGTTTCTAACAGCACTTCCTGAGTCCTAAACTCCCCTTTGAATTTCAGACCAGTCTCCCCTTTTGATGGATATTTACACACACATACGTGCGTAGACACACACACCCATGTGCACGCATGTGTGCACACAGATATGCACTCAGTATTTCACACTAAATTTTTGACTTGAAAATCAGGCTTGGCTTTTTTTCTCTAAAACTCATTCTCTCCTGCCTCTTGAAAACCTCTGTCTCTATTACCAGCATCGTTTACTTGTTCGCACCTTGAACTCCTTGTCCTCTATACCTCTTAAAAGCCTACCCTCCTGCGGCCAGTTAACGGCCAGACTTCCCCAGTTACGTTTCTCTTCCCTTAAATGCTTCCTTTCACAGGTGTATTCACTTTCACCACCCGAGTTAACATATTTATGACTTCAGTCCAAACTGCATGCTTTTTTCTCTTTATCCCATCAACTATATCTTATGCCACATTGAGCTCTTGCAACATGCTTTACATGTGTCAGTATCTAAAAGCAACAAGACAAAATGCATGATTATATTCTATAGAGGCACACATTCTAGGAGCCAAAGACCTCAATCTAGACAGAATCTCTACCATTTCAGGTGGCTCCGGTCTTGAGCTGTGCTTTATATGTATATCAGTTGGATCTGAAAATCTTGCCAATGTAGATGTTACTTTTTAAGTAATTCAGATGATAAGCATATTTTCCTAAGCTTGAATTAAAATATGCCTTTGATACTTTCTACACATTTTCTATTTTGCCTTTCAAATCTCCCTAGTGTCTGATTTCTGTTTAACATCATAATTTGCAAACCCAAAAGGTCACCGTCATGTTTTCTTCTCACTTGCTCACTTTCTTCTCCCTAAGTCATTTGCTAAATTTTATTTTGTTAATAAAACAAACTTTCTGGTCATTTTGCCCTCTGGATCAGCCACATTTGAACATACTGTAGGCGCTCTTAAAACTTGGGCATTCAAATTGACATCAGTTATCTAAATGAGGCTCAACAAGAAAGGACTCATGATTTCAACCAACATTTTAAGTACTTACATTGCTCTAGATTCAATAATAGGTATTAGATAGATAAAGATTCTCAAAATGAATACAGATCCTGAATTCATAGAACTTAGGAGACCACAGATGCAAACATTCACACTTTTAAAATAATTTGCCTGTATCTAAAATTATTTCGTCAACTTATCACCAAAGAGACTTTTCCATGAGAACGTCAGAGCATAGTGTTTATTTGTTTTGTCTCCCCTAAGTAAAGTGTAATTTTTCTTCTAATCCTGGATTCCATACTAAGAGAGCAACCCAATAAGTTACACCTCTCCATGTATCCAATAGATCAGTGTCAAGCACAAAGGAATGTCCAGGTATTTTTCTACCCACTGTTATAGCTAAAAGATTATATTGATTTTAAAATATGCCCAAGAACAGTGTGAATCTCAAGAACAGATAAAAAGATTTTAAGGGCTAGCAATATAGCTCAGTGGAATAAGTGCCTGCCTGGCAAGCACAGGGTCCTGAGTTCAAAACCCAGTACCACCAAAAAAAAAAAAAAAAAAGATTTCTGAAATGAGGAGCTTACACTGGTTATCCAAGCTGCTGAATGAGACATTCTGGACAGGACGTTGGTAGCACATCTAAGTGTGGGCATTAGTGAGGGCTTGTGAGCTGGTGGTCAGAAGGCTCCCTCTGGACACCTGCATCCCATTTATAATATAATAATCTTGCGATAACGACCCTCAGGGAGAAGGTGAGTTCCTCTATTGCTGCCTGTAATGACAACTAAGCATCATTATATTACATCAGCAGGACATCAATGTCAGACTCCTTGTCAAAAGCATGTTAAGGGGGAAAGCAGAATAAATAATAGAGGAAACCAACAATCCTACGTAATGTCTGCATTGTATTTTTGCCCAAAGGGCTGAAGCCTAGTCTTGGCCCTGCTCATGGCCTGGGCATTGACTGCGCTGGCTGGCTACTGCAGTCAGAATCCACAGATATTGTTGTTTTCTTACTTTTTTTTAATCCTATAACAATATTCCTGTGAATTTTATCATTTACCCTCTAATATCTCTGTTTCTTTTCTTTGTTGCCATTGTGGGCTCTTTATTGCGGGCACTAATTTTTTTCTTTGTGTCACTGCTGTAGCTGTGGCTGCCTCACAGGGGCTCTTGGCTGTCACATGGGCACTGTAGTAGGCCCTTCCTCCTCCCCTAGGAGAGAGATGTCTTAGAAGTACATCCATTCCTATCGCTGCTGGTTAGCCCACTCAACAATGAATGAGTGCCCACCCACCTTACACTACAGCATGTCCCATATCCCCCCGAAGCCTGTATGGTTCAGCTCCAGAAGTAGCACTCTGGCCTCCTCCTGAATCACTCCTCCTCACGTGCAGCTCTGTGGTCGCCGAAGACTTGAATGCTCCCAGCACATGGCTGCAGGACTAGAATGAGTGCTTCATTCGCCTGGACTGCGGGGAGTAGCTCCCTCTTGTCTTTGACGTTTGAGTAGAAGGGAGAGCTTTGCGGAGAGGCAGTCCTGACCACACTTTGAAATTAGGCATCCTCCCCAGTCAGTCGCTACCTTATTTGTATCTACCTTTTTGTTTCCTTCACACCATTATTGCCAGCTTATTGTTACTTGTCTTTTTTTGTAATTTTCCAGTGTTAAATCATTTTTCACCAAATCAGAGGCTATGTCAGTCTTGTTCAATGTGGTTTTCTCAACCACCTTAGCACAGTGCCTGAACATTATTTGTTCTCTACAAGTAAATACCAGTTGAAAGACAAATTCAGCTGAAGGGATGATCTGTGCACTTACCCTATAGATAAGGTGGCACTTGAGAGAACAATGAACTTCCTGTGCCCCTGTGAAGGAGCGGGGCAACTTTTGTCTCCGGCCTCAGAAGTGGGGGCAGAATCCAAGTGGTTTCTTAAACCTCTGTGTCTGACCATTTCCTATGCAACAAATAGTTAGTAAACACCAACATGTCTCTCTGCTTTGGCCAAAGGAACACCCCAGTGTCTTAAAGACTTCAGTTAACGACAGATTAAGTGACTCACTCAGTTGATACAACAAGCAGAGTCCAGATTCTAACCCATCAATGGGACTCCAGATCTCTGTAACCTCACATTAATAAATGCATTTGTCTTAAATAAAGAGCTCCCTTTTTAAAGATTAGTTTTGTTTTGTTTGAAGTAAGGATGTTACTATAGTGATCATTTTCCTTGAGAAAAGAAGTCAAAGCTCATAGCAAGAAAACTTAGATGCAAAATACACAGGAAGCAGGACAGAGGAGGATGAGATTAGTTAGTGGCGTAACAACTACGGACCAATACTGTCTCCTTCACTGTTTGGTTTTAGATTCTGGTGCTGATAATCCTGATGGTAATGATTTGTCCCACATCCACAGGGCTAAGCTAATAATTACTTCTGATATAACCTAGCTGAGAATTTAACAAAAGGTAGAGTGTGAGGAAGAAACTTTCTGCCTTATTATAACCTTGCTTTGGTTTGCAGAATAAACTTTGTATGATGAGTGTTTTATTTACTATCTAACATTAGGTAGAGTAATTACTACTTCCTCCTATGGAGGTAAAAACTGATACATAGAAGGCTTCATGCAATTGTAGGCACTGGAGCCTTCCCTCACGTCCTGCGCGTGAACAGGCCCTGCTGCTAGAGCGGTGCTGGCCACCAAGGTCCTCACAGCCCTTAACGCCTGCAGGGCGGGACGCTGAAGGTGACTTTGTCAGGCTGACTTTATCAGCACTGAGCACTGTTGGCTCCCCTTTTACTGGCGGTGGGCCCCTGAGTGTGGTATTAAATTTACTGAAGTTTAGTCTCCTGATCTATAAAATGCAAATGAGCAAAACCTAGGAGTCGTTTTAAGAATCAAATGAAGTAACGTATACAAAACCATGGTGGACCTAGGAGAGGCGATCAAAGACTGTTTCCTTCGCAGCGTCCTGTGTTTCCTGGAATATCTCAGGAATGGGAGGCACAGGACTTCCCCGAGCCTTGGTCCCTCCTTAGTGCTCGTTTCACCTCCACTCTTCTACAGCTGGGGGCGTGCGTAGGGGAGCACCAGAATATTTCTCAATGCTTCAAATGTCACAGTGCTTTTTCTTCTAGGCAGTAATTTACCTTTGACAGTGATGGATTATTATTCAGCTTTGATTCATAGCAGGGTTGCCATATATGGAGAGCGTGGCCTATCAATGAGGAGTGCCGCTGCTTTAAATATGGGAAATATTTTCAGTAATTTCCTAATTAGCATGAGTGGATATAAAAGCCATTTCTGGGCTCCGTGAGGAGCACATTCTACTTCTTGTTATGCATACATATGGCTCCATGCCTTCTGCAGTAACATTTTATTTGGCCCACACTATCTGATGGGAACCATGCCCTACACACGTACCCAAGTGCCCACAAGAAGAGTTCGTGCTAAGCGAAGGTCAGTGCCAACCCTGATGCTGACTCAGAGTCCCCCAAAATGTTTGAAATTTCCACCCGAGCTTCCCTTTCTGATAACTGTTAAAGTGATCTTTGATCTTTTCTCCTCCACAGGAATGTTAAGAGGATTAGAATCTGCAAAAGGAAATTTAAATGTAGACTCAAAGTAATGAAAATTATTATAATTATTTAACTTGATTTTATTTTAATCCTCGTGGCTTATTGGGGTGCTGCATGAGATCAAAGCTAGTGCTAGTCAGAATAGCTGTGATTTGTCATGAGGGAATTGAGAAAGAAAGTGTGATTAAATAATGTGTCTTTAGAAGTAGAAAAATGCAAAACTAGTACACACATTGGTGAACTGTCATTGTTATTCATATGTAAGCATCATGTGTTTCTAAATTTCAATTTACAAAAGATTTCCAGGAGATACCTGGAGAGGCTATTCTGAGTGTTTGCGTTTTCAAAGTACTCAGCCTGTGCTGGGGTTATAGCTGTAATGCTGGGGCAGGGCACTTTCCTTTCATGCATGAAGCCCTGGGCTGTATCCCCTGCATGGGAAAAAAAGGAAAGGAGATAGAATCCTTACTTTATAAATCCTATGACAATTAAGGAACGCCAATCTAAGAGACAAAACATGGGTTTCTCTGGTTCATACAACTAACTGCTCATGAAGTTGAATTTTCTGTCTTTGAATCTCCCAGGAAAGGTCTCTTAGTGTTAACAGCATTATCCAATCCCAGGTCACAATGTTTTAAGACCTAGTGGATAATGCTTTTTTACCATGTTAAAAGTTGTCCATTTACTCCTCTTAGAAGGCAGGGATCATCAATCTGTGGGAACCTGCCATTGCCGCCAATCTGGAATGGGTGAGAGTATTCTCCCTGATGCACATGATTGGAAATGGTGCTGGAGTGATGCTTCACTTTGTGAATCACATGACTGGAGGACAGTGCAGAGATACTTGGTAAAGTATTATTCTGAGGTTTTTGAAAAGGTGTTTCATTTTAGAAGAGACTGGCTTTAAAATCAGTCAACTATGAGTGAAGATTGCCTTCCATTATGAGAAAGGACCTCATCTAATCATTCAAGGTCTTAATAGGATAAAGGCATGTTTGTCCTAAGCAAGGAAGACATTTTCCAGCACAATCCCTTTGGCCGGTTTAACTCTTCTCTGGGTGTCCAGATAGCTTGTGTCTCTTAGAGAGTTTGGATTTATGAAGCTTGCAAAATTGCATAAGCCAATTACTTCAACAACAGATCTCAATCTCTCTCTCACCCCTCTCTTTCTTCCTCCATTTTCATTATATATAGACATATGCATTAGTATATATACACATATGCATATATACACATGTACATTATATATACATATATAACATACATATATGTGCAATGTATTAGTGTATGTTTCTATATGTATTAATACACACACACACACACACATATATATGTCAGCTTTCTTATTACATGATACTCAGTGCCCACAATGTAAATGAATAGAGGTTTAATTTTGTTCATAGTTTCAGGAGATCCACTCCATGGTCAGCTGGGTCCAAGGCAAAAACATCATTGTAGAAAGGCACGGAAGAGCAAAGATGCTTAATTCATGACAGCTGGGAAGCATAAAAAGGTATTGGCACCAAAGCTGAAGGACCAAGGCACCAAATATAATACCCAAGGTCACACGACCACGATGTACTCAGGCACACCCAAAAGTGGCCTTCCTAATTCCAGTCAAGTTGACATATCAAGGTTAACAGTATCTATCTATCTATCTATCTATCTATCTATCTAAATTATATATTTATACTTAAATAAATATTTCTTTTCTTTGGAGAAACTTAACATACACCTTTTGGTACCAGTAAGTAGGTTACTACTATAACAAATACTTAAAAATGTGGATTTGTCTTTGGAAATAGGAAATGCATAAAGGTTAAGTTTATGGGTACTTACTGGGTAAACCATAGGTTGCTTAGAAGAGGCTTGGGTAGGAATATGGAGATCGAGAGTGCTTCGTCTGACAATATAGATGGAAATGAAGGGCAAGTAACCAGATACAGAAGCAAATGGCAAACGATGGTTCATGTGTATTTTGATTTTTTTGGAACGTGAAACTTTTAAGTGATGAACTTGGGTATTTAATTAACTGAGTTTTCTAAGCAAAGTGTTGTAGAGATGGCTTGATTTTCTCTTGCTGCTTCTAGTAAAATATGAAAGAGATAAACTGAAAGAGGAAACAAGGGAAATTAAATTAGAACTTGCAGATTTAGAAAATTATCAACCTATTTATACTGAAAGATTCAGAGAATGGTGAGGCTAGACAATCATTTCATCAAGAGATTATAGACATGGGCCGAGGCTTGGAGCTCAGTGGTTAGATCACTTACCTAATGTGTGCCAGGTCCTGGATCTGATCATCAGGGAAGCAAAGGAAAGAAGAGGATGGATGGATGGATGGATGGATGGATGGATGGATGGATGGATGGATGGGTTGGTTTTGGGTTAACTTCTTCAATCCACTTATCCACCTCAGAAGATGGAATCATTATGGGCTTATGCTAGCAAAAACGACTGCCAACTCTGAACAAATCTGAGAGAGAAAGAGGACACCTCTATGGCTTCAGAAGCCATGATACCTCTCAGGCCATGAGGACCTAACTGACTCCAGGGCTGCCAGGATATTGTGCTGATCCAGTGGGTCTGGACAGTGGAATTACTGCTGCTGGACTCAGACTACAGAACATCAACCCAAAGACGATTGTTTAGAAATCTTAATCCTTTTATGCTTAGTAAAAAAAAAAAAAAAAAAATTACATCCTTTTATGCTTAGTGCTCCATGTTTGGAAGGGGACATAACAATAAAACATAATAAAATTATTCTATTCAAATTCTTTATTTCCTTGAGTGTTTCTAGGTAACATATATGAATTTCATGCAAAAATTCAAAAGGAATTGCATTTTTTTGCATAAACAGGTTCAAATTTAACTGAATTTACCCTACTAGGGCTCAGACCCGTGGTCCTATTCTGCTCTCCTATTTCTCCCTCTTGAAGGGAGAAGGTCTCTTTTATGCCTGTTTTGGAAGGAGAGAACTTATCTGATTTTACAGATAAACAGCTGGAGAAGAATTTTGCCTCAGCATGAATCACACCTCTCTTCTCACCCACACTTGAATTAGATGATATTTAGATGAGAGTTTGAGATTTAGAGTTGATGGAATTGGTAAAGACATTTTGGGTTGAGGGTGAACATATTTTCAGTGGCAAAAGAACATGAATTTGGGGGCAGGGCCATGGGCAGCACACATGAGTTGAATTATGTCACATGTTGAAATTGTAAGGATCAGTACCTCAAGAATGCGAGTGTATTTTGGGATGAAGCTTTTTGAAAGGGTATGGGGTTAAAAGGAGCCCATTATGTTGGGCTGAGCCCAGTCTCACTGGTAGAGAGTTGAAATCTGGACATAAGGGGAAATTTTAAGGATGGTCAAGGTGAAGCCTTGTGAGGACACAGCAGGAAGGAGGCCAACTGCGAACCAAGGAGTCTTAGGAAATACCAAATTTGCCAACATTTCCTCTGGAACATCTAGACCCCAGAACAAGTGCGTTAAATTACCCAGTCTTTCGTATTTGTTATGGCATCACCAGCCAACTAATTCACTGGGCAAAGCTTCCTACTCATATCCTTGTGAACTATTTGCTTGTTGAAGAGTCAGCTGTGTTGGCAACATCCGCTGATACCAATAGAACACTGTAGTCTTTGTAGAAGTATAAATTTTATAGCCTCATCCTTAGGGGATTCTAACTAACCTGAAATAACGAGGACTGACCCCAGGCGAGTTTGACCAAAGATGTATGCCCAGTTAGTGTAATGTTTGGCTTTATTGTTTTAGGTTTTTGGTTGGAGATTTTTTAGTTTCCACATTTAATAAGTACTGTTCACTCAAAAAGGGGATCAATATTCACAAACGAACCTTGGCTTCCCTTAAAGATAGCACAGAAGAGAGGCTATAAAGAAATTATACTTATTTTGCTATGTTGTATTCTTAAAATCCTTGAGTTTGGGTTTTTTCTTGATTGTTTTGGTTGTATTTTCTTTTAATAGCCACAGATTTCACTTTTGGGCAATTTCATTTTCTATCTTTTAGCAGGCACCAGAAAAATGAGTATGCAAATTAATTGGATATTTTTATTTTTCAAGAGAAATTTCTTTTTTTTTTTTTTTGAGACAGGGTCTTGCTATGCAGTTCAGGCTGGTCTTGAGCTCATTTTGTAGCCCAGGCTGGTCTTGAACTTGCAACAATCCTCCTGCCTCAGCTTCCCAAGTGCTGGAGAAATTTCTATATAAACAAATTTTCCTTTCCAGAAACAAACCTGAATGACCTTGAACAGAAATGCCTTTGAGCACATTATGTGATGTTTAGCTTGTGATTACAGAGGCAGTGAGCACATATTAATTCTTTTGGCAGATTTAGGACCTTTATTAACATTATTATTCTTTTTGGCTCTGGAATATTCAGAACAACCAGAAACAAGTAGAGGGTTAAACACAAAATATCCTTCTACCAAATAGCTTCAAATTGTTCTTTTTCTAGCTTGAGCTGCCAAGAATAGTTTTATAACTTTTTAATCGAAAACTTCTAAGTGCTTCCGGCTGCAGCTTTTTCTTCCTTTTCATATGCTCACTTACAGTACCCTTTCTCCCCCTTCAGACCTTGCTCTTTGTACAGTCGTTTCTGAGGTTAGGTAACTGAATTGGTAAGAGCTGTGGCCAGAGTCCGCATGAGCAGAATTAGTTTATGGGCCTAACTTTTAGTACAGCAGTTTGCACATTCAGGCGATTGAGACCATGGTGAGAACTTCAGGTGAAGAAAATACATTTGCAACTGATAGCAATAAGCATGGATGTCTTTCCAGGAGGTGTATTTTCAGGATCTTTGAAGACTTTGTGAAATACAAATTCTCTATTTGACAGCACATAGGATCATTTCTTTATAGTGGACAATGAATTTGCTAAACAAGCATTACTGTATAAGTCGTTGATGTGACTATTAAGATTATACACTTTACAAAGGAGATCATGTTTGATAAATTAGATTATACTAGAGTTCACAATAGATGCCTGTCATTTAGAGATATCCCCTTACTAGAACATGACATCGCCATATCCTTCAACTTTCACTAATTTTTGAAAACTAGATTTTTGTATGTTAATTTATATATAGTGAGGAAATTCATAATTTTTACCCTTGGTAGCCAATAATGTAACATACTCAAAATACTTCAATTTTCTTTGCTTATGAGAAGAGGTCCAAAAGCAGAAATACTTACGACAGCTTTTGCAGGCTCCAGGAGGGCTCTTTACAGACTGACAAAATGATACCTGGTGACACCTGTGTCCTTTAGTTTGTTTTTTTCTCCACCCCACCACATGTCACTGGTACTTTCAACTGCATTTTCTTATTCTACACTCAGACCTTTATTTCCCAGCAACTGACCACCCACCCGTCAGCCACATGTATCGCTGCCATTGACTTAGGTGGCGATACTTTCTTCAGCAAGCGTCTTTATCCTGAGCTCTCTTTTTACCCATTTTTCTTCTCATCATTCTCGTAACCCCACAATAGAGCATGGGGGTGGCTTGACTCCCTGTTGGTAAATAACTGTACATCTCAAGTGTTTCAAAAAAATCTCACCTATCTCACTGGCTTCACTTAGCTTTCATTGTTTCCTGAGTTCTTTTAATGTCTGCCTTTCCCAGCATCCAAAAGTGAGTCCATACTTGGCCATTTTTTCTTTAAGGAAAGAATGAACTAGAAGTTTTGGTCAGACAAAGCATATAGCAAAATTACTCTTGCACCTTCAAAGCCTAGAGATTTCTTTTTATTTGAACGGTAATAAAATGCAAGTCAAAAGAAATAACTTGTCAGTGGCTAAGCTGCTGCGATCAGAGCACTCTGACGGGAATATCTGTGGAAGGAAACAAAAAATTAGAGTAGGACGGAATTCACTGGGCATTCCCTGTTTGTGTGTGGCTTGTTGGATTTTGATGTGTGTGGGGGATACACTGGGGATTGATTGGACTGAGGGCCATGCCTGTGATAACCACGTGATTGCCATTAACTATATCCCCATCCTTTTTATTTTTTTATTGAAGCACAGTCTTACTATGTCTTCCAGGCTGGCCTCAAACTTGCGGCTTTTCTGTCTCAGCCTCTCATTTAGCAGAGATTACAAGTATATGCTGCTGTTCCCAGCATATTTGTATTTTCAGCCAAAGAAAAGCTAGAGTTGCCCATCAGTGATTGCTGACGTGATATCTCCCAATGTGTTGTATCCATGGTGACACACTCAATTTTTTGTTACCCACATGTAATTAACAATTAAGATTTGCTTCAGCCAGGCTTGTGACAAAAAAAAAAAAAAAGAAAATAACTTGCTCTTTACTTAAGCATCTGTTCCTAGTCCTAAAAACAGGCAACATGTTATCCGTCTCACTGCAGCAAGTGCCTAGGCTGTGTGTGTTAGAAATGTTGTGTCAAAGTGGTCAAGTTGCTTTAAAGCTTGATAGTATTTCCATATGTTGTTGGTCCTGTCTTTTTAATTACTAAATTTCTCTGTCCAGTTGGCAAGTAATTTAAAGGTGGCTTTAGGTTACTTGGATGATAAGGCAAAATGAAAAAAAGGCAAAGAAAAATGTAAACCCACTAATAAGTTTAAGCCAAACACAGATGTCTTATGGACATGAAATGAAAATATCTAATATTGAGTGTTTGGCATTTTCCCACATTAAACAAAATATTATTATTTTTCTACCCTGTCTGGCTTGTAGAACACTTTATACTGGAATTTACACTGTTTTCTTTCTTAATAAACCTCCTCATCATTTATAGGACCCAGAAATTCCTGCATTTCAGGATTTTCCTGGAATATATCAAGGAGATTTATAGAAATTTTTCTTCTAAGGAAATACATGAAAATGTTTCAGTGTAAATTTGAAGTTTGGTCATTTTGTTTTAAAATAAATAATATTTGAAAATTTTGACTAGCAGATGGATCCACTTTATAAACTGGATGATAACTCACAAATCAAATTCTCTAAATATCTTTTCTTACCTATCCTCAGTTTTTTAATTTCATCTTCCTGGATTTCCTTTTCTGAACTCTAAATATACAATCTACTTTTTCTGTGAATTTATTGACACTTATTGTTCAAGTTAAGTGTAAAAGTACACTGTTTCTGAGTCTAATTAAACCTTTAAACTCTTTAAAATAATTTGGAAGAGTTTAATTCAAAATGATTCTGAAGAAAATGAAATAATATATTTAACATGCCATTATTCTCTGGTTAATGGTGTTCTTCCTTGTAGTGAATTTTATTGACAAATTAGGATTATTTACCCTCATGACAGTATGATCTAATACCTGTTTTCTAGAACTCCTACTACCTTCACCTCTCCTACAATATTTTTGTTGCTCTTCAGAAAATCCTATGTGAATGCCAACCACTATTACATTCATTTTACAGACAGAAAATCTATAATCTCTGGAAAGATTTGATTCCCTAAGAATTACAGGTAGTAACCATGATGAAAAGTGGGCCTCCCCTTTCAACTTACTACTATTCAAACCATTTATACGCATGCTTAAATCCTAATTCCTAAAGCCTATGACTTATATAAGTTGAATTATATGTTTAGAATTCTTATTCTGTAACAATATCCAGAATAATTCTGATAGAGCAAACTTTTGTCCTTACTTGTAGCATTCAAATTTGTCTGCTATAATTTTTTCCAAGTTTTTATTTTTTAAATGTATTTTTATTCTGCTCTGTGAAAGGAAAATATGGTATCCCTTAATTGTTCAGTTTTTTTAAGGAAAAGAAAAACTAAGTGTCTCTGATAGAAAGCTTTTAAAAACAACTTTGGCACGTTCTTTTGTCCCAAGTAGTTCAGATTTCTTTTTACTCATTGTGGTCTGTTAAGGACAGGGAGTTTTGGATTAAGAAATACTGCTAGGGGGATGGGCAGGCTCTCTCCCAGATCCCAGTTCCAGGGCGGGTCTGCATGGACCTGAAGCTTAACAGCAAACCTTGTTGCCGAGCAGTAACTTGGAGCATCTTTTTACTCATGAGAATTAGCAAGACCAAGGACTCTGGAGCTGCTGTGCATGTCATCCTGCCTTAGGATAGCTGTACTGGAAAAGCCAGCAGATGTGGAGACAAGGGACAGATGTCAAAATACAATTTCCCTGGTGGAATTTTGGAGGTGCATGAATATTTCTGTTCTGGAAGATTCTTACTATTAAACAGGAGAACCATGATTCAGAGACAAACCTTGAGTAATTCTGACAGACTGATAGAAGGTGGAATTTCATCTGCATTTCTGTTCTGGTGCATCTCTCCTGATGCTCAGCAAATAGGTAACTTTTGTTTTAGGCCACCATTTACCTGTGTTCACCAGGAATAAAGGGGATTATTTTATGTGGTCTGTGTGTGTGGGTATATAGACAAATATTATTGAGATATACTAAATAATAGCTGCAAATATGTACCCTTTGATCTAACATCAAGGAAAATATTTCTTTATGATTTTCTCTAGTGGGGAAAATCTTAGGCTTCATACACGCTAGGCAAACACCCTCCACTGAGATACAGCCCCAGCCCGGAATACAAAAATTCTTCATTAATAAACTGTCTTGATCTTTATTACTATCAGATGTTCTCAAAAAAATTGCTTTAGGGCAGGTTTTGTTCCAGGTGCTGAAGATACAAAGGAGAACAAAAGCAGAAAGATCTGGACCAGGTAATGACCTCCTGTCATGAAGACAGCAAACTCAAGCCCTGCCTGGTCAACAAAGTAAGACCTTGTCTCAGATTTTTTAAAAAAATAAAGGACTGGAGCTGTAACTCAGTGTGAAGTCCTTGACTTCAATCTCCGCTACCATCACCAAAAATAAATAAGTACATGGGAAGGGTATGCTCTTCTTGTTCTCCCACATCTTAGCCGACAGAAGGGTAGCTCAGATAGTAACCCAAATCTTCAACAAGGTACATGTGTCATTACATACCAGCATGGTAATTCTGAAGGTGAGAATTGGGGTTCTATGACAGCCATGACCAACAGGGCTGACTTGGAACAAGGACTCAGAGTAATTCTTAGGCAGATCTGTAAAGGTGGAGTGAAAATCAAGCAGTTGAAGATGGCTGATAGCATCACAGACAGAGAAATAGCTGAGAGACAGGAAAGAAAGGATGACATAAGAGAGACCAGGGACCAGTCACCTGGAGTTTTAAAGAATGTGGTTTACCTCTAAGAAATTTTAGAACCCAATGAAGAGTGTTTTAAGTAGAAAATCTCTTTCTGGCTATGGTTTTAAATGTCTTTGTTGAGTGGCAGAGCTGATGGGGGAGATTCCTGCAGTAGTCAGATAATGTTAATAATTTACACTGGACAAGAGAAAGATACAGAGAAATTAATCACTTGAGACATATGTTGGAAGTCTAGTTGGTGGAACCCAAGGACTGGTTGAAAATGAAAGCTTAGGACAGAGGGAAGGATTCAAACATAATTTCTACCTATGCGATTTTTTATATAATAGTTTTATTAAGGATGCAGTTGGTATGACATAATATTCTCCATTGGAAAGCACGCAACTCAGTAAACTGTAGTGTACTCTTAAAGTCGGACTGTCATCACCAGAAACTAATTCAAAAATATTTCCCAACCTTTCATGCACCATCCCCACCTACCCCCTCCCTGGCCTTAGGAAGTAGCTAGCTTCCCAAGTTGCTTCTTTGTAAACTTTTTATATAAATCACATGATACCCAGTTTTTTGTTGACCTTCTTTCACTCAGCATGATGTTTGAGATACATGGGTGAGGGAGGAAAAATGTATTTTCCTCACTCTTATGTTTATGGCTGATGCTTCTATTAAAAAAGGTCTATCAGCAAAAAAAAAAGCATACACATTTGTTTAATATAAAGTTCCCGCAGTGCGGAAGCCTTCACAATGTACGGAAGGCCTGAATAAAGGCTTGAACTTGTCCCTTTTTCTGCTAGGTTTGATGAAGGAGTAGGTTGTCATGGAGAAAGGAGAGTGAAGACAAGGAGGATAATCTGATGTAATAAATCGGGGGAAATTGAGCGAGGCCTGTTTGTTCATATTCTCCTCTCCTTTGTGTCTTTATTTCCATGAGAAGGAAGGAAGGCTTCCTCTCAGGCTGAGGGTATTATGACCTACTTTAGGGGAAGGTCAGGAAATCCATCCTAGATTTATTGATTTGCTTCAGGGGAGAGATGGGGAGGGTGAGAGTGGCTTTCTTACTTCTGTTTCCTGCCCTGGATGCCACACTTTGGGATCGTGTCCCCAGAACCCTGTCATATGCTTTTGCCTATGTCTACAGTTTGGTCCTTAGTAGAACCTTTCTTTGGAGAGGCAGCATTAGAAACAAGACAGGGTTGCAAATGTCAGGATGATGGGTTGGGTTTTGGACATTTCTCTGTAAGATGCCTTTTACACCTCCAACTTACAACTGGTAATTAAAGCTCTGAGCAGGGTACAATGATGGATGGGAAAACTGATGGTGCCAGACTGGATCTGTGGATCTCTTACATTTCAGTGGTTGAGCAAAACTGAGAAGCAGTGTCCATTGAGATAAAAGGAAAAGCAGAAGCAAATGAAGGAAATATTTGAAGAAAAAACGAATTGTTGAATGTTTATGTGTTAATCAACTTTCTTGTCACTGAGACACTGCTTCAAAACTACAATTTAAAGGAGGAGAGGTTTAATGTGGCTCAGGGTTTAAGTCCATGGACAGCTGACTCTGAAGCAGAGACATCCTGTGGAAGCACATGGCAGAGGAGAGCTGCTTAGCTCATGGCAGCCAGGAAGCAGAAGAGTGTCAGAGACAAAGGGGCAAGGGAACAGACGTAGACCCCAGTGCCTACACCTGTGGCCGTCAAGACCTATCCAGAAGTATAAGCCATCAGTCCCTCAGGTGATTCTCGACACCAGTCAAGCTAAGCCTGAACTCTAACCCCCAGTGTCAAGTGATACAGAAAGGCCCATTATGTGAGAGGCTGGAATTTTCCACTGGAGTTATTGTTGTGGGAGGCACTGGTGATACTGGTGAGGAATGTGTTGATTGAAAGCTTCTAGGTTGGAGAGTAGCTTAGAAATTGGGTGAGAAAGGAATTAGCAGTTGTGAATGTCAGCCACTGTTAGGAGGAGGATAATGGAGTACGATCTGAACGTTCTTTCTAGAAACATGGTAGGAACTCCATATTAACCAGCTAGCACGGGGACCCAAAGGTATGCATAGGACAGAGAAGACAGAGATGAAGGTCGACATCTTAGAGGAATAGGAGCTAAGGCACATGTCGAACAAGGAGGAATTGGAGAAGGAGAAAGAGGAAGAGGAAGCTCTTCATTGCACTGGAAAAGTAAATACAGGATGAGGTGGAAATGTGAGTAGGTTTGCATTTGGTTTTAGGCTGCAGTTTAGTCTTATGATGCATTTGTGTTGACATGGCTGGCCTGGTCCTCTAACGGTGGTTGGCAGGGCTGAGCCTTCAGACATGAGCAGAGAGACGTGGTGTAGACAGAGGACCCACACACCTGGCTTTATTGGCTCAAATTCATTATCATGAAAGAGACTGAGTCACACAAGAAATTACTGTTTTCCAACAATGACTGAATTTTCCTTACATTCATCCCCATGGCCTTCTTTCCTTCAGTGGATCTTATTGTCCAACACTTGCTTTCAAGCCTTCAGCAAAGCCCTCTGTCCCTGCCATCTGAGATTGGCTTCTTCCCATGGCTTCACTTTAATCATAACAACTGATCTGCAAAGCAAGTTGAGAGAAGAGGGGAACAGCTTCAGTGAATGAAATGCTTCTCCCACTAAGAAGAACCACTAGCCCACAGGTGCAATTATGACCATGGCAGGGATTTGTTTCCTGTAGTACCATCCTCCTGCCAGGTTGCAAGTCCGCACATTAGCAAACAATTCTGACCTGAGGCTTGATAAGCCTTTACATTAAATCAGTAATTGCACTTGTGAGGAAACTTGCTTTGAGTCATCCTTTGTGGAAGATTGTTTGCCTTGCTATCAGTTAGTTCTCCCTCTTGGAAGTTTATCTCTCTCATTTGTCTAAACTGATCTGACCAGGTAGTAGAACATCTCCCACCAAACACAACACATGTGATGAAAGGACTGCACGGGGTTTAATTGTGGGGCAAACTTTGTTCCCTGGGGTAAAGAATTTAAACGAATGTGTGAATACCATTTAATTATATCTATTGTGGCAGCATTTACCCAGAGAAAGCATTATTTGAGAGGATCATTTAATATGCCTTTGAAGGTTTTGGTTTTAATGTTGACAAGCTTCTGAGAAGAATAGCTTGGTAGGAGGAATGGAGCGAGAGAGAAGCTAGGGGGACACTGCAGGCCGTCTGCGCGCTGCTGGGAAAGGCCCGTCTTCTTCATTCTCAGGAAGGGCAATGAGAATATGTAGCAGTTAATGCCCTGTATTGCTTCTCGGCTGTCACTCATTCACTGGAGCACTGAGTGATACTGGAAAACACCTGTGTATCATGCCGGTGCCAGAGTTTCACTTTCTTGTCTCACCCATCTTCACAGTGTTTCATTAATCCTTGTACAGGAGATGCAAAACATCTGCTATTCCAGGGGATTTTGTGCTGGTAAAAATATCAAATTGGAAATAGGGAAACATTTTGCACCGCTCAAAACATATTAAGGAGAAGATAACATTAAACAACAACCAAAACAAGTGATCACTATCACTTTTCACTTTAAGTGATTTGATTTTTCAATAAAATTAAACCATGCTTCTATTGATATTAATTGGCTTTTGGGGAACTATCTTCCCTTCTTTTATTATGTTATTAGGCTTCTGAGGTGTTCAGTGGTTATATTCCTATCAAGCTGTATATACTGTACAGGAACCAATAATTAAATATTTCCTAAATGTTTCCCACTTTGTGGAAACCATCCTGGACATCCCTGAAGTTTTTCTTTTCTGAACTTTAACTTTTCACATAAATCATATTCATGGTATTTTTAAAGAAAAAAACTGATGCTATTTATTAAAGCATGATGGGGCAGATGTTCTTCTGCCCAGCCACATGTATAGGGCCCAATGCATCAGTGTCATCTCATAATGGGGAAGACTGCACTCAACTCCAAACACAGCGTGAGGGAATTTTTAGCCATCTGAGGCTGGGGTCAGTGGACAGAAAGTTACTCAAGGGAAACGTCAGAGAAAGGGGGAATTCTGTCTTACGCAACCTGGAACACTTCTTGGTGGGGACAGGCCTCAGTGGTCAGGTAACTGGCAGGGTGTGTGAGCCTGAGTGGCCAGGAACAACCACACAGCACCTAGGGCATGGTGGGGACTACAGAACCTGACCAAAGAGGGAGTATGGTCAGAGAGTGAAGAAAGGGATTCTGGCGACTATGACTCAGCAGAGTCTTCATCAAAACCTGCTCTGACAAGGCAGTGCCTAGCTGTGCCACTGAGAAGGTGTAGAAGCCTGACTAAAGCTTGGATCGTTGCCAAGTGAGGATTGTTGCCACTGCTTACCATGTTTTGGCCCAGTAAAAATGCTCCCACCTTGCCTGCTTTGCTGTGAGCACCACGTTTATATAGAAGTTGGCCTTCTGTGGCTGCGCCACAAATGATTGATGATGGATTGAGTGCAGATCTCTGAAAGAAAGATCTGAAACAAGTTCAGTCCACAGCAAGGGGTATGTGTGTGGGGGGTGGTAGATGACCTCTTTTAAAAATGGATTAAAAGTAAAATCCAAAAGCTGTGCAATCATGGTTTATAAATTGTGAAAGTTATGAAGTAAATTGGGGAGCAAAATAGCATTTAGAGAAGCATAAGTCTTAGTAATACCCCTCTGGGGGATTCACCATTGGCTCAGTGATGTCAGGGAACTCCTGGGACTTGTTCCCCAGGGCTCAGTAAAGAGCTCTGGATATAGTAGCTGCTCAATCAATATGTCATATCTGACTGACCAGGGACTCTGGCTAGACAGTCGGACCTGAAAGTGCTCTGTAGGAAAGTTTATACAGTTCAGAGAATGTGATTACTGAAACAGTGGAAATAAGCCTGTCTATACAGAGAGGCTTAGTGTCAGAAATAAATTCTCCTAAGAATCCGTCACATCCAGGCACTGCTTGACCAAGGTTAAAAGCAGAAAAAGCCCTCCCGAGCTGGTCTGCAGTGAGTTGTCCCCTGGGCTTGGCTTTTGTGATTTGCATTTACATGTCTACACCAGAGATCTTTGGGGCAGGGGTTTCAACTGCACATGACACAGGGCACAGCCTCTGCTTGGAGGAAGCCACACTCTGCGAGATGGATAGAAACAAGCTCCTCTTTGGGGGACTGTCTCTCCTGTCGTCCAGAGCCAAAGCTTAACTGCATCTGTCTAGGTGTTTGAAGTCTGTGCAAGGGCAAAAGGACACAAGTTATACAAATAAATGACACAGGGGGAGAAAGAAAAAGGAATACAAGAAGAAGGAAAAGGAGAAACAAAGGTTTAAAATCTCATCTTTTATCATTCACAATGGAAATAAATAATTTGGATTACATTTTTCTGTGTCTTTGAAAGACAGACTCATTGATTGAATGTGGTTTCCTTTACACTTCAGCATGACAGGACTGTGGTAGAGATAATTATTTGTGATAGCTTGCAGTCCACTTAATATTTAAAATGTATTTTGTAGATATATCAATAAAATATGATTTGATAATACAAGAGACTGCAATGGGACAGAGCTGGCGGGCTCACCATGCAGTATAGATGCAGTTTTTCCCCGCAAATATCTTAACAGTTGAGTGGAGCAACCGTATAGCCTATGGATAGCGAGGGCTGCCTGGGTACGGGTTCGCTCGTTTCATCTGCACAAAAACCATGGCGTAGGCACAGTTACTTTCAGTTTTCCAACAGACAAGAAGACAGTCCTCAGCTCCTTGCCACTCAAAATGTAGTCCACTTCCAGTAGCATCATTACTTTGGAAATTTTTTTAGAAATACAGAGTATCATGCCCTCTGCCACAACTGACTTAAATACGTTAATTTGAATAAGATCTCTGGATGAAGTGAGAATTTGCCCAGGTCCACACAGCTAATAAAGTGGTAAAGAGGAAACTCAGAGGTGTAACTGACACCACCAAAAGCCCTCGCTGACAGTGAGTTACCCCCGATGGCAGTGGCCCTTGTCACAGGGAGGACTTGATCCTGCGCTTGGGACTGTGTGCATTTACTCTG
This sequence comes from Dinomys branickii, assembly GCA_004027595.1. Lineage (NCBI taxonomy): Eukaryota > Metazoa > Chordata > Mammalia > Rodentia > Dinomyidae > Dinomys > Dinomys branickii. Next base: position 222,416 of record PVLD010000804.1, read on the forward strand.
TTACATTGGTATTCACTCGCAGAGAAATTAAAAGTAATTGGTAGACTAAATTTTTGTTAATTAGGGCTGTTAAACACTGTACTGGAAGTTTACCTCTTAGCAAGGGAGATGGAATTCAATCCCCACTCCCGTTGTTGCCTCCTCCACATCATCACTGAGGAGTATTAAAAGTACCCCCTGTATATGGGACTATTTTAGATCCTGAGAAAAAGAATAGGGCTGTAAAATGAACATGAACTATAGCTTCCTGCTGCCATGCTAGCTGAGGGCTTGGCATGGTGCCTATTAACATTTAATATAGAAAACTTAAATTGCAAGAAATAAACCTCTAGAGCAGGAAAGATTATCTGCCACGCTTTTACCCTTGAAATGGTTGCCAGTTTGGCTGACTTGAATTAGCTACCAAGCTTGAAGGATGGAAAACATAAGGGAAGGGAATTAGAAGGCCATTTGTTCCAGGCATGGGGGGATATTAAAAAGTTCAGGAGGAGGGGCCAACACATAGTCACAGGACCATCTCTTCAGAGCGAAGCAAACCCTAGTGCCACCTTCTCCCACACTGATGGCATTGCGGTGTGTTTGGTATTTGAGCGGAACCGGTTGTGGGGCAAGACTTACACCGCATCCTGGATCAGCCCCGAGCAGCTCTGTGACCTCGGGCAGGATATCAAGCCTTTCTGTTTTTGTCTTGTAATAGGGAGAAGTGGTGGTACCAGAGCGTTGAGAGACTGATGAAAAGAGCTGAGGTATGTTTTAGGCATGGCCTGGCGTAGGCGTTCTGTGTTGGCTCTTAGTTTTCATTGCACTCCGGGAATGTTAATGTTAGGGTTAGATGTGGGTTATATAAAGCCATCCTGTTTGTGACCTTGGGGGAGTGTGCGGAGGTCATGTAGCGTCCTGTGACAAATGCAGCATAAATGAGCAAAGGAAGGAGAAGGCATGGCATTTATTTAACCCATCGTAAGTACCATTGGCAGGTGCTTAGACACTGTCCAAATTCTATATTGGTTGTCTCCTTTGTTTCTTGTTTTTTGGGGTAGAGTTCTAGATTTTTCTGTGTGTCAGAATTATCAAAGGAATAATTTATAACATTCTTTCACTTTTCCTGTAAGATTTTGATGTTTTCAGTCTGGTATCTGTCTCAGATAAGTCCCTCCTCTGATGAATGGTGGCTCTGCAGGATGGCTGTTCTTCCCTTGTGGTTTAATGGGTTCACTTTCCCACTCACTGTGTATTTCCTGGTTCCTTCTGCACATGGAGGAACAGTGGAATAAGCTAGATACTCTCTTGCTCCCAAAGTGAAAGGGACATTGTTGTTCTGAGTACAGTTCCAACCATGTGAACTTATTTAGGATCACTGGGTCACATTATTTTGGAACAAGGATAAAGATACCAGAAAATCATGGGAATATTTTGAGATAAGAAAAAGGTGGGTCATGGTATAGTTCAATAACCAGTAGCTACACTGCTTGGTTGGCTTGGAGAAATGAAGTCAGTGCTTTAAAAGACAACCTTAGGATTTGACAAGTGGCTGGAAACATTGGTGGCTCATGCAGACAGAGAACCAGGAAACCAGGTGGAAGAGGGACATTTTTGAGACCAAATGTATGGTAAATACCTAGGAATAACAATGTAAAAGAGGAAACACATACTTTGGAACATAGCTCCATTGCCGTGGGCCCTGATGTAAGGCAGAACTTCACAGTGTAAAGGCAAGAGAAGGAATCTGCTCACCTCGTGGTGTCCAGAAATCAAAGGAAGGGAGAGGAAGCCGAAAAGGAGTCAGGTAACATACTGTCCCCAAGTCATACCTCTAATTCACAACCTCCAATGACGCCCCATCCTCTAAATTTCCATTGCCTCCCAGCAATGCCACCAGATTATAAATTCAACACTGTATTAATCCACTGCTAAAGTTAGAGCCCTCATGATCCAGTCACTTTCTGAAAGCCTCACTTCTTAGCACAGAGGACTTCTGCATGCATTTCGGATATAAGTCATACTTACGGAGCTTTATGTAAATAACAAACCTGAAGACCGAGATCTTGCGAGTGTGAGAATAAGCAATGACAGTGACTGAAATGGAAACATCATCGTTAACATAAAGTTACCAGTGTGATTCACTCTTTGAACTTTTCATGAGAAAATGTCTGGATGACTTCATTTTTGAGCCAAAGTCTGTTATCCCCCTAAGAGATGGCTTACATAAAGAAAGCAGTTCTGTCCAAGAGCATCCTAGAGCCAGACTGCCTTTGACTAAATGTCCACTCTGCTGACATCTGCTGGGTAATTTGAGAAAGTTGCTTAATCTCTGTGAGCTGTTTCCTAGCAACCTCAGAGGGTCATTGAGATTTTCAAGTTAATATGGTAAAATGTTTCAAATAATACTGCTTGGTGTAGAGAAATTTCTGTTAAGAATCAGTATGACAGTCAGCTTTCCATGACTAACACATTCCTGAGATAAATACTCCATAAAGAGAAAAGGTTTATTTTGGCTCTTACTTTTAGAACTTACAGCCATGTCAGTTGATGCCATCACTTTTAGGCCTAGGGCAAGGCAGCACTTTATAAAGGAGCGTGCCATAGACCAAGCAAGTCACTTTAGAACAGTTGGGAAGCAAGGGGGGAGGAAGAGGCATGACCAGTGCCCTACAGTCCCTTTCCAGGACCCAACTCCGATGACCTAAACTTTGCCTCCTAAAGATTTCAATATGCCCAAGTCTTCAACACCTGGTCCCTTGGAGGGCGTTTAAGATCCATACTCTAGCAGCTAGCCATTGTCATTATTTTCAATTAATGTGCTTTCTTTCCCCTGTAAGTGATGAAGAAAGAAAATCCCTGACTACCATGGCCCAAGTGGGAAGGATGTGTACTATGTGATGGAACATCGCTTACTAATTCAGCAGTCTGTTGAGACTATCAGAAATTTCTTTTGACCTCTATGTTTGGATCCTTAATGTGTTGAGTATATATTAAGTTCACTTTATTCATGATCATGAGAGCTTCGATCGTTCTTACCATCACATTCAAACAGCATTGTCCTGCAGAAGAAAAAACAATCCCTTTCTTCCTGTGTGAATCTTTTTAGTTTCAGAGATTTCCAGCAACCTGCTATTCATATCTAAATGGTCAAATTGATCTCCTCTGAGGCTTCCTCATATGACAAATGGAATTGGAATGACTCTGATTAGCATACAAAGCTGCAGGACCTTGTAAAGGAATATACTAGATAGAAGTTCTCTTCCAAAGGTTGAGGAGATTTGAGAACAGGTGTATCCAGTAGGTATAACCACTGAGCACCAGAGAAAGGAATCTGATACTCAGATTTGAACAGCCTGTGGTCAAATAGATAATCATGAGCCAAGTTTTGCAATAAACCTTTTCTGATTCTAAAATGTACAATTTAAAGACAACTTGGCAACGTGATTCACAGACTGAATGGCTTTGGATATGAGTCTGAGAGCACTGCCAGGGTCATTTCAGAGGAAAGGAGGAGAAATTCACAGCAGGGTCTGTGATGCCACATAGACCATGATTCTAAGTACTGTGCTGTGGAGGGGCCCAGTGGGTCCTGCAGATCATGAAGTAACAGACATGGCACTGTAGGTGAGGGATATTGGAAAAGAGCTGCTGGCATCCAGGACTAAATGATAAGGGCCATATTTCTTTAATGGGTTTATGTACTACAATCCTGGATTTTCAGAATTGTGTTTAATAGATTAATCCACCATATTTGAAGGTATACTCATGGAGGTGAGAATCCTTTCTTAGCTATCTCTTGGACAGAAATAGATAACATGATCGAAAAACTACAATCATTGATACCCTTAGAGGCAATCTGTGTGTATTAGTTCACTTTTCATTCCTATAAGAAAATATCTGAGGCTGGAAATGTTATAACAGTAAAAGGTTTATTCAACTCACAGTTCCAGAGGTTCAAAAGCCTGGTGTATGCTATTTCTGACAGCTGCTAAGGACCTCCTGGTGGATGATATCATGATGGTCCGAGCTTGTGCAAAGGCCAGCGATCACATGAAAAGATAGGAAGCAGGAGCGCAGAGAGCAGGCAGTCTCCCTTTATTCAGGAACAGTCCCTCCTTTCAGGAACTCAGTTCAAAAGATGAACATCATTCTCTTCCTAGGACAACACCCTGAGTGATCTAATCACTCCCTACTGGGCCCTGGCTGTTAAGGTGCCATCTCTTGGCACATGGGAGACAAGTGCTCTGAGCCGTGACTCTCTGGGGTATAAACCGCACCCAAGCTGTGGCACTGCCATTAATTCCTGTAAGAATGGCTCACAGGCAGAGTTCTAGAGGCCAGGCACACCATGGTCCAGCACATAGAGAGTTGTGTTTGTTTGTTGGTTTAAGTGATAGAAGTAGAAGGAGGAAAAAAAAAAACACCTTGCTTTATGAACTGAGTGGGCTGCAAGGGCTCTGGTTAAATGCTGCCAGGAGCTGTGGCTCTCACTGGTCATCATGTCACTTAAATGTTGAAGATTAATTTAGTAACAGCTGTGCCAAAACTGTCATAGGACATGAACAAATTAACCCTGTTCACGTTCTCTCAGAATGTGAAAGTCCCGCCCAGGAACTCCGAACACGCTTCTCCTCTGTCCCCTCGCTGTGTGGACCTCAGCGCATCCTTAACGCAGTGGCCTGGGAGTGCCTTTCGTTTGTTCCCTTTAATGGCATTTTTAGATATTGCTAGAAAGAAAAGTTAAAACTCTGATCTAGGGCTAGGTCACCTACATTTTGTAGGATGATGCTCCTTTCCTTGGGACCTGACACATTGACTTTGTGACAGAGAACCAGGGATTTTCTAATGAGCGGGGGCAGGTTTCCCTTCAGACCCTAGGGAGAGACAGGGACAGTGATTGGGGTGAGGAGCACCAAGCTGCTGCCATGGAACATCTTCCTGTAATTGTTAAATAAGCAAGTCAACAGTGAGCCCCTCCCTCAAAAGGTGGTGTACACCTTTTGCAGTACCACGGGGAGGTAGAAACAGGCTTCATGTCTCTTCCAGCTTCCTCTTCCAAAAGATTTCAGAGAGGGAAATGGCAGAATGGCAGAAAAGAGACTGGGACAGATTGGTAGGTGGCACCTGTGCAGGGGCTGCACCCCTTGCAATGCCAGCTAGGCACCAAGTCCCTTGATCACGCACACTGGTGATAAGCTGTGGCAGAGCAGAGGGAGCATTGCACGATAGATGGGGGGCTCCGCTTGCAGTCTAGGAATGAACTGGAGCCCTCAGCTCTCTGCAGAAGTGTAACAATTCCAGAAAATGAAATTCAGCATTACACAAGCCTGAAGTTGCATTAGCGTATTTTCAAAACTTAAACACTTTGAATTTGTTAATAGTAATAGCCAACTTCTAATGAAAATTAGCTACTTACTTCCTTTGATTGTTACTACCTCTCTTCAAGGTCAATATTATAAATGCTATCTTAATGGATGAGGAAGCAGAAACTCAAACTACACATTCCGATGTGCCTGGCTACTCTGTATTCGGTTTCCCCACCATCTTCTGCTATGTCTAGAATATATGCCTGTACTCAGCAATTGTATAGAAAAGGTATGTTTTGGAATTAGGACCAAAGAGAACATCAGAATCACTGGAGGAGGTAAGTTCCTCATCTCCTTTGCATCGGTCAAGGAAAACAGATGTATCATTGTGTCAGAGTAGTGCAGCATATGTTTATGTACTAACTCCCACGTTCAATGCACTTATTATGTACTGCAGACATATACTAGTAAAACACAGTCAGAGAGAAGAGCAGGAGTCCTGGCCTCAGCCCTCCATAGGGATATTTGGGGTTGCACCAAGGACAAGAATGAGGAAGGGAGGTCTAAGAAAGGGTAAGATGGTGAGCAGCCCAAAGTCAAGGAAGAGGACATTGGAACAAATAGAGACTCTTTGTGAAAGACTTTCAGCTTCCCTGCATTGCTGATGTCGTAGAGAGCCTGGAACATATTGTAAGTTGAACTTCTCCCTGTGTATTCTTCCTTGCACCAGATGCTCTCCTTGTGCTTTCTTATCCTGAGGATGCAGGAAAAAACCTGGCTATGTTTTTCTTACTTCACTGATGACAACATGGAATACTTCTGTAACTCTGATGTGTAGGATTTTTTTTCCCAGCATCAAGCAATTCTTAGTAGATTCTCCAATGGACACCAATGGGACATCCTCTTACCACTCAGCTGACATTCCCTATGTATAGCCCCATATTGAAGACTCCATCCTACCAGTTTCCTTCACATCAGATGTCACTTGAAAGCCTGGGTCACCTGCACTTCGGGCTCATAAGCTACAAAGCAGGGTTTTCACAGCCCCCTCTTGAGATGTCATTAATTTGCTAGGGTGACTCACACAACTCAGGAAACAGTTGCACTAGCTGGTTTATTATGAAGGACATTGTGCAGGATATTGATAAGCAGAAGATATTAGAGCTACAGGGGGTTGTGGTCTGGGGGTGCACTGTCCATGCCAACTCCCGACTCACCATTCTTCCAGCCCCTCAATGTGGTAAGTAACCCAGCAGCCACCAGAACTTAGTCCTTTGGGGTTTTTATGAAAGGCTGTATATAGATAGGATTGGTAACATCACCAATCATCAGTGATCAGTCATTTAACCTTTAGCTCCTCTCCCTGTTTTGGAAACTGGGCAGTCCCAACCTTCTTGTGATATATTGATGATTCTGGTGACCACCCCCTAACTAGAGGCTACTTAGAGGCTGCAGGCCACCAGCCTAGTTACTAGCATACACAAAGCCCCTGGCCACCTGGGAGAGTCCACAGATTTTAGAAACTGTATGCAAGGAAACAAGACCACATGTACAGATCATTTCCCCAAGTCATGTTTACCATGGCTGCTGATGAAACGTAGGTCACCAGTATCTGCTTGCTTTGATTATCTGTGAGCCCTTCTCGCTCACTGATTCTAATTTCTGTAGGGAAATGAAGGCTTCCTTGTTGAATTGTGACAACTCCCCTTTTATAAACTGTGCTCTCTGCAGCTTCCCAAGCCCCGGAGACACAGGTTTCAGGACTACCTTGTCCTCAGCAGATAGCTCAGGGGCCTTTTAGGAGCTCGGTACAGAGATACAGACTCGCTCAGCATCCCATCCTGCCCAGACAAGTCAGGCCCACTGTCTGTGAGGTGAAATCCATTGGCTTATTTTTCTGAAAAGTTTGCACGTTATTTTCCTTGCGTGATTCATGCAGGTAAAGCAAAAGTGCCTGACCACCTTACCCACTGCTCTTCTCTCACCATGTCTGGCAGGAATATTGATGTTATTAAAGCTGACACACATATATCAATGTCTGGTATTTATTTAATGTCACTTCTAAATTATTCATTTTCCCTTGACAGGAACAAATGTACAGTAACTCTTACTAATTTGGGCTAATTGAGGGAAAGGGCAATTGTACAGCAAAATCTTCATTAACAGGAATCCAACTAAGACCTTAATTAATCAACTTGGTGGACTCCCTCCCTGTGTAAGAAACTCATAACTGAGCTGCTGTAAAGTCCTGAGATACACAGAGAATCCTAAAGTGAAGCCTTACCTAGGCACAGTGAACTGGTTTTCTCATTAACTAGTCCTTACAATGCTGAGACCAATATGTAAGATCAGCGCATGGATAATCCTCTGTGCACGGGACACTGCAGTGCACGTTTTGTGTGGTTAATGTTTGTTCCACGTAAAAAGAGATTTAGAGGATGGAGCCAGTTTCTGAAGGCCTCCCTGAGTAGGAGAGGCTAGGAGACATCTGAGCCCGTGCTGCTGAAGTGCAGAGTTCATCCATAGTCCTTGACTGCAGTGCTCACCCTCTGAAAGCCATGATGACTGCTGGAAAGAGTGGAAGGAGGATTGTGTTGAGCCACAGTGAATTCCTGCTCCTGAGACATTCCCAGGCACACAGTGGGTGGTATCTTGTTGGGATTCACATTTCTAAAGGATGAAAAATTTAAATTTTATTCTCACTCTGAGATACTATGATGTAAAAACACCCAACCAAAATACCTCCATCTCCTCAGAATACCATTTACTGTAGGTTATGCTTTTTTTTCAACATGGGTCAGATTTTTTAAGTTTATTTGTATAATTTAGATATACACAATGATCGTAGTCATCATAGGAAATTCACATGTGTATGTAGTTTGATTCCTCTTTTTTCTTCCTAATCTCCTCCCTTCCATCCCTCTTCCCCTGCTTATTTACAAAACCTAGTAGAGGAGATAAACAGAATATATTCAAAACGACTACACAGTCTGCAAAGTTGAAAAGTGTTATTAAAAATAACAAAACAAGTAGGCAAAGTCCCGAGGAATTGGGTGGGAGTGAAGAGGGTTACAGTTTATTACATAGGCCCAAATGAACAAGTAACTTCTAAACTGACCTGAAGATCAGATTGTAAACTGCTCTGTCAAGTTCTACTGAAGCTTCAACCTTTGCCTTAAAGTCCAGCCTCCTACAAAGCCCTGTAAGGTGTCATCCTCTTCCCCTTCTTTTCACACCTTTACCCCTCTCTGCACCTTGCTGTTTCCCACCCCCCCCACCCACACACACACAGATACACCTTGCTCTGTGCTGGCTTCCTTGGTTTCTCTGGAATTGCAGGTAGCTTTCAGTCTCTTGGGCCTTACCACTTGGTATTGCTGCTGCTTGCCATGTTCTCCCCTAAATAGCCAGGGCATTGCTACCTCCCTGCTTCTACCTCATTACCTTCCTGAGCCTGTCTCCACCAAGCCATGATAAACTGCAATTCTCCCTCATCCCTGAGAGCTTAATCCCTCTTCCTTACTTTATTTTCTCTACAGCTTTTATTCATCATCATTTAGCATGCTGGACATTTTGCTTGTTAAAAAAGTGTGTATCCTGTCTATTTCCTTCCAAGAATGTCAGCTACTTGAAAGGCAAGAGGGCTTGTCTCCTTTGATCACTGAATCTTCTCGATTCCTATCCCAGCGCCTAGCACAGAGAAAGTGCTGAAGACACTGTGGCCTGTGAATACTCCATATTATTACTTACTGGTTAAATAGCTTCGTGTGAAGTCTGTAACAAGAGTTTTCTTTTTGGAAACAAATAATACATTCAACTAGTGATTTTGTTTGGTTATTTATTCAAAATACTTAAGCTATTGCAAAGATACACTTTTTCAGTGGATTTTATAAGAGTCCAACTAAGTAAATTGGAAGCCATGGGTTGTCATAGACACAAGGCACGTAAGAAAACTGTTGATGAAAAGAAAGGAAAAAAATACTTTTAAAAAAGTAGATTCAGTTGTTGAATGTGATCATGTTTTCCCAGCAGAATCCTTATTCCCTCCTGGTCCCGCACTGGGGTCTGTTGTGTCCCTCAGCAGCTACTTGAGCTCTGGCATGCAGAAGCTGCTCACAGGAAAAAATGGTTGGTTCAAAGCATGCAAGACTGCAGTTGCACATTGTGGGTTTGCCGTCGTCTTGCTGTCATTAAATTGCTGCCCACGTTATTCCCCCCCCCCATGCCATCACAGGCCCACCTGCCAGACACTTACATCATGAAAGACTCAACCAATGAGGTTTCCTGCAAGAATCCCTGAAACAAATCATGATGAGGAGCACCAGAGTGATGCATTTCTGTATGGGAGAGCAAACGGAAGTCACCGCAAACAAGCAAGGAGAGCCTGAGTCTCCCTTGCGTTCTAGTCTTACCTTATGTACGGCATCCTAATCTAAGCAGATGATCTTGTGGTTTCTGGGACTGACGTAATTCTAGAGAATGGTTTTCTGATCCTTCACATCCTGACCTGAGAGATGCTGCTACATGGGAGCAGCTTTCAGCACTGTATTAGTTTGGTGGAATTTAGCATTTCTCTGGCATTTTATGCCAGGAAATATTTTCACTTTCCTTAGTGGCAGTTCAGACACAAAGAGAAATCAACATTTTAAAATTCAGATAAGAAGGAGTTAGTTTACAGTTAGAGATTTTGAGCGCACTGCTTTTGTGTGATAATATTTGAAATTTATTTCCACAAGTTATTGCACATTCATTTCTGGAGTTTTCATTGCAGAAAATTGCCAGAAGGAATGGATTTTGTCTTCTTCAGCTGGCAGAACAATTTTCCACCTGTCGCCCAAATATTTGATGAGAAGGATTATGTTGCCAGCTCTGAAAGTTTATACCGTGGATCCTTAGGAAGTGAGAGGGCCCTGATAGCAGAGTCCAGCTTGCTAAAGCATCTATGAAGGTATGGATGGATTTCCAGTAGTTAGGGCAATTTCTGAAAGACTGGCTTCAATGATACAAACACACATCAGAGTGTTTCTGAAAATACAGCATGGCAAATGATGTTTTGCATATTTTATACTGTAACTGTATTCTCATACTCAGCAAAACTCCTATGGCCTTGCCAAGGATCTGAATTAATTGCCTAAAATTATGGTTGATTATCTTCCTGGTAAATGGAACCTAAAAAGGAGCCCTGGTGTCTGGGTGTAGATGAAATTGTCATTTGATTTGAGGTTCAAGCATTGGGTTTTATAGTTCTCTGTAGTTTGTTAGGTGTAGAGCCAGCATAGTCAGTACAATCAACGGAAAACAGTCTTCAAAAATCCTTGCATAAAGGCAGCAACCTTTTAAACTGTCAGAATAAAAATAAAACTCTTTTCCCCTTGTTTCTTCAAACGTTTTATGGATGCCATAAGTAAAAATAATATCTTTACTGTCAAAAGAATTTTTCTGAAGCATAGATAGATTTTACCATGCCACATCAGGACGTTTCAGCTGATTCAGAGGAAAGGTGGAACTCCTTGGGTGGAGATTCACATCCCTGGGCATTGAGCCCTGCACTTAGCTTTTCTCTCTCACTTTCCACAGGCCCATGTGCCTTTCAAGCCAGTCGAGATAGACTGACAGTGTCCGCTTCACACTGCAAATTATGTGACATCCCTCTTTTGTTCACATCATTTCTTCCCTGATTTATTTATCGAATTTAAACCTTGCCTCCCCATCATAACTTAATTCAGGTTTTCATCTTAGGAAAAGGCCTTCCATGCAACGTGCACCAAGAAATAGTGTCATTCGCTTTCATAGTGTCAGACCATTTTTGTGTACTTTTTTTTTAACGTTTTTCCTCTATCAGCTGCATACAAATCCAGAATAAGCCAGATTCTGTTATGTGAAGCATTGTTTTTGTTGTTCTTAATGCGGACATAATAGCCCTACTTCAAACTGAATTTCTTGCATATTTCTCTACTGGAAAATCTGCCAATTTGTACTTCCTAGAGCTGGTGAGTGCCACCTGCCTTGTCCTTTGGTGGTGAGCCAGCAGAAGCAAAGGAATGTGGGGGTGTCAACAGTCTTTTAGTAGCCACTGTATTGGCTATAGTTTTTGTACACTGTGTCATTAACTGATGAAAGTCAAGTAGAATTCCCATCAGAGGCCCACAGTACGGAGAGAAAAAGTTGACAGGGAAGCACAACTTCCCCCAGCACTCTCCTCCTCCTCAGTGCACCTGACCAGACCGTATCCTCCCGGCTGTGGACATCTGCCCTCTCTGTCCCAGGAAAGCTCTGCAGATGTCTTCATTTTCTTACTTTGTGCTTCTCATACAGAGCTGCCCCATCCTGGGTGAGAAACACCACACTGTCTAGGAGGAATTCCAGGCTGAGTGTGCCATGTCAAGTTTCACTTGAGTGTTAATTTCATTTGAAAAGATGGAGCCTTTGGTTTTTTTTTCTTTTTAATTAGATACATGGTAAAACAGCAACTGAAATTTGCCTAAATTTTAGGATTAAATATATATTAGCAGAAGAGTACCTTCTGTAAGTCCAGCTCTCCACTTTGGCACCTTACAGATTTTTCTATTCATTCTTCTTCGTCCATAGTTTTATTTCAACACACATATTTGAAAAGCACTGATAAAAGTGTTTGGTGTTATCTAGCCTTTTTGTAGTTAATATTCCATTTGCAATCTTTGCCTTTCTTCCTGAGATGTTCCCTGTGTCATAGTCTGCTGTAACAAAATCCCGGATCCGAATTTACCACCCATCGTCATATATGTGCCTGTCTTGGACCTCTTGACCGTGGTGGCTGGAACGGTTACAGCCAGCCTTCATATCCCTGGGTTCCTCATCACCAGATTCAGCGAGCTACAGATAGAAAATACTCATAAGCACTGTATCTGTGCTAAACTACTGAACATATATGGATTTTTTTGTCATTATTCCTTAAAGTAATACAATGTAGTAATTATTTACATAGTATTTGCATTGTATTAGGTTTTAAATACAGACGTTTTAAAGTACACACAGATATGAACAGATTGTATGCAAATATATGCCAATTTATATAAGGGACTTGAGCATCTATGAGTTTTGGTATTCTTGGGGGTCTTGAAAGCAATCCAAGGGGCAACTATGTAGAATCCAGACCATTGTGAAGTCTTGCTCAAAGAATTTGAGGAGCAGATGTAAGGGCAGAAAAGAAGAGAAAGGGTAGAAACCAATTCCCGCTGATGTGATGACAATTCTTTTTTTTTTTTTTTTTTGCGGTGCTGGGGATCGAACTCAGGACCCTGCGCTTGCTAGGCAAGCGCTTATTCCACTGAGCTATATCCCCAGCATGATGACAATTCTTAAAGGGAGCAAAACAACATGGGACAACCAAAACTCAGTGATTCCTTTTATGCCTTTGTACACCTTTTATGCATATGGTCACTGTTCCCTTTTCAACCTTTAAAGGAAAGGAAGACATGGGAAATGGGGCCATAAGTGGGAAGGCGTCATTTCCTCATTAGTGGGTAGACCTGCTTTGTTACGGAAATTTTGCAGTTTGGAGAGAGTGTTGGGATACTATGAGACTGACAGTAGTTGGGGAATGTATACTTTTTGGAATTTTACATAGCATAGTGCTTAACGGTGTTACTCACGGTGCATGTCTATGTTCTGGAGGGGAACTTCTGAAATTCAGTAGGATGATAGTGGTAATGATGGAAGCTGCTCTCATACAATCCCATATGTTTAAAAACAGAGGAAGTATATTTCTTACCATTCTGGAGGCTGGGAAATCCCAGATCAAAGTTCCAACCAATTCACGATGTGTGAGGAATGGCTGTCCTGTTACTGCCACCTCATACGGCAGAGGGGACAAGGTGCCTGTCTCCTATCCCTTTTGCAAGAGTTCTCTAATCTTAAAAGAGGAGAGCTCTTGTCCTTGGGACCTAATACCTCCCAGAGGCCTCAACTCCTAATACCATTACCCCAAGGCTAAGATTCCAGTGTATGAATTTTAGAGGGATATAAATACTCAGTTTGTTCTAGAGATTTTGGTGATTCATTTACAACTTTTTAGTATTACAGAAAAACCAAATGCTTGTGTTTGCATCTTCTACCCTTATGACTATTAAGTGCCATTTTCCTTTCTGTTTCATGCATTTTTAAAAAGAAACTTAAAGCACATATAAAGCACTTTTTTCTTGCATACCTTAGTAATTTAAAATCTTCCTATTTTATTTTTATATACAGTATTAATCTACATTCATATACTTGTGAGTGGAATATATTATACTACTTTGTGACTGACATATGAACATTTATATGAATGGCACCCGTGAGGATGTCCCTTCTCTAATTTTTCTTATGCAATATAAACTGAGATTTCCCTATGTTAGTAGATGCATCAGTGGGACTTTCTTACTGAGGTATTGTAGTCTCTGAATATGTCTTATTGATTTATTAGTTCTACTGTTAGTAGACAAATTTTTTGGCTTTAAGTTTTCTCTGGAAAACATCTAGAACATATATTTATTTTATTCATTCCTATCCTGGTGAAAATTTCTATGTGTCTCCAATTATTAATATGCATTGGGGAGAATTATTATTTAAAAGTTATTTAGTGCCCAGAATACTTTAAAACAAGTACCATAGAGGAAACCATGGTCCAAGGACTTGGAAGTCACTGATGCACTGCTTCTCGCTGCCTATAATCAGGGCTAAATTTAATTCATCTTAAAAATTTTCTTTCTATCCTCTGAAGAGACACCAGGGTAGGCAACTGCAAATCCCTTTGGTTACATAGATATGTCGGGGCTGGGGATATAGCTCAGTGGAATAAGCCCCTGCCTAGCAAGCGCAGGGTCCTGAGTTCGATCCCCAGTACCACCAAAAAAAAATATTAGCTGAGCATAGATATGTCTCAGAGCCATACAGTGGAGAAATTTAAAAGAGCATTTAAACTTAAATCCTATTTCTGAAAATGAAGCACTGTCAGTTTTTGGTTTCTTCTGGAGGAATGGTGGTCAACTGTGGACCCGCTGTTCACTTGTTCTGATCAGAGATGCTGATTGAAGGTGCTTCTGTTTGGTTTCTCTTTAGCTTGCAGGAGTCTCCTCTCTTTAGCCTTTCTTCTAAGGTTTCATCCTCTTAAGTCCCTTGCATGTACTAATCAATGCTTTTTCAAAATTATGTATATATTGCTCCATTTGTAGAGCTTAAACTAATAAAAAGATCTCATAATAGCTGTTCTTACGCAGGACCAATAGGAGTACCATCCCATTTTTATATCTGACTTTATATTTAGGCTTGTGCATACTCATGTATATGTGTCTTTTTATTGAGGAAATACATAACGTATTATGTTCTTTCTGCTTAGGAGGCCTCCCACCTTGATGCCATGATTACATGCACACAAGCAGTTCTGGACACGTGGGTTATATTTAGCATGTGGCCCCTGGGTTGGCTAGTTACACTTTGATATGTTTATGCAGGCAGTTTTTGCTGTTTCCAGACTTATGTCACTGATAATAATGGGATGGGGTGTTTAAAGTATAGCAAATGGCATGTTTAAAATGCTTGCAGCAGGATTGTTTCTACTTATAAAACAGAACAAAAGCTTAACACCCTAAAAGGCCATTGGCAGAATAAATAAATATGATATATTGACAGAGTAAAATCTGCAATGGAAATGCATGAACTCCTACAACATGCATTGACAAAGATGCCTTAAAAAGCTATTTTTAAGTTTTGAAAAGAACAGTCAAAAGCCTATGAATAACCAGTAAACATGTTAGAAGTTTCTCACTATCATTACAGAAATCATTAGATCATTCTCACCATTGCAGAAATACAAATCAAAAGCACAATGACTTCACACACATTAGGATGGCTGTCATGGAAAGGACAGATAAGAAGAGTTAGTAAGGATGTGGAGAAAGGTGAGCCCTCATATGCTGCTGGCGAGGATGTAAAATTTGCAGCCAATTTAGAAAAGACTTTGGCTGTACCTCAAAGCTGTGTTATGACCTACCAGTTTTACTCCTAGATTATACACTCAAGAAAACTGAACACTAATGTTCACAGGAAGTTTTTATAAGTATTTATAGCATCATTACACATAATAGTGAAAAGATTTAGGTGTCTCCATCTCCTGATGAATGGATAAATACGGCATCTCTGCATAATGGCCTACTGCATGATGGTGTAAAGGAAGTAGAGCACCAAAGCATACGAACATACAAAGCAGAAAGTGTGATGACTGAAAGAAGTCAGTCACAAACTAATACATATGATTTCTTTTGTATGAAATTTTGAGAAGAGGCAATGTCACAGAAATAGAAAAAAGATTGATTTACAGGGGCTGGGCTGGCCTGGGGACAGCAACTGATAAGGGTTCAGGATTTTTTTTTCAGAGTAAAGAAAATGTTCTAAACTTACATTGTCAGATTGAAGCATAACTCTGAATGTACTAAAAACATTAAACTGTACAGTTTGGTGAATTTTGACATGTGAATTATATATCAGATTTTAAAAGTAATCAGAAGAATGCATGTATTCTGCTACAGTGTTTTGAATTTCAGAAACAAACAACTCACTATGTTGTCTAGAGTTTATACCCATATGGTAAAACAATAAATACTGAAGGAGGGAATGGTCTGAAACTAGAAAGGAAAATGAAGCATAGAGTAGTGGCCACTGTCACTGAGATTCAGATAGAGAATCATAGCAAGGAAATACAACAGAGTTCTGGGCCTCAGAATGCCCCGTTTTCTTCTGTGGAGTGTAGTGTTCTCTTGAATATCACGTTTCCAGTGTTTAAAATTTGCGTATTGCTCTAACTGATGATGGTTACAGAATAGCTCACATACATCAAGTCCTTCATGGTAACAATTGGACTATGTCCTTCTCAGCCTTTCGGAGGAGATAATGCGCTTTTTATCAGTGGAACTCTGTGTTGTGCCTTGGTGAGAGTGAAAGGGAGACAGAGGTGCTATCACAGAGATGGCTCCTTGCTCAGCTAGTACCTTAACTCTTTATTTTGTTCCAGTCTCAATTGCTTTGTATTAGAAAATGGAGAGGATATGATAGGTAAGGGTAAGGGGTAAGAAAAAGTGACAAAACTACATTGTGTGGAATAGTATTCTCATGATACTCCACTAGATTCTGCTTGTTTCCTCAGTGCTTGTACCATCCTACTGTGAGAGCATTAAACCCACTATCCAACAAAGACTGCACATAATAAGTTGGGGCTGTTTTCTGTATCTACTTCTGGGACATCATGAAAAAGACCAAGCTCTAAGACTGGTCTGTGTGCTACAGAAGAAGAGTGTTACCAGTGACATAAACAGACCATTGAAAATCTGAACTAATAGGGCTACTAAAGTAATGCTCAGTTTTCCAGACTTTGCCCTCATACACTCTTTTTCAAGATGAGGAACAGTTACTTGAACCCCATGCTGTTGTTTTCTGATACTCTGGATGTTTTACTAACGGGAATTCCATGGAACCCCATTTGAATTTTAAAATGTAGCATGGCCCTGGGTTACATGATTGCTCCATAGCAAGTATCCCTGCTGACTTCTTTAAAGTATCTTTTCCATTTTTGTATGTTCACTGTCAAGAGCTGAAAATGTGAAATGGTATTTTAAGCATGGTGTCCAAGGGTGGGTGTCACACGCTGTTGGTGATCAGGTCTCATCAGCACCAGCACCTTAGCGCTCTTTATAAATGTTTTCAGACAGTAGAGCAGTGATCATCTGGTAGGCTCACTGCTGAACTCTCAATAGTTAAATGTCAGAAATTTTGAGAAAGAGTCCACATGGTGGTTTGCACACCCAAAGTCTTAGATTTCATGTCACTGTGCTTTCCTCACAGTCCCTGTATCCAACACCCACTATCCAGTCTGACGATCTATATGGAATATCTGCTAATTCTAAAATTAATATTTAAAGATGTTTATTTTTCCCAGAGAATATTTTTGGAATCCGTTCTATAACACTGCTACAGCTATTAGATAGCCAGGTTGTACCTGAATGTCTAAGTTC
The DNA here is from genome assembly GCA_004027595.1 of Dinomys branickii. Classification (NCBI taxonomy): domain Eukaryota; kingdom Metazoa; phylum Chordata; class Mammalia; order Rodentia; family Dinomyidae; genus Dinomys; species Dinomys branickii. The sequence goes on from PVLD010000804.1 coordinate 239,724, forward strand.
TGATTTTAAGAATCACTTTTCTAGTCAGTTGTGTCTGCTCTTGGCAGCAATCTGGTCTACACTCAATCCTTCTAGTCTGATGAACTCCCATGTGGAGTCAAATCTAAATTCCCTCAAATACAGAAGTGTCCCTTGCCCTTTTACTGATGGGTGGCTCCCTCACAAAATTCTAAGAGCTTCGGGAGGTGATTACAGTGAGCTCGTGGCTCAGCCAGGCCCTGAAATGCCTTGGAATATTTTTACCCTCTCAGCTGTTAATGCAGAGAAAAAGTTGCATGGTGAATGATAGACATAGTTTAAGGCAACTTTAGTTTTAAATGTCATACATTTTTTCTCACTTCAGTCTTGGGATTTTATGGTTAAAAAAAATCCTCTGCTTATAATCCCCTGCCTTCACCTAAACCATTAGCTACTTCAGCGAAGTTACGATTAGCATTTTTCTTCAATCAGTGGATCTCTCCAGGCTTATCTGGTGTTCATTTGCAGCAGTTCCAGTGACAGGACCCAAGGAGTACTCAGTTCCATTCTGCTTGGCCCATAACAAAGACACCCCAAATACCCATCTAAAGCTTCTTCCTTAAGCAGTTTTTTTTCCAAAACACAACAAAATATTTACTTGTGTTGTTGCTATGAAATCTTACTTGAATAAACCTGACTAACAATAGTCACCAACTCATGATTATCCATGGTATCTACCAACTTGACATAATAAAGTATATTAAATAGGTCTATATAAATATCTCTTTTTTCAACTGCTTTTGTGACTTAAGGCCTATTTTTACCTTGAATCACAATGGTACTCTTATGTTGGCTTGCTAGAACATTAATTCACAATAAAGAAAAGCAGCTATGAAAAGATTCTATTGCATAAGTAGATAATTTTCAAGAAATGACAGATCAGTTTATTTTGGTGGGAGATCACATGGGAAAAGTGTACTTGGAGTTTAAGATTAGTTTAAAATTTCTTTTGGAACTTCTGAAAGTAGGAATGCACTCTTTAGATGCACAACATTTCATTTTAATTGGGCAGAAAACCAATATGTTACTTCAAAGGTATTTAGTTATAGTAAAATCCAGTTCAGCTATTTCAAAAGAATCTTTTTTATTCTCTCTGCCCTAGAGTGTTCATAAAGAGTCTACAAATACGGTCTGTTATTTTGTGGGTTTCCCAAATATAACTGGCATAATTATCTTCATATTTGGCTCATTGAGCATTACATTCTTCTGTGAGTCACTGCAGCGTGACAATGGCTCAGCAGTGGAATAGTTCCTGAGACAGAAAAAACCATGAATCTGTTCTAGTAGTTTTACCTGTGAGTCTATCTTTGTCAGTTGAGAACATTGCTTTGATCTATAATTAATCTAACTGAAGCCTAGAGCTTTGGACCCTCTAATAGAAAAACTAGTCATCTGCATTTATGACCAGCCCAGACCTTCAACCTAACCCAGGACCCACATTTATCTTAAAGATTTGTATTGTTTTTCAGTCATAGAGCGAGTAGCACATTCTTCAGAAAGTGGCTCCTTGAGTCCTTGGACGCAGGAGTTATAAGAGCAGGAACTCACCTCATCAATCTCTTATAGTTCTGTAACAGCAATGCTGGCTTCACAGCATTCTGCACCTTGGAAGCTAGATGCATTCCTGGATTGTAGCCTATTCTGCCAGACTCGTCGTCATTGTTGTAACTGTCCTGTCTGAGATTAGTGAGGGATGCGGGCTACATTCATAGAGTAAACTGGAAAATGAGTCACTTACTCTGATTTTTATTTTTACCAGGTTGACCTTCTAATCTCTACACAATTATTGCCAAGAATTTAAATATTCAGAAAAGAAAGATAAATTATTTTACTATTTGAAGAAAATCTTTGTACTTTCTGACATCTAAGACAAGGGGAGTAACGGGGAGAAGAGATAGATGCTTTTCTCATATATACTAGTTTGCATTCTGAGTATTCAAAAACTCTTTTCATGTTAAAAAACAGCATACAAATGCTCAATTTGCTTGGGAACCTCTTGATCTTGGTACACTAATATCCCCGTGGTCTTCCTGACTACCTCGGCTCCAGGCACAATGCCTTCTGTGCTGACATCTGTGAATTAATACGTATGTGATTGTTCCTTTCATGGGTTGAGACTTCTGTTTTCATCATATTTTATAATAAATTTTATTCTGTAATAAACCATCACCTAGAAACAGAATTTTTAAAAGAAATTTTAAAGCATCTGCACACTGTACTCTGATACATTGAAAAGTAAACATAAGCTGACTCGTGGATTGTATTTTTGCTGTATTCCGATTTGGAACAATTTGACCCATTTAAGTTATTACCTTATTCCTTTATCTCAAGTACTTTCAGAGGGTTCCTTCTCTTACAAGTGGCGCTTAAACAAGACATATAGATGAGCAAAGACTGTTGGAATTTGAATCCTTGTATATAATGATAACCCTTGTACTACATAGGCTCCTTTCCAAAAGATGATCAAGACCTCTCAGTCAGTCCGGGATGTTATAAACAAAAATACCATAGAGTTAGTGGCTTAAAGAACAGAAAGGTATCATTCACACTTTTGGAGCAGGCAAATCCAAGAGCAAGGTGTGGGAAGATTCAGTGTGTGGTTAATGCCTGCTTCCTGGCTTACAGATGGCTACCTTCTTGTGTCTCACATAATGGGGAGTAGAGAAACAGCAAGCTCTCCTGTCTCTTCCAGTCTGTGCAATAATTCCATGCACGAGGCCCCTACGTCATGACCTAATTTCCTTTCAGAAGCCCCACCTCCTCACATCCCATTGAGTGTTAGGCTCTGAACAGAGCAACTGGGATGGAGAGGTGACAGTCAGTTTATAATTATGCCCCATCAGAATTACTCTGACTTTTGGAAATACATAGTTTCCTAGGTGATGATGTATTTGTCACACACCCCATGGAAAATGCAATGCTTAAACCTCTATTTGTCTTTTCAGTTTTCCATCCTCGAAATTTTATTATAGGGTCCAAAATGGTAAAATAGGTTATATTTAGTTTTTTCCCCGTGAGTAACTTGGTGTGTCATTTTTGGCAGTTTTCTCTGATGCTGTTGTGTTAGACTCCACACTGTTAATATTACATGCAGTCTGAACCCCGAAACTTAAAGTTTTGACTTTATTGTCTCTCTGTTGTCTTTCTATACTGATTCTGTTTTATTTCTAATCTGCAGTTAAATTGTTAAGTGCTACCTCTAAGGTGAAGTCAACCATGGACACTTTCTCTGGTCTCCTCTTGGCTAGACTTGGCTTGATAGCTGTATTTACCTGAAGATCAAAAGAGAATATGAATGTGTACTCTCTTACATAAAACATATCAGAAAAATATCCAGTCCAATTTCTAGACAAAGATGTCCTAACCTTTTTGTAATGTCATTACTCATTTCATTTATTATTTGGAATAGCTACAGAAACTGACCAAGAGAGCACTGGAGTCAAGCTCGTTTTAATATATATTTGAACTACAAGAAAGAACAATCTGAGAGACAGTAGAAAAAAATAGTATAATAACTTCAACATTCATTCTTTTCCCCCCCTTTCAATCCCTGCTTAACCTAATAAGAAAACGTTGGTATCCTGTTTACTGTGGAAGTCACATCAAGATATTAGAGAATTTTTCCTTTCTCCTAGGGCACATGGACCCATCTGATTGATGGTTGAGTATCTTCCCCTAGAGTACCAGCTGGTGTTGTTAATTATTTTTTTTATTTAAAAAACTCTTCAGAGGGCTGGGGATATAGCTCAGCAGAATAAGCGCCTGCCTAGCACGCGCAGGGTCCTGAGTTCGATCCCCAGTACCGCAAAAAAATAAAAATAAAAATAAAAATAAAAAACTCTTCAGTAGTAATATAGGTCATTAGCAGTCTTCTGACCAGACCCATTAAATGTTTGCTACTGCAATCAATACCTGCAAGCTATCAACCTATTAGTGATAAATAGCAAGCTGTAAAGGCCTACCAATAAATACATGTTTATCTGATTCATATTCATTTGTACATAGAGGTAGGATACTGAAATAGCTAAATTATTAAATAGCATAATGCAGTTAAATTTACAGTTGGAGCATGGTTTTCCTCGTTGTTCTTGCTGACAGCCGACCTGTCAGGCTTCATCCCAGTGCAGTTAAGCTGATTGGGGAATACTACCTCTGTCAAACATGTAGGCTGCTTTTGTTGTTGTTGCTTTTTGTTGTTTAATGTTCTATAAGTCAAAGGTCAAATTCTTGAACTACAACTGAGGTTTTTCAGTGATGTACATAAAGCTCTTTATCATTCAGCGTAGAAAAGTGGTCTTAGTCCTCTAAAAAATACCTAGGTACCCAGAGTTGGTCACTGGGTTATCACCTTTGATACTGCTTTGTAAGAAAAAAGTATATAAAATGTTTAGTAATTTCCTGGAGTGCTGATGGATGGACTGTGCTCTTGAGCTAGCAGATTATGCCCACACAGACCAGAAAACCAAAAATGTCTACAGACTGGGGCACTCTCTGTCACCCCTCACCACCCACCTATTCACCTACCCATTAACTTACCTTTCATAGTCACAGTATGCTATTTCCTATTGTAGACTGTGCGCCTATTACACAACATAGAATGCCTTACTTCATTGAATATGAACATGTACTGTAGCCTTGCAATATTAGATTATTCTCTTTTACCTGGAGGAATACAGGGGCTGCAATGGGTTAGATGTCTTGCTTGAACTAAGTACTGAAAGAGCCTGAATTTGAATGTAACCCTTTAGCTCTAAAGCCTGCTTTTCCCCCTAATATAAGGCTGTATCAGATTCCCAGATATCGGGGGGAACGATATCTTATGCTTCTTATACAACTTGGAATGAATGTGTTTCTGACAGTGCCAGTACCTCCTATAAGGAAGAAAAAGACATTAGGCCCCCTCCATTGTACAAGTTCCACATCCCAATCAGATAACTGTCAAATCAAATCAGGACACAGCTTCTATTACTGGACACCAGTTCTGTATGATCTGCCATCTTATCTTTCTTAAACAACGCATCCCAGCAAGCTGAACTAAATCTGTGTATTAAGGGAAATAACAAAGGATTAAAAGATTTCCTATGGGTGTCAAACCTCATCCTCTCATCATCTTAGGTGATTTTCAGAAGGAGAAATTCATTGTGCAAAGAAGATCACCTCATTAAGAAATGCAGCACCAGTCTTGTTACTTCTGCCTTTCTCTAGGAATTCATGAGAAACATTGATATTTTTTAAAAATGTGTATTTTTCCCTATGTAAAAAATTCCTTTGCCTAGAGGTAACCATTCTGGTTAAAAGTCTGTTGCATTTGGAGTAGTACAGTTGATCTCTTGATTTCTGTAACTGAAAATTCCTTCAAAAATGAATGAATAAATGAATTAGAACAAATCAACACAATAAGCAAGGTGTTTCATTTAAGCACTTGTTTGAAAACTATGCAATCTATATGAGTTCTGTTTTACATATTTTTAGGCTACATTCTCCTTCAAACTGCAAAACAATTTTAAGTGATACAAGTATCAATATACAATTTAGAGGAAGGTAAATCATAGCAATTGATACCCATGTTTTAATAGTTTTCTAGTAATCAGAAAGTTTATTAAATATTGATATTCCTTTAATATATTAATTAACACATATCCTCCAATGATCATGTTTAAAGCTGATAAAAATGAGAAAAGTTGGCAAAGTGTAATACTAGTGCTTGTGTCAACTTGCATAGTTCTTTTGAAAATAATTATCAATGAGTCCTTTGTGTTCAGTACATTTTGTTACAAAGATAACAGTCGCAGAGTTTCATCAGAATTGTATTTATTTTTGATATTTTAAATTTATTCAACAAACTTGTATGGAGTCTCAGTGATGTTTATCCATCAGGGGCATAAATGAAGACCAAGACTCTCACATATCTTGCTTTCATAGCCGCTGTAGCAGAGAGGAAGGTGCACTGTATACATAAATAATTGAATGATACTAATAAGTACTAAAGGAGGGCAAAGGAGATCAATATAATCAAAGGAGAATTTTTGCACTTCAAGTAGAGTTTCATATGAGATGTATCAGCTAAGCTGAACCTAAATGATGTGAACATGCTAAAGGCAAAAAAGGGCAAAATTTATATTACAGGCAAAAGGAAAAGCAT
>PVLD010000805.1:0-245753 GCA_004027595.1 Dinomys branickii
CACAGCCTTTCATCAGGTATCCTTCAGCTGGTGTGACTTTGCACCCAACAGTCCTAACCAAGAACTCCTTCTTAGTTCCTTTGGGTGTCAGTTCTGCTATCTACAATCTAACACTTCCTATGTCAGAAGATTGCATGAAGAATGAATAAGCCTAGGTTTCGGGCAAAATTAGGAGAGTGATTGGCGCTTATCAAGAACTTAAAAGTTGTTTATTCAGTAAAGCAGAGACTGGGGCCCAGAAGGTAATGAGCTAAGTGGCCGTTTAGACAATAACAACAAATGGTAAAAGCAGTGTACTGTGGACCAACATGAGCTGCCCTGGAGGAGTGCAGGAGGTTGATGGCCACGCATGCTGCAAATTGCCCAACCCTTAGCAGTGCTAGGAAGCTGGGAACCCAGGCCTCACAAAACCTGGCTGATCTCCAGAAGCTATGACACTTGCAGGGAGCAGGAGGTTGACAGGCCTCCGTTTACGCCGTCAAGTCGGCATGCATTTGCCCACTGTCTGGAGGAGTCAAAAACTCCTCATAGCCACTTCTAGCACTCTGGGGATCACATCTGCCAGGGTGGAATTGCTGGTCCCATGCTCCTTGGACAGGGACTTGGCATCCAAGTTGGACATGTGATCAACACTCTGTTTGGGATAGTGCTCACGGCTAAGTGTTTGGGAAGGGAATTTGGTAAGATTTCCTGCAGCCCAGTGTGCAGCTGGGGCTGGACTTTGGCACGTCCTCTTGTCCTCTTGTGAATTGAACCATGGCTTCCCCTGCTCTCTAGGGTTTTGGGTTTGGCTCTAGCTGAGAAGTATACACGTATTTCAGAGGTCTGATACTACTGTGTTTTGCAGCTCCACGTTTTATGGAATTTTCCAGATCAGGGTCTGAGACAGGGGGGTGATCGACCCAAAACTGCATTGGTTTTCACCCATTGCTTCTACCATGCATGCAGTCACTAAGCCAGGGCTCAGCTGTGGAGGATGTCAGATGCCTTTAAAACATATACATTAGAACTTTTCACAGGGGTTTTAAAAAATCTCATCATTTGTATATACCCAGTTCCTTTGATAGCACCCACTACCCAGGGGAGAGGAGTCCCTTAAATCTTGGTCACCGGCACACAGTGGGGTGAGTATGACAGCAAAGCTGGGGACAAAGTGCTGTGAGCATCAACGTGTGGTGCTGGGGCAGCAGAGCCACCTCGCCCCGTACAGTGACTTTAGTTGCATTTTTGGTTGCATCTTCGTGATATCCCATACTCTAGACAAAGAGCTCCTTAAAATGAAAAGGCATTTTTCTCAGTCCTGTTGTCAGTGGAGCACAGACTTCCTGAGCCTCCTGCCCAGGTCACGCAGCTCTCCTTGCCAGCACTGCACTGTCTCTGGACCAAAGCCCCTCTCACCCGTGGTACTGCATACCTGTGTGTCGAAGGAGCTATTTTTATTTGCCTAAGGAGTGTCAAGACCTAACATTTCAGAGACTACTATCTACTCCCATTTGGCTAAAATACTTGAGCTTGGTTATTTATTTATCTCATAAACATGTATTGAGTTCCACATGCCAGGTGCTAACTTAATTAAATATTCTTTTTAAGATTTACTACTTGTACCATGTGGGGCTTTTCAGTTTTCTAAAGCTTGGAAAAGGATAAATTATCCTCTGCCTTGAGACTTTATTGATCAAACTATTGTTTGGGTGATTTAGAAGGAACTGGAGGCTCTGGCAATACCCAGTTTCCTCAGCAGGAAACATCCTCCTCATCATTCCTTACAAAAGATAAATGGTGTCGAGCTGAGTCTGCACTGCCCATATTTCATTCTGGAAAACCCTTTCCGAAAGCATATCCTTGATAGGAGCTGGTACCAAGCCATGCGAGTGTGGTCCTGACAAATGTGTTCACCTTCTTCCACCTCAGATTCAGCATCCTCTGTGAAATGGCACGTCTAGGGGAGGAGTCGGTTCCCGAAGGTCTTTATCATTCCAAGCCTTGGCAGCCTCTCAGCTCCCTAACCTAAAGGATGGCTTGTAGAACGCCACGGCTACCAAAATGCTCCTCCTACCCCAGCCCACTGCCTCTCCCTCCTAGGGTCTCAGGCTTCCTGTTTGCTTCTCACTCCCACGGATTCCTGCTGGGCTGTTCTCTGGCGCCATCTCTGCAGTCTCTGGGGACAGTGATAGAGAGGAACTGAGACGGCTCCACGGAGCTGGCGCTTCCACAGGCTATTTTATGACTCATGTACTGTAGGGGGTGCTGGCCTCCAGGAGGGAGAAGGGAAGCTTCTCTTTGTTTCTTTCTTTCTGCTTGAAAGCAACAACTTAAGGCACCTACTATCTCTGGCAACCCCTTTTCCACAAAAGGTGGAAGTGGTATTAGACTCTTTGCAAAAATGCCAAAACAAACCCACAGCTCTAGAATTAGCCTAAGAATGGTAACCGGAAGCAATTTCTAAATATCCTAATATAGCTCTTCTGACTCTCACCCCTCTGTTGTTCCTGCCTTCCCTCTGCTTTACACTCTGAAAAAAGAAAGGAGACAAGGACCTGGCTCCTCACCCAATAAAGAGGAGAAACAGTCCTTTGGCTTTTGAGCAGCTCATGAGCCGGTTTTTCTTTTTTTCTTTTTTTTTTTTCCTGTCTGCAAACTTCCAGAAAAGTCATCAGTGCAGAGGGTAAATGGTTGCAGCTGGTTTAACGCCCTATCGGTTGGGTTCAGAAACACCAAGGGCATCATTCTCTGTAAAACTGATCCTGTTTTCCAGAACACAGCGCATGGAACACACCCTTGTCCGTTCCTGCTTTGGCGCAATGAGAACACCGGAGTCTCCCTCTACCTTGAACGTGGTGAGGAAAAAGCACTGCTGCTTGGAGGTGTCTGGACCCTTGGATCTGGGCCCAGTGATTCACCATTGCTGTTTCTAAACACATCATCTGCCTTTGTCAAGTTTCTGCTGTGGTTGGATAATTAATGTTATTGGAGGAAACGATGATATTTTTCCCCTCGCAGCTGAAGATGAGACAATTTGTCAAGCATCTTGCAAGTGTACTTTGTTGAGTCTTTCCCATTTGAACAGCCCATCTTGCTCAATAGTCCAAGGATTCTCCCAGAATCCTTGCCTGTCCCAGAGGCCACAGCTCCCCAAACAGCCCAAGGATTCTTTTGAAGAGGGGAGACTGAGCAATCGTTCTAGCTTTTGCTCTTTAACTTTCTCTTTCTCTCACTTTCTTTTTTCTTCTCAATTGGGAAACATTCCTCATGCCTTCCCTTGAGTTGGGTTTGGCTGGTTTTATGCTTTAAGCTTTCTCTGCCTGAAGAAGACATATTTCTTCTGACCCCTCTAGCCAGGGAAGTAATACTGACCAAATCGCTGCTGTACTCGAATGCTCCTTGCCCAACTGACCTCCTTTCACAGTGCCAGAGGCAGAACCATCACTGTCTCCATTTCTCAATGTGTGTTTTCTGCCACAACCGACGTTATCAGTGACATTTCCACACCCAAAGTGAAGCATAGACACAACTGGTGTCCTGGCTGCGATGTCATTTTCTCCCCCACGTGAAGAAATGCACCCAAAGGCAAGGCAACTAGAGGGTCTTTAAGATGGGATGAACACGAATCTCCTCTGACTTAGGAAGAAAAGCTTCTTGATGAGGTGGCTTTAGACTTCGCACTGTTCTTCTCAGCTGCAAAGGACTCATGACACATCTGGAATGGTGTAGGTCTCTAGAATCACCGGGAGTCACTGCAGAGGTTTTCCCTGGTCCTCTTGCCCAGAAACTCAGTTGCTCATGGAGTGCTGTGGCTCACTCTCCTAGCAACTGTGTTTTACACCTTGAAATCCAGGCTCCTGGGAGCCTTAGGGATTTCAGTGTCAACAAGACCTGCCTTATAGATTAGCACTTGCTTGGTGGACTTAGGGAGGTCTGGGGTGGATATATATTGAATCATCTCATCTGTGGGTCTTGCTTGTCTGTACTTTGCCTTTGCTGTCCCTTTCCATCCCATAAATAGGAAGTGTTACGAGGACTCATGCTAGAATAGTGTCTGTCGTTGGTGGAGGATGGTGCCTTCCCTGTGGGCTATGGCCTATGAGGAGGTTCAGTGTGATTCGCACATGAGAAGTAGCTAAGTTAATACAATGGCACTGGCTGCTGAGAGGTCTGAAGAAGGGATGTGGTGTGAAATGTGAGATGTAAGCCTGGAGCTCTGCTCATCAAGCAGAAGCCCTATTCAGGCCAACGGGCTATGTGAGCAAGGTGTCTAAGAAACTAGAAGTGCACTGGTCTTGGGACTCTGTGGGACAAGATCGATGAATGCCTTTGAATGGAAGTGATAACACCATACCCTGCTCTAGCCTGGGCCTGCCGGTCGCTGTGTGCCCTTGCTTAACACTTTGCTCCTGAGGGCTCTTAGCAATTAAAGAGGGAACCCATGCATGGAACCCACAATGCAGAACACACAAGGTCATCACCAACATGCAGAGCTATAAAGAAGAGTCATGGAATTTCAGAGCTGGAAGAAAATTTAGAGCATGTCCCCTGCAAATCCCCTCATGCAAAGCAGTTAACAAAAATTATGTAGCCAAACATTTCAGTGGGTGCCCTGTAATTAGTAACTGGAGTTTGAGGTACTCAACAAGGTAATAAAGCCCATTAACAGCCATTAGTCCCACAGAGCCTCTCTGGCGCTGCTAGTGGGTTAGCAGCTGCTCACTGGCTGAAGAGGCTGAGAGGGAGAAGGCGTATCCCTGGGCACGTTGGGCTCCATCCAGCCTGTGCCGGTCATCCCCACACTTCCTTTCTGGTAATGATTAGCAAAATTTTCCTCACTCCTGAGGGTCTAGAGGAAAATCAAAGCATTGTGGGAATAAACATAATGTAAGCTTATCTGAAGAAAGAATGGGTAAGGGGCATGCTCATGGCATTTCCTAGGGTAAGGGCCAAGCTCTGGGACCTGGCATTGAGATCCAGCCCTTGGGGGATCCGTGTGTCTTTCTAGAATCTTCTCTTCCCAAGCTCCATCCTGTGCTCCTGGTCCCCGGGGTACTTGCGGGTCTCTCATTCCTCTCATAACTTTTTCTGATGACTGTGCCAGGGTACTTTTCCTCCCTTGGTCAACCTGGTACAGTCTTACCCTTCAAAGGCCAATTAGCTGTGACTTCTGTCTCTCTTAGAATTTGAGATATCCGTCACCCCTCTGTCCACAGGAGTGCTTTACCCATGCTTCCATTTTTCTGTGAGTTGCTTATTTGGTGGATTGGTTTGCTGCTTGCTTATCTATTTATTTTTTATTTGTTGGTTTGTTTCTTTGAAAGCACTTGGCTTTTGTGTTCTTAGCTTTCTCCCAGCTTAACCTATAGCCTGGCATGAAGTAGTTACCTTATAAATACCTTTGTATGTATATGGCTAGATATCCACAGGTAGACAGCCCAAAAAGCTGCTTTCCTGGTTTTATTTCTACATAAACGTGAGTTCTACAATGGCAGAGATGTCTGTTTTGGGCACAAGGTGCCTAACCACCTAAACACCCTTTAGCATACAAGAGGCTCCAATACATACTCTTTGAATAAATGAATGAATGAATGAATAAAACACAATACAATGTTTTTTTCCTAGATAAATTTTAACTTACATAAATACTAGACTTTTGCTCACAAATGTGATGGCTGTAGAAGAAAGCATTAGGCCTAGAATGACACTTTTCCACACGTGGATTGACATGTGTTCATTTCCATTGAAACTTCTGAGGGCCACTTCATACTGGGAGCTCCTTATCATTGAGAGTTGGACAGCAGCTCAGTCATTTCTCCAAATTAAGAACTGGGGAAACTTTGAAGAGTGGGAGTCGTAAGTGCTGACTTTGGGAAAGCGTCCAATTAGAATATGTGTTATAGCATTTACTTTTTCCCCACTGTCTTTCCTGCTTTATCATTCTCCACCAGGATATTTGGGCAGAAGGGATGGGGGCTGTGCAGTGTTTGTGTGTGTGTGTGTGTTTATTTTATTTTTAGTTTGCATATAGAGGAGAGACGCTCTTGAGCTGCAGAGTGTGAAATAGCACTGGAGTTTCCTCCTAGCTGCTCTGAGTGGTGGAAAAGATGCATAACCCTTTTCCCCAGCCCTGAAACACAGTGGACCCTCTGCGTGATACATTTTGGCCCCTGGCAAGACCAATCGTGTGCCGGCGGTGAACACAGGACCGGAGGGCGCATTGCCTTGCATGCTCTGCTGTACTAGGCGTTAGCAGATAGCTGCTGAATGTGACGCAGATGTTTGATAAGTTCATCTTCAGAAAGGGTGCTAGAGATCAGATCTTTGAAACTTGCTGCTTAGCAGATAATGGCAGTAATGTCTGGAGAAGGGACTATGAAGTTCCGGGTGTCGCAGGTCACTGGCAGCAGTCAGGGCTGGTGTCTAGCACTGAGCCTGTGGGACCCAACCTGGGGTGAATTGGGTCTGTAGTGATGAGCTGTGTTATAACAGAATGCTTTGGCAGTTTTGAGTCTGGCGATGGGATTTCAGGAGTCTTATTTGCCTGTGAAGCTTCACTTGGTGTTTAAATAGTACGATGCGATAAGGATGAAGAGCTTTGTCCCAAACATGTCTTCCCAGAAGAGGAGGAGAAGCACTGAAAAGCAAAAGGGAGAGGTTTACTTACTCACTCAGCTAAATTGCTTATTAACAGCACAGTACCACACATCGTATCTAGTGGAAGAGCTCTCGGGGAAGGGTCTAGAGTTCAGGTGCAGTCCTGCCCGTACGGCTTAACTATTGAGCATCTTACCCAGTTTGGAGTTTGCTGTCATTTCCTTGTCAGGTATGGATGACGTTACACAGTGCAAAAAGCTTTCCATTCATGTACCGTCACATGTGCTTATAGTGCTGTGTGCTAAAAAAATGTAAGGCCACGTTTGGGCTGAAAGTAAGGCCGTGCTGTCTGCAATCTGTTGGTGATATTTTCTGTGGACAGCAGGTAGGAGGGTGCAGCACTGAAGGAGCTGAACTGCCACCCTGGGTTAGATAACCCCATGCATTCCAGCCCTGGTCTTCTGTTGAGTCTCTCCCTCCTAAGTCCCGTAAAGCTCTGCAGATAATGTTTAGTTCTGTTTAGCTTAATGTAAAAAAAAAAAAACAAAAAAAAAAAAACACACATGAAGCCAAGAAGGACAGCAGAAGCAATATAATGATTATAAATGTCTACTTATAAGTGGAGAAATGATAGTTTTACTACAAATGTATTATTTTCCAGAACACTGCCCTTAAACAGAACAAAAGAAAGGTATGGTTTCCCTGGGTCAAATTAGTTTCCATATATTGCAATAAAGAGTTTTGAAAGGACTCCAAATGCCCTGGCAGAATTCTGCCTGAGCTACTGTTTAGCCTAAGTGAAAGTTTAGTCATTTATGCCTCATTTCAGTGAAAACCTTGAATCTTTAAATAAGTCACATGAAGTTTAAAAATATAAGCTAGAGGGTTTTTGTATATTTTGGTCTAGAAGACAGATTTAACTCTAATTTGAAATTGTGTTTCATTAGGGACATTTTCTTTTGACTATGGATTTGAATTAAGATGGTTAGACAAAATCATGTTAGCATGAGGAGGGCCGAACAAGGTCATAAAATATAGACCAAACTGATGAGATGGTTTAGTATGTACACATTATCTCCAAGTGTTTGTCTGTGTGGAAATGACGGCTCCATGATAATTCTTTCTAGATTGTTCACGCTGTTTTAGACGCTGCCAGTTAACGTGGAGCTTTACAAGGTCAAAGAGGGGAGCAGCAAAACCTTCACCTGTGATTTTCAAACAGTGTATTTCTTCTGCTTCTAAGAAACATGGTGAAATGTCTTTGAACACTGTCAGTCATTGGAGAGCTCTAAAATCATTGCCTCTTACTATGTGAGCTTTAAGAGGTAACAAACAGGTAGATAATTAATCCTGTTTCTTTACCTATTAAAGAATTTTACCGTATGCAGTATTTCTGAACTCTTTAAAAACCAGTGATATTTAAAAACATATAACACTGGGGTTGGAAAGGTCTGTATTGGGCTTTTTGCTTCCCTCTGGAAAGCTGAGTTTATTTGCTTACAGATCCCTGAAGAGTCATGGCAAAGCTTAGAGGTTGGCAGCAAAGCAGAATTCTTCATTTCTAGTCCAGTATCTATTCTTTCCTGTAATAATTAAGACAACAAAGGCACTGGAACACAGTGGGAAGTCCCGTGGATATCAAAGAGAAGAAATGGGAGGTGTTATCCAATGATTTGGTCTTCCCAAGTCAACACTTGCTAGCTGCTCTGAAATCTTTCTGCTCTGGGGTGTGGAGATGTTTTGTCGTTTAATTAGAAACAGGTAGCAGTTCTTTCATAATGCTTTCCCTTTTGTTGTGGCTGCCTGGAAGCTCCTGGCTGGTGTTCATATGGAATCTCAATGGTTATATTCATCATGACGAGGTTAGAGTGTTTGCTTCCTCATTTCCTCAGTACTTGATTTATGGCTTATCTGCTCTTTGTCGTAGACTTCAAATCCTCTCTGGAGGGCTATAGGAAAGGCAATGAATAAATAAAAGAGAACTGATTTAGAGAGTATGGTTTCTTCTTAGCAGCTGGACTGACTTCTTTTCTAGCAGGGGAGCTGGGAGAACCTTGTCTGACGAGGTCTCTGCAGGAAGGCAGGAAGCCGATGGGTGTCCAGGCTCCAAGAGGAAGTTTCTCTGTAGAAAAAGAGGTACAAGAAGGACCACTGCTGGCAAGGCTGAGCGCAGAGGTGCACAGGAGGAGACTTTCCTGGGGACCCCTCGCGTGGGCCCCACAGATCTTCATTTACATGGGCAATATGGTGGGTCGGGAGCAGTTGGGGTCTTCCTTGAAGCTGAGGATGGGGAGGACTCTTCCGTAGGCGATAGCTTAGGAGCGCCAGCGGGGAGTGTGTGAAGTCACTGATAGCTGCATTGCATCTGCTTATGAAAGCCACCCCTCTGCATTTGGAACCCCGGGTTTACTTCTCTTCTTTCACTGGAGGCTTTCTCAAGACCAACAGCGAGTTGCCCAGTGTGAAGCCCCCTGGAGCTAAGTGCTGCCTGGCCCCTGCCTCCCCGCCCACGTGCTTGGCGTACAGGCTCGGTGAGTTCCCTCCTCTTCCTTACGTTTCCAAAGCTATCTGCATGGACCTTTTTGCTCTTGTAAAAAATCACTTGGTCTCATTTGAACCACATTGTATTGTATTATTTTAAATGCACTCCTGAGTACATTTCCGAGGATTTCTTTATAGTATTGAATATTTGCCCATTTTCCACTTTATGACCAGAGAACACTGGATATGAAATTGTGGGAATGCTATGGGCATTGTTAGGCAGTTCCTGTCCACACTATGTTGTTCTTTCTTTGAGGGGGGGAAGGGTGTGGTTCAAATTAATTTATTTATTAGGTCTTGTCCTTGACCTTCCTGCCCTGCCCGTGTCCCAGAGACTGAGGAGAGACTTTCTAATGGTGATGCCCTGACCTAGGTACAAAGTCCTTCTTTGTGCGGCCTCCATAGTCCACGGTGCCACCTGACGTTGAGAAAGCAGAACTCCAGCCAGGAATCTAGTGCGGGCCTCCAGACCTGTCCATGTAGATGTTCCTTTGTGCCCTGACCCTTGGTATCCAGCATGTAGAGGCCGATGGGAAACAAATCGGATCCTGCCATCTTGTGTTTAAGGTCCCTGGCTGCTCTCCACAACCACGTTGGTAAAGTGCCTGCTTCTCGAGGTGACACCGAGCTAGCTGCCTGCCCTTGCTGCCCACTTCTGTTTCTGCTCATTTCTTCACAGGCTGTGAACAGGGTGAGCAGGTGCAGAGCTTTATGTCAGAGCCCTAAAGATCACACGTGTGCACGCACGCACGCATGCACGCAAGCAGATATGCACGTGTACACACGCACGCACGCATGCACGCACGCCTACTGATGCGTAACTCCTGTGCTAGCTCTGAGATCACAGCGCCTCTACCTAGAACGCTAAGGTTTAGAAATGGAAAAGCAGTCTGCAGAAATGGTAAAGCAGTCCAGAGAGCCTCCTGGTTACCTGTCCTTTCTCCTCTTTTTTAGAGGAAGGGATGGATGCAAAGCCCAGTCCTCTTCACACAGGTCTGTCTTTCTCCCGCTGTAGCCCGCCTGTCTTCTGGGACTGGTGGAACAGCCTTCCTGGCCAGATTCAGCCAGCCTCTAGCAGAGCTGCCTGCAAACTTCGCCCTCTTTCCCCAGTGTTACCGTGCCCCTGTCACAGGGCCTCTTCCGGCTTCCTGCAGGGCTGGGGTGCATGTGCTCCAGAACCCTGGCTTCTGGCGGGAGGTGGAAGAGCCAGGCCCCACAGAGGAGCCACACTGCACTTCTCAGCCTCGGCCCCGCCTTGCCTCACCCTTCTCTCAGGTGGTGAGAGCATCCACAGATCTGTGTGGTTAAAGCCGAGGCTGCCTGACTCATGGGAAAGTTCTGTGGATAAAATTAGCCCTAAAACGTGCAGAACGCAGGAGGCATCTGCCCATGTGCGACTTATTGTGCTATTGGCCGGCCTGGGGCTCCCGGAGCCAGCACTGGGGAGGTGGAGGAAGTGGAATCTATTCGGCTCCCCTGTGACTGCCCCCCACCACAAATGGCCTGGAGCGGGTTCTCTTGTGAAAGCGGCTGCTGCAGCCTTCTGTCCCGTCCCTGATTTTATTGTCTCTCCCTCCCTTGCTGCTGCTATTTTACTGCCTGCATCCTGACAAAGCACCAGGTTTATTCTCTCGCTCTGCATGTTTGCCCGCTTGGGTGTCTAACCGATGTCTCAGCCTCAGCTAATACATTAGAATTTGAATAAATGTACAACAGCAGGTAGCGAGTGACTAGTGACAGGGTGACATATTGACTTCATATCTTGTGTAATGTGATATGAAGGATGTGCCTTTTGGTGTGTATTTTCATTTTAATTATTTTTTGTTGCTTTTCTTAGGCAGCCACTTGTAGGCAGTTTTGAGTAATTGTCTGAAATCATTAACATGTTTATTAAATAAGGAAGCAGAGTGCATTATCTAGCGAATCAATTATGTAAATGCACAAAAAAGCATAAGAAATTAGTTTTTAACTGTTGCCGAACTGTATCCCTTTCTCAAGTAGGATGAAAGTTGCTGTGTGTGTGTGTGTTTTGGGAGAAGGGAGGTATATGTCGATTCATTTCTTTTTCTCAGAGTTTCAAAGCAGCAGGAATTAAGTTTCCTTTGGGAGGGGGCGTTCCTGAGGTGAAACAGGTGGTAGAGATTCCTGTAGCTCCTTTTTATAGGTGACTCCAGGTGCCCTACAAGAGGGAACAGAGCAAAAGGTCTGCGAGAAACGATAAACTGTCAGCAGGGCAGAAGCATTAGCAACTTTCCTCTGGGTAACACCGATGCTCTCACGGTAAAAAATCCCTAACAAATATCTTGTTAGGTCAACCTATTATCCATTCTGATTTCTTGTGAAGTATTTTAGAAGATTTCCGCCATAAGCCCGAGTCTGACTGGGGGGAGCACAGGCTGTCTCCATTTTGGAAGTCCTTGTCGTGGGGTATTCCCGAACTCAGGCAGTACCTTCTATCCTGTGATTCAGTAATCCGGTCAGTTGTGCTGACACGTCAGAGAAGCACCCTTCGCTTGTCTCCCTTGTGCCTTTTTTTCGGTCTCCACGTGTTGTGTGGCTCTCCTTTCTCCCCACAGATTCAAATATTGACCCAACCCACGCTTGCATTGTATGGATACAGCCTTTGCTTTAATGATTAAAAAGGCAACGGAGAAGCCGGGCCCCAGCTTCTCCCCTGGCTGAGAGTTTTGCCTTCATCCTTTTGAGGGAAATCTGAAGAACATGGGGGCAGAGACCCCGCCTAGTCTGAGTGCTTTTTGCATGAAATGTTTATATGTAGATTAAAGTGTACTCAAAAGATGATAGGAAGATAAGGATCAGCACCCTGGCATGTGTATTTTGCTTTTTGAGCTAGAGAAAGGTATTTGCCTGTTACCAATTTTTAGTCTTCTTTGAAATAGAGGTTATGACACTTATATTGTAATTTACCAATGGTTGCTTACAAAGGGTTTTGGGAGTCAAAAGAAAAAACAGTCTGGGAGACAGATAGTGTAAGAAGTGAACATTTAACCAAGGACAGTTGGCCACTTTGATTTGTATTACAGAGACCTGCCCATTTAACTTTCACATATTTAATTTCTATATTTATAAATTTGCAGTAAGACAAAATTCAAAAGTTATTAGGATTAAATTAGATACTATGTTTAAAAGTAGGCAAATAGGAGTATCTCCATTTCCATTATAAAAGTGTTGGAATTGCTGGGATTTGAGTTAAATCGATGTAGTTTGCTGTGTAGAAGTTAAATGCATGTGATTCCCTGTGACTAGGAATATGTTTATGAAACCGAGTGTAGGACGGTTTAGGAGGTCATCTAGCTATGCGATATGGAAACAAGAGGAGGACTCTTTTAGTCACAGGATACATGTGTAGACCATAAAAATGTTTCTATAGCTATCATTTCAATTTCATGTTTGGATTCTCTCTTGACCATTATTTAAAAAAAAACAACAACACATATGCAGGATTTGAAAAGTCAGTGTGGCATAAAAAGACATACAGTGAACCCTAAAACTCTTGTTTTCCTCTAACTTCCAGATGTACTTCCACAGGGGAACCAGTGGTCATAACCTTAGTGCACATTTTGAACATACACACGACTGTATTGATAGGGATAATGCCTAGATGTGAAGGTGCTGAGTCAAGGGGCATGTACACTTTCAGTTTAGCAGGATGTGCCAGATTATCCCCTGGGAGAATTTAGAACTTCTCATACCTCTCCAAGGAGCTTACCAATGTCCGTGTTCACAGCTCTGTGTTGGCTGCCACTTACCTTTGCCTAATTAATGAGATGGGTGACACTGCTTATATCCTGACAGCTGTGAGTGGGATTGAGCGTGATTTGGTATGTTTACTAGCCACTTTCTTGTGTGCCCTCCCTTCCTGACCCTGGTGGGACTTGTGCTGAGCTTCCCAGACCCCTCAGCAGGACCCAAGCACTCTTTCTCTCAGCTAGTGCATGTGAGAGTGGCAGAAAGACTCACCTTTTACCCACTTCTGAGCTTCCTGAAGCTGAAGACAACCTTTTAGCCAAAGCCTCTCCCTGTCCTCAGATTTTCCACATTAGCTGAGCACTAGGCAGTGTGGGACTAGAAAGACTGCCCATTGTTACCAGATTGGAACAACTCTAGTGGCCATCGCCGCTCCAGAGCTGCCAAGGAACCCCGGAAGTCTTTGCTTGATTTCCTTCATGCCTGTCTGCCGAAGAGTCCCCTGTCCTTCCTCCTGCTGTGGGTGCTCATCCTGCGGACACACCCTGCAAGCTGCCTGCTGGTCTCTGTTGCCATCTCCTTCCCTGAGAGCCCGGCAGAGGACACGAATCCTCCTCACTGCTATCCAGGGTTGTTGTCCTCTTCTTAGGGCTTCGACAGTCTTCTGTTTGGGAGAAGTTAGCCTCTTGTTGCAAAGAGTTTTGCCTTTGTGGCTTTTGCTTTTAACTTTGCTGTTGGTATTCCTTGCCTTTCAGGAAGATGCTAGTGCCCATTTATCAGTTTTTCCCTTTCATCTTTCAATTTATGGCATTTTTTAAATCTCTTACATAGTGGAGCCTTTCTTATGTTCAGATTGTTATTTTTTAATGTTCCTTTTTTTTCTTCTAAGAATTTTTTGGTTTTTTTGCATTTAAATTTTGGAGCCATGTGGGATTTGTTCTGATGTAAGAACTAAGAATGGAACCGACATTATGTGCTCCCCCACAGGAGCTGGCCAGGTACACCAGCATATAGATAATTCATCCTTCTTTCACATCTGATGCGGTCGGGCACAGGCAGGGTGGTATGCCCTAGACTCTTCCGCATCTGAAATGCCAACTCTGTTGTATGATAAGTTTCTATGTGCATATGTCTACTTCTGAAAGAATTCTGGCCCCACTTCTTCTGGCTTTTGATTTGCTAGTAAGAAACTATTCCAATTACCTTTGCTTTATAGTATATTTTGATATCTACTAACCCCATCTTGCAGAATTTCCCTGGGAGTTCTCACAGGTTAACTTTTCATGTGTATTTTAGAGTGAACGTCTCAAGTTTCAAAGAACTGTTATTGACACTTCTGTTGGGATCACGTTAAATTTATAACAATGTAGGGGAAAGTAACATCCTTCCGGTGAGTCTTAAGGACAAAGTATATCTTTCCATTAGTCATTCTTTATGCCTCTCTGTAGGTTTTAAAATTATTTTCAATGAATTTTATATTTCTTAAACTTAATTCTTAAAAATATATGTCTATCCTGCTCTTGTAAATATGGCTTTAGAAAAGCTATTTAATTTAATTGGCTTTTGAAAAGCTATTTCTGTATATATCAGTTTTATAATCATCAACCTTACTTTTTCTTGATATGTCTATTCATATGCAGTCAGTTCTTTTTGATTTTCTACATATGGTATGTGCAAATGTGTCCTCTGCAAATGTAATAATTTTGCCTCAAGTTTATTGATGACTTTTACCTTGTGCTAACTGGAAAATATGAGATTGTAAAGTAGTGGTAGTGACCATGGTAGTTCTAAAAAGAATGCTTGTTATGTGTTACCATTAAGCATGTTTGGGTCTCCGAGTGAAGATAGGTTTATATCTCTCTTTTTCACATTAAAAGATACTTGTAGATTCCCTGTTTTGTTAAGAACTTATAAATAGATTGGTTTTGCTTGGTATCAGATACTTTCCTTAGCACCTGTAGACACAGTTATATGGTTGTTCTCTTTTAACTTATTGGTACTACAAATTCCTGTTCTTGATCCTGGTGGGTTTAAAATTAGTCCTGTCAAGTTCTAGGATGTTATTTTATTCTTGTACTGAGTGGGTTTTGTATGTCAACATTTGCATTAATATTTTTACAACATGATTTGTAAGATAGGTTGATGTAGATTTTCACTGTTTGGCTTTTTTTTTTTTTTTTTTTTGGTCAGGTTTGAAATCAGTGTTAGAGCTTTTTTTGAAAAATAACTTGGAAGCTTTCTTTTCTAAACACGTATTTAAGTGTTTTAGTGTGATCAGCACAAAGCAACTCGTGGATGTTTTTGTCTGTTCTTCCCTAAATTTTTTAGAGCATAATATTTAGTGGATTATGGGTAATCGTTGTTCAGGTTGGATCTGTCCTAGACCGAGAAGGAAAAAGGCAAGGACTGACCCACGTATTCCTGAGGAATTGAGTGATGCCAGGGAAGGGGCAGAAGCTGTCCACAGGACAAAGACAAAACAGGAAGCCTAGGGATTCAGCTGAGTCACTCTGAATCCACAGAAAAATCTGGGAGGTGTTTATGCTAATGAGAATAACAACAATTTTACAAATTGCCCATATTAAACCATGTGTCCCCGAAAATAAGACCAGCCACAAAATAATTAACAAGAGATCAAAATTGTGAAAACTAGAGATCAAAATTGCCAGCCCCAATCAACCTGTCCTTGCCTTACCCACCTTATAGAACAGCCACGGAGCAAGAGAGCAGTGACCACAGGATCGGGGCCTGGAGTTTTTCATCTGAAGTGTTCAAGGCACATTATTTTCCAGCTAGGTCTTATTTTCAGGGACAGAGGGTATGAAGTCTGAGGTTGTGAATCTTCAAATATGGCCCTGCTGTGGCAGAATGTGGGAAGGGTCAGTACTGTCTTATTTCCTTCTGCTCTCTGCTTTGTACCTTATGTAGAGACATCCCCACATCAGTCTTGGTTTCTCCCCCTTCCCACCTGGCCTGGGACCCCACTAGCCGCACTCATTCATGCAGGTATCTGGGTGTCTCTCACCTCCCACACCCTACCTTGGGTGGCACTGTGCACTCGCATGAAGCTTCCATTCCTGCGTGTGTTTGCTAGGGAGATTTGACAGCTGCCCCCACCACAGCAGTAGGAAGCTCCCTTCCAGCCAGGCCCACGGGACCTTTGCCTTGCCCAGTACAGCCACATCTCTAACTTTGGCTCTTAGGGGTCGGATCAGTCTTGTCCTTAGGAAATCAAGTCATGATATCACTGATTCAGCCTCCATGGTCTTGTACCGATGGAGGTCTTGGCTCCTTTTCCAAATCCTTTTTGAGATCTTTCCAATATATTTTTAAACAATTTTTAAAAATGCATTTCTATGCTTTCCTTTTTTCTTCTTTCTTGGGCTGGACAGTGGATTAAATTGGACCATTTCATGTTTTTAGATTCTGTTTTACTCTCTGGGTTTCTCCCAGTGTTCGTCCTGAGCAGCTGTGCTAGACTGTGCCAACAGAGCATAAGATTACATAATAACGTCTATTGGCTTAAAATCATTCCACTCTCCAGTTGTTTTGATAAATTCTTCCTCTCAAATTTTGTTTCAATTCCCCATTTTGATCATAAAAATTTTATTCCCAGTAGCAGTGGGAGTAAATTGAAAAAATGTGTAAGATAAACCTGTGGATGTGACACTAACTCCAGAAGTCAATCTTGCACCCCTTTGCAAAGCCTGTAAATATATCTCTGAAAGATTAATCCAGTGTTTAGAAATGTAGAAAGAACTCCTTCATCAGGTTTTTGGCTTTAAAACTAAAGAGGATTTGGGGGGGGCTAATTGACACTTTTCGGTTGCAGTACTAACAGATAAGGGTACTGCAAGCAGCCTGGAAGTCAGTAGGATTTAGGGTTCTGAAATTTAGGGTTCTTGCAGTACCCTTACCTTTAGGTTTTCTTGTGTGAAAAACAGCTTTTCTTGACAAGCTGCTTGTCAAGGTTTTCAGCAGCTTCTCTTTTCATTTACTTATTTGGTTGCAGGGAGTTTAGGAAGGTGTTTGGTGTATTTTGTGCTGGCAGCTCACACGTCAAAAACATAAGACTAAAAATATCCCCCAAATATGAATATACAGTACTTTTTTCTTCTTTCACCCCCCCTTAGAGCACCAACAGTGAAGCTTGGACAAAGGGCTGGTCCTAGTAAAACTGTCTGAGCTGAGCTTTCTGCTCATAACTGCATTGGTTATTCCTCACTGAGACTGTGGGACCCTCCTGTAGGTCTCTATCTCCCCAGTTCTCTCTATGGGTTGAGCCTTCCTCATCTCTGTCCACCATGGCAGCCTGTCTTTCCTGGTTTCATTGCTTTGGGCCAAGGCCTGATCTAGGACTTCAAACACAGAAGCATTATGGGACCAGTCTGTGTTGTGGGGGGATATCGCAGAGCATTTGTTGAAGGAGATGGTTCTTCAACTGGATCTTTCGGGGTGAGTGTAATTTCCACAGGGGACTGTTAATGAGGCAGATCTCTATTATGTACCCCTACCAGGCAGCATCATTCCTGAGCCTACTTCAAAAACAAACACCTTGACCCGAAGGTATTAAAGGAGTTGTGGTCTCATTGAAAATGTTGGGTACTGTGCTTGACCTTCTGCCTGACCGTAAAGCAAGGAAAGCCAGCCCAGCTTTCCTTCCTCACCTTTGCATTTTTGGAAGTGAGCAGACACTGGTGCAATGAGATGATTATGTTGAAGAGAAAGTTTCTCTCAAAAAATAAGTTTGGCATTGTACATTCAGCATACTGTGAATGTATATGCATACCGGTGGTGACATTTATAGCACTACAACTGAGAATGTGCAAACGAAGTTTGAGAGGTGCCAAATGGTGTCCTCCAGCGCCTCAGAGAACTTCTCTAGTGTGAGAGGAGCTTCCAGTCAGGTAACAGCTCCTCCCCATCCAATTTCTTCAACCGCAGTTTTAAAGAAAACCTTGGGGAGGGGCTAGAATTTTGGGAAAATAAAACTACAAGCAGTGTAAGGGCATCTTTTTATTTTTTCTTGTCATTTGACGTAGAGGTCCTTTTGGTGATCTGCTCGTAGGCTTGCTGCACCCCGCTGCCCTGATAGTGGCCCCCAGGCAGATGACAGGTGACTCCTGTTCTGTGGTTCAGTCTCTGGAGCCAGTGAAGGGATGGGAAGCAAGAGGTTTCTCTGACGGTCTCTCTGCCATGCTCAGAGGATGCTGCAAAGGGTTCTGCTCCCCCAGCAAGGAATTGAGTCGCTCCAGGCTATCCGGGCACCACGGGGCTGCCAGCTTGGGTGGCTCTGGTTTGCCTTCATTACCTCTGCTTACGTGTGAATCGAAAAGCTTTATTAAGGTCTCCGAAAGCTGACATGGGAAGGCCTTCTTCTTTCTCTTTTGTTCTAGGCTGACTTTAGTAAATAATTAAATACTACTGAAAAATTACTTTTTGCTCTTTCTTTTATAATTTTTGTCATCTTATTTCTGTTGTATAAGAATGTAAGGCAGCCTCTGGCTCTTCCCTGGCAAGAGATGCTGCTTCTGCTGGTCTTCTGTTATGCCAGGCATGTGTTTCCCAAACTGCGCTCCAGGGAACCCTGCTTATCAGCAAGGAAGCTATAGATACTCTGTTGGAAAATATCGCTATGATCAGTTTGGGGCTAACCTCCCTGCTGTCTTTCCCTCCTGTTGCTTCTCAATATCTATTTCCATGTTAGAGACAGGGAAATTTATTTTTTATTTTTTTAAAGCTCTCAACTTTTTTCATCCAATATTTATTTAATTGCCTAGGATCAACCCTCTCTTCCAAGTACCTTGTAACATCCTAACATGCTCAGGGGCAGAGCTGCTCCGCAGAGTGCAGTTTGTACCATTCAGAAGACCCTCTGTGCCCTTGGCACGAGCTTCACCCTCTGTGGCCCACAGTCTTTTAGCTGGTGGTGGCGGTTTGGTCTGGACACTGGAGGGCCTTGGGTTTCTTGCAGTCTTACAGCTCATACATTCTGTCCCAGGATTTCTAAAGATCTGTGCTTAAAGTGGGCAAGCACTGCACCCTGAGTATCTTCGGAGTGGCCCAGGCTGGGCATTTTTCCAGTTATGTGAAGTCTGCTCTCCAAGACTTTTATTCATACCTCATTCAGCATCCATAGAACCATCAAGCTCATCCCACGTCTGTGTGAGTCACTTTTTTTAAGTACTTCTTTTTTAAAAAGTGTCTCATGCACATAATTAGAGAGAAGAAAAAAAACAAGTAAAAATAAATCATGTTGTTTAATTTAAAAACCCAAATGAATCTTAAGTACCAAATACATATGTTTCTCATTTTCTTGGATTACCAAGAACTTACCACCTTTGTACTGATCTTATTCCAAGCCTGTGAGTTAACATTTTTTACCATAAAAATGAATGATATGGAAAGAGCATATCAAAATAGAGGTGATAGTGTACTAAATTCTCCCAAATGGCTCAACATAAATAAATTGCAGAGAAGTCCATTGTAACCATCTGCTTCAGAGTAACAGTTCCTTGTGTGTCTCTTTCTATGGTAGTTATGTTGTTCTGGTGGACAGTAACTTTCCATTTTATATGCTCCTCTTTCAAGATTGGTGCCCAGGAAATGGTGTGCTTGAAGTTATTATTGTTGGGTGGATTTACTGATTGTGTGATGTTTATGTCAGAGTAGGTACCCTGTTATTACCTATTATTTCACCATTAAATTTAATGCATGAAATGTGTAATTTTATAGCTGTCCATTACTGTGTTAATGGAATGGAATGCAAATTGATTGTTCAGCAGGAGCGGCATGCATCTAAGCACGCATTTGAAATTTAAAAATATTAAATGCAGCTCATCTCTGCTCTGAGCAACGAGAAAAGGTGGCTTCAGAGAACTGTGCCTAGGAAGCCTGTCTCAGTGGCACAAGTCCTGGGATTTACTGCCTCAGGCTAATGCCTCTTTTAACTGTGAGCTCAACCAGGCTATGGGGCATACAATGCCAGGAAAGGACAGTTTACAAAGGACAAGTATGGGCAGTATGTCAGTTTTGCAGAACATAGCTTGAGGTTCGTTCCTCTGAAGGAAGTTAATATTTCAGCCAGGCAGAGTAGTCCGCACTTATGATCCCAGGTACTCTAGTGGCTGAGGCAGGATGATTGCAAGTTCCAAGCCAACTTGGACAATTTAGCAAGACCTGTCACAAAATGAAATTTTTAGGAAGGCTAGAGATGTAGCTTAGTGGTAGAGCACTTGCCTAACATGCCAAAGCCCCTGGGTTCCGTCCCCAGCATTATAAAAATGAAAGAAAGGTAATGTTGAAAAATATGAAAGGCGGGTAAGCTACAGACTCTAAGTTTGGGCTATTTTGGCTCGGGATAAAAAACAGCTTTGGAAATCAGACCTAGAGCTGCTGCTGCTTCTGCTGTTTTCCCTATTGTGTGCGTACTGCAGACTGGTGAAGAGCTGGCAGCGAAATGAAACAAGCTAGAGGGTGTAGTGTTCAGAAAGTAGCTCTGCAGTGAGCAGAGCTGGGTTTTGTTGGTCTCTCACTTTTTGTTTGCTTTTGGGAATACTGGTTGTGTTTGTCTGGGTCTGCAGAAAGAACTCTGCTTCCTTCCTCACCCTTCTGTGTTTGAGTCCTGGCAGCTTTGGTCTCCAGTCATTAGAAGTCAGATAGGCATGGGAGGTGCCAACGTTGCAAATCTCAGGAAATGTTGCACCCGAGGCTGAGGCCACCTTGACTTTGAATGTGATGTTCTTTTTTTTTTTGCGGTACTGGGGATCGAACTCAGGACCCTGCGCTTGCTAGGCAAGCGCTTATTCCACTGAGCTATATCTCCAGCCCAGGCCACCTTGACTTTGGATTCAAACATGATCAGCACAAGCCTCATCTCCACAGCAAAAACTCTAGGAGGCGATGGTATCCTGGGTATGAAAGCACTGCGGACAAAATCTGGCCTGTGCTACCACAGCGATAGACTGTTACTGCTTTTACAATGAAGGCCAGCATCCTCACTGCTGGTCTTGGGTGGGTTCATGAGGCCTAAATCTGAATTATACTGAAACGTTCTACTCTGAAGAACAACCTGTTGGAGCGTGTGTCCATTCGTTGTTTGTTTATAAGAGACAAAAATCCCTTGACTTCCTCAGTTCCATCTTAGCATCTTAGAGTGGCAATGTACCGGTGCATTCTCTCTTGTTATAATGCAATCTTTTAATGAGAAAAGATAGTTAGCACATTTGAAAAAAAGACCGTCCTTAAAGGATTTCCTTTGAGTTGTTGATATTAGCTGTAGATGGGACCCCAAATAGTCCATACTGGCTACACATGTATTCAACTATGAACTTCACCATTAAAACAGACCCACCTTGAATGTCAAATCCATGGAGTAGGAGAGGCAATGAGAGCCACACCTTCTGGTTTTTGTGTGGCCGGAAAATATTCCATACTTTCTCAAAAAGAGTGACAAATAAATTCTGCGTGTTGTACTCTAAATTTAAATCAGGATCACCCCTCAAAGCTAGACATGTAATGACAAAAATATTCAAAGTGGGTACCACTTAGGCCTTTGATAACCTCTCCTCTTGAACTCTGGAGTAGCTGGAAGCTTTTTCTTTCAATTTAAGTTCTGAGTTTCCCCCTTCTTCACTCCAGTTCCTGCACACATCTGGGGCAGGTTTGCCTAGTGTTTCAAAGGTGGCAGAGAGGTGCTCCTTGGGTTAGGACCTCACTGGTGCTCATTAGTTGACTGTCTGTTCCCTTCTGAGACAGTGGTACTGGTCTGGCTCCCCACGTTGCTTGGTATCCACTGCCTCTCCCATCGGGCTAGATTTTCACTTTCAACTCATCCTTGGTTCATAGCCACTGTTCTAAAAAGCTATTTTTAAAAAAATTTTTATCTTTTGGTGGTACTGGGGATCGAACTCAGGACCCTACGCTTGCTAGGCAGGCGCTTATTCCACTGAGCTATATCCCCAGCCCTCATACCCACAGTTCTAATAGTCCTGGCCTCTGCTTTCCTGGTGCCATGCAAAGGTACCTGTGCATGGGAATAGAGATGTACAGGAACGTTGTAGTTATGTGGTTTTAAAATTGGGTGGTAATTGTATTTTTGTAAATGTGGAAATACCAGTCTCTGACGTTTCAAATGTGAAAATAACATCGAAGTGTGAGAAAAACTCTCACACTTAGATATTATTCTAACACTTTGGGGAATAAAATAGGCTTTATTGGCAGGTTATGTGCGCACTTGCATGCAGTAAGTGGAATATATCATATTATTTCTCCAAAATTATGATACAAACAGATAACAGCACAAGTTTTGTTAAAGCAAACATTTAAGTAGGATTTTGCCAGAAACAGAACAATATAAAGAAGAAGAAAAGAACTCATTAATACTAGGGAAAAAAGTGAACGAGTACTTTTTATTTCCTAAGAATTCTTGATTGTATCTGGAAAAATAGCCCGCCTTTAGGAAATGTACAGCAAGCAAGCTGGTGTGGTGCTACATACCCAGACCCCAGCACACTGGATAGCAGAGGGAGGGGTATTGCAAGTTTGAGCCTAGCCTGGGTAATATTTACAAAATAAAAAATAAAGTGCCTGGGGATGTAGCTCAGTGTGAAGGCCCCGGGGTCCATCTCCAATGCCGCAACCAAAAGCAAACAAACAAAACAAAACAGAAAACCACCGGGACACTCAGTTCTACCTTAAGCAAGGAAATAGTGATGTCTTGGTATAGTTGCTCCCACACTAAAAAGAAATTAAGATAGTAATTTTACATTCTTTTGTTAGCCAATGGGTATCAAGGTTGAACAAAACCATATCTGGCTCATTTCACAAATAAATGTACTTGCCTCTACTTGAGGAACTACTGTTCATAAATTACGTATCTCATGAGTTTACCATTTCTGGTCTGAGTACCAGTCCCGGTGTCCTTGGTTTGCTTTCTGAAGCTGTCCTATCTCAAAAGGAAGCTAGGTACGAACCAGGAGTGTTGGCTTTCCCGTGTGCTTTACTAAGCCAAGGAAGCTGTGGAGTAATTATATACAGAGACCTAGAAAGAGACACACATTCCCTTTGATTGGACAGGTAGTTAAGACTAGAAGAAGAACATTTTTTAATGTGCATTGCCTAATAGACCAAGTAATTGCTTGAGTTTTGAGCTTTATTGTCCTGAGGAAAAACAACTTTGCCCATAGTTCTCTTTGGCCTGTGGTCTGTGGAAATGGTCTGCATTTTTGTAGGCAGTAGAGGATGGGAGAGTGGGAGGGACAGTTCGATGAAGGTCCCACCCCTTCCAAAAGCCCACCATCTCTGGAAGGCAGCTGTGCTAGCCACTGTACCACTGTTAGCCCACCATCTCTGAAAAGTCCCCAGGTGTGGCCACACCTGTTTCGTTTATTGGGTCAAGGACAATCAGAACAAGTCTAAAGGTTGAAAATTATGTGATGTATTTTGTATCTGAAGTGAGATTTTATGAGCACATTTACGTTTTTATAAACCTGACTTGGGCGATGGCATAGTTTTGTATTATTAATCTAACCCCGGGGTTGAAAATGGGAAAGTTTCACTCAATTCTTATGGGTTAATAATAAAGACCAGTCCTTATCGAGTTCCTGCTCTTCCTGGCTCTCCCCCAAGTGCCTCGCACATACCCTTTTGCTCCTGCCTCAGGGAGTTGGCGCGATGCTACTATATATATCTTCTGGCCTGGTAGGGAGGGACTGAGGCACAGAATGTGTCCCGGGGAGCAGGCTTTCAACTCTGCACTGCAGAATGCATGCTCTTTGCTAATAGTAGCCTAGATGTTCTTATATAAAACAGGAAACCTTTTCTAAGCCAAACAGGTGAGAGACTTTACAGAGTGTGTTAACCCTATAGTTGATCAGTGGCCCTAAAATCCTTGTTCAGAATGGCCTGGCCAAGCTCATTCAGAATGGCCTGGCCAAGACTTCTGGAACTTTCTGGAGGGACCTGCTGTTCCACTGAGTCAGATGGCTAAAGCAGGCTGCTCGTTGTGGGGGCCAGATAAGAGGTCAATGCTGAAGGAAAGAACCCCAGAGATGTTCATTTAGTAAACTGTGGTGCTAGAAATCAACAGCCTACCTGCCTGAGTCTGTGGCATGTCTTCAAAGGAACCAGACTGTGCTTTGAACATACATGGCCTCTCTCGTCAGTTGCATTTTGGCAAGATGCTCATGAGGCTTTGCCTTCTCATGGGAGAATTTAAGGTAGTTTGATGCAATTAGAGATTTATTTTCATTGCACCTGAGGATGCAGTAGGAGAAATGGTAGGTGTTGGAAGAGGTAAGGGAGTGGTATGGCTTACTTGAGGCTGCAGAAGAGTGGAGAAGGTAAGTCTTTGGTCATGGCTTGGGAGCGCCTGTCCCCGCCCTGCCCCTGTGGCCACCCTGACCTGGTGCCTGCCCCTTCCCTGGCTTGACTGCTAGCCTCTGATCAGTCAAGTGCTCTTCCTCTCTGGATTTCTTCATCCTGTTAGATTCTTTCTAGATTTTTTTGTTGTTGTTGTTTAGTTTATTTTGTTTTCACAATCAGATGGTTATGTAAGCCTGCTGTGTGGGTGAGTTAAATTCATCTTACTGGCATGACAATCATTATCCTAAATGTTGTCACAGTTGTGTATACAAATTTATACCTATCCCATGGTTAGAAAGCTCAGAAAGGTGTCAGGAACTGCTTTTTCTTTATGCCCCAGAAGTTGTTAGCAGTCATCAGGCAAAAACGTGTGATTAGAGTGATTTTATTTCTCACACACACTCATAATTCAGAAAATATTTCCCTTTTTTGAAGGAACACTTCTTTTTTTAAAAGAACAACTTTTGTTCTTTTGTGTGGGGACAATAAACAAAGCTGTTGTTTCCCTTATGCATTTTCCAGTATTTATAGTTTTACTTTTGCGGAGTTTACCTTTTGAAGCATACTTATAGTTATTATTAAACTATTGTGTTCCCCTACTTCAATGAATCTAATAAAAAGCAGGCTATTTTTATTAGCTGTCACATTGCACAACCATAGAGCATTCCACATGGATACTAAGAGAAGAATAGCAGGATTTATTCAGCGAGTTCTTTATATTTATAAAAGGGTCAACAGTGAAAACAGTACACATTTATACACGTCAGTCATATTAAACAAAACGCACCACACAAATAGTGGCACCGGACGTATGGGCTGCTTTTCCTGCAGGATGTGGGAGTAATCTTCTTTATCACACAGTAGGTAATTCAGTATTTGTTCTTTCTGCTGTTTGCATTTCTGACAACAGTACTGTTACAACAGACTTAGACTATATCCAAAAACCAAAGGAAATTCTATTTATGTTTATAGTTGCTGAAGAACAGCCCTGAATTAGTGTGCTTCAGTTTTTTCAAGTTGTAATTTTAGCACATTGAAATTTATATTTTCATTAGTCGCCTTTTGACATCATTTATTAGAGTATCATGAGATTGCTAATTAAAAATAAAATTGGAAAGAAAAAGTCAGAACTGGGATATTCGATGCCAGCGAACTATGGGCAAGGAGGATGATGTTTTCCTTACTGTGAAAAAAATTTTTTGCAATAGCAGTGACCATCTAGCAAAGAGGACATTCTGCCAAGTGCACTTTGTTTTACCATAGGATGGAGGTCATGGTCTATCGATCATTCAAACATCCACAAAGACATAAAAAATTAATAATTTTCTTAATGACATGTGTATATGCTAGCATTTAATGTGGTTGTACTTTGGGGGAATTAGATGAATTGAACTTATTTTTCTGGAATGGAATGAATGATTTCTATAAACCACTCCAAATTATGCACTTCAATAAATTTCTCCTTCCATTTTATACCAAGAATAGACAGATTAGTGAGCAAAAGCCTTCTTTCTTAAAGACCTGAATGCAAATCTGATTTCTGTGTTTAAAAGTGAGAGGAAGAGAAGGAAGGAGGAAGTGTGGGAGGACGTGGGAAAAGCCCAGGGTGAGGGCATGACCCCTGCACCCAGATGCCTGCTCCCCTGATCATCTGGGTCACACATCCACACCTGCTAGCTTCCCAAAGACAATTTTCCCTCTTTTCCAGGGATGATATTGAACCCAAAACGGGATTGACTGATCTGGGATAACACATCCAAGTGTTCAGAACTGGGGATCAGCTTGCCTTTTCCAATCCCACCCCATCCCTTACCCTTCCTGAGTTGAAATTTCTGCTCAGTGTCGTTCCGTAGCACCAGATAAACTCAGATGTTGTCATAGTGACTTTCATTTCATAGCAAATGAGCAAATACATAAGAAGTGCTTAGAGCTTTGTTTCACCCATGGTGAATAGTATAGCAAGTTTGCATTGAGCAAAAGAGGAGTACTAGATCCCGATTTTTGGAGCTTTCCAGCAAATGGCTAAAGCCCCCTCTCCTCTCCCAGTCCTTCCTCACAAGCTTCTCCTCCACTGTGCACTGGAGCAGCTTCCAAACAGAATGCAAGTGTGTCTCCTTGGAAAATGTGGAATCACCCTGCCCCTAGCAAGGGCTTCTTCAGTCTGTCAGAAGTGTCTTTCACCAAAGAAAGTAGATTTACTTTCTACAGATGATTCACTCTCATAACCCTGATTAGTTTATTTTTAATGGGGAAAATGCAGATAGGATTTGTTTTTGCTAAGTCATGAGCAGGATCAGGCTACCTGGAAACTTATAGAAATCGGCCCCAGGAAACGCAAAGGTTCAAGAGCACAACTGACTGTGAACATGTTCTAGAAGCCAAGTGTAGCACTCATGCTGGCTGAGAAGGCCCACTCTTGGGGTGGCTGAAGTTTTGCCTCACCGAGTGCTGCAGAAGACTGAATCACACGTACAACTCTAGCCTGCATCCGTGTGCTCATGTTAGATGTGTAAATGCAGCACTAGGAAGCCTTCATTTTGGAGTGAGGAGTCCTGGGCATCCCAATTACGGATGAGCTGTTTATAAAACCAAGCTGACTTTCAAAACTAATCATGAAGACACATGCCAGCCTCCTCTTCCTTGATTTTTTAGCCCTTTTTTCCTCTTCTTTGTGTTTCCTAACATTTCATTAGGAATGCTTCTAAACATAAAGAAAAGCTGAAAGAAATTGAGAGGGGAAAACCCATCCTAGAGTGCATTTTGACAGCAGTAATGCCCCCAACAACGATCACATACTATGTCCTTATGCTCCAGGTACTATGCTAAACCCTTTACCTGTATTTTCCTCCTTTAATCCTCTTAATAACTTTATGGCTAGATATGCTTATCTCCATTTTATGAGTAAAGAAATCAAGGCAGAAAGAGATTAAATTGCATACTCAGAGTACTTCTAGCTGTTAGGTGGCAAAACACAATCTAAACCCAGGTCTGTTAAAGCTGAATTC
Organism: Dinomys branickii; assembly: GCA_004027595.1. NCBI lineage: Eukaryota > Metazoa > Chordata > Mammalia > Rodentia > Dinomyidae > Dinomys > Dinomys branickii. Next base: position 27,198 of record PVLD010000805.1, read on the forward strand.
GAAGTGCCCAGCCAAGCACCCTGCTGCCACAACATCTCATGCTGCTAGCTGCAAAGCATTCATGAAGCATTAACTGGATTCTTCAACTTGGGATCAAAATCTTTAAAACTCATCATACATGTTGTGTTTTCAGATCTTTACCTTGCAGGCCCCTCTTTTCTTTCTTTTTTTTCAACCTGTGAAATAAGCATGCTGTAGATTGTGAGCATCTCCCAGCCCTGAGATCACATACAGCCAGATACCTCTGTCATCAGTAATCAGAGATGCACCTTTACCCAGTCCCTTCCAGAGCAAATGTGAGCTACCTTTATTCTTGGGAGCTGTAACTGGTAAATTATTATGCTACTGTTATTATTGTTCATACCGTTGTACCTTTTCAGAGCAATGGAAAGATACATCTTAGGCAGTGAGGGTCCATTTGACTTCTATGGATATTGTCTCTTGTTTTTTTTTTGTTTGTTTGTTTGTTTTTTGCGGTACTGGGGATTGAACTCAGGACCCTGCACTTGCTAGGCAGGCACTTATTCCACTGAGCTATATCCCCAGCCCCTGGATATTGTCTCTCTGTTCCCTTTTGGTTTTCTCAGTCCCCTGTTTTCTTGTCCCCCTTCTGGCTAAGAAAGACACATCCGGGTGTGCCAGTAGAGAGCGTTTGGGAGGTTATAAGCAATAATCTTACAGAACACTTTCAACTTCCTGCTGCTTGTAAATGCTCTCAGAGATGGAATACATTGGAAAGTGTTCCCCGGGGGAAGCTTGTGGGCTGTGTGCATGGGTCACTTGCCTCTACTCGGACTGAGGACTCTGTAGCCGAGGAAAGAGGGAAAGGTGATGACTTCCTTCCCTGGCGCCATGTTCTCAGGACTTCGTATCTTCTCAGCTGTAGACAGAATCTGGGATGAGACGGGGAATGCTGGGAGTCAGTTTCTCTTCTTGAATCTCTCTGAAAGCCTGGTAGGGTTAGCGAGCACACCGAACTTTGATGCTTTGACCCATGTGCCATTTGTTAGAACTCAAACTTTGAGTCCCTCCATTTAAAACATCATGATACTTTATAAACTGTAAAATACACATAATGTGAAATTCATCACTTAAAAACGTGCCACGCCCTCTCTCCCTCCCTCCACCCGTCTCCTCCTCCCTCTCTCTCTCTCTCTCTCTGCTGAACCTAGATATTTCCTTTAAGTGGAACCATACACCATGTGGCCTTTTGTCTCTGGGTTCTTTAACTTAACATTTTCTAAAAAATATCACCTGTATAAATCATCAGGTCTTTTATTGTTTTTCCTCTGAAATCATCAGTGGTACCCAATTTTTTAACCTCTGGAGATACCTTCTATACCACATGGAGGACAATACCTAAAAGCCAGGAAGCTGTGTAGAAACAGGAGTCAGATAAAGAGTAGCCGTATTTCTGTAATGACCTGTAAAACTGCCAAAGGCAGGTTTTGATTTTTCTGCCTAGCTGAAAAGTCATTTCATGTTAACCAGACATGTGAATTCCTAAATTACTCATTTAAAAAATATTTTCAGTGATTTTAATTCACTAAATTACTACTTTGTAAAGGATTGGGAGCATTTGTGGACAGCAGCGGGGCCATGATGGGCCCCTTGTACGTGCGTGTGCTGGACAGGGAGGGGCCTCACTCTCTTGTGGGGTCACCATGTGTTTGTGCCTATTGACTTCACGGATCCATTGACCTCTTTCTCTCGGGATGTGTTGCCAGTGTGGGACTGTGCTCTGACAGAGGAGATCCCTTGTGATCTGCTTTTCTCCCCCTGGAGGGAATTCAGAAGTAGTTCTTGTTCCCTAGATGACAAATATCAGAGCATCCATATGTGTCCCTGGCAGCAGAGAAGCAGAGAAATACTGCAACCCTTCTGTAGAGCTGAAAAGACCAAGAGAATATAGGTCACAGAATGGACAGCACACCCCAGGATTCTTTCTGCCCACGTTCCCGAATAACATAGCATAGCCACCTCCTCCCGGGGCTGTGCTGTGGCATCTGTGGTTCTGCTCCTCCCATGTGCGGATTCCCCTGGAACCCAGCCCCTGCTCCTGTGCGTGATAAACTCCGGTAGGAAGTCGCTGACGTGAGGATATCGCGTGGGCCTTGCACGTTCCGTGGGACTGATCTTAAGTTTGCATTTTGTTTGGATTTTTTTCCTTGCCTTTTTTTTTTGAAGTTTAAAAAAATAAAGGTAAGCTAATAATTCTCAGGACAGTTGACTATTTTTTAAAAGCATTTTCCAAATATACTCCTGGAAGTAAACACACACACACACACACACACACAGCATGTGGTATAAGGGAAGTACTCGAACCAATCCGACTTAAGTAGAAATGACAAGTAAGCTGACTCCTGAAATTATGTTTCAGTGCGAAACCTAAATCATTGTCCTTCTCTCTTTCCATCCCAATTTTTTCTTCCTCCAGATTTAGAATCCTATGGGTAAGCCTTTTCTGCTAGCTGCATAATTAGGTGGATTAATTAGCACCTGTCCTGTTGGTGTAAGAAGAGGATGTGTAGAGTGTGGATTGTGGTCTCCGCCAGACAATTGAAAAAGCAGTGGGGGGCCAGTGCTGGCCCTTAGACATTTTCATATATTAAAAATGTGGAGATCCAGCCCAAGGCCTGCATACTTGCCAGAGAGTTGGACGGGGAGTGAGCTGGGCTGATGGTCTGACTGGATGGCCCATATTAATGTTGACAAATAAGCTTAAGGACAACAGTTGGAAAACACTGGAAGCCTGCATTCTGTAGTTGAAATGTCCTATCAAATTAGAGAAAATCAACTTAAGTGCCAGCAGTGCAAATCTTCTGGAAGGCAATGGGAAGGAAATTCCTGGATCATCAGGCATGCAGCGTACTTGAAATTGCCATTAATTTGGTTTGCAGATCATGTGGTAAGGAAGGAACACTTCGGGTAGGGGAAAAGACTGCCCATTTCTTTGGATAAGTTTGGATAAATGTTTCAAGTCAGACAAATGACATGTTGTTTGAACACAGGGCCTAAGAGTTGTAAAGGCCACACATGAGATTGCTTTTGGGTTTTTTTTGTCCTGATCCCACACAAATGCAATCTCTTGACTCCTACCAGTTTAAATGCTATGTTTAATTTGTTTAATAATCCACACAAATATTTAATATTCCTCGCTCATCCTCCTCCCAAGTACATGGGTGATAGTGTTATTAAAGCCGCTGTGCCGTGAGACATACACTAAGCCCTCTCTCTGTCGGAGAAAGGCTGTGGAACACCGTGTGACAGACGCGCAAGGTCAGAGGGCAGAGCCAGAAGTACACATGGAAGCTGTTGGATGACTGTGACACCAGGCTGCCTTTCAGACAAGGTCCCCTGCTGGATTGTCCTGGGTAGGTGTCTCATATAGTAATATATTTATAATTGGATTTTAATTGCAATCTGATTTTAGCGTGTGTGTGTGTTTTGGTTCGCCGCTACCGGAAGGACAATGCTCCAAATGAAATTATACAATACGGATCCCAGGGCAATTTGTTCTCTGCCAAAAATATATTGGAAGAATAAAATGCATGCGGTGTTGTTTGCCTTAGTTTATTGACTTAACATCGGAAGTGCTTTATTCTTGCATGTTTTATCTGGCTTTGCGGTTCACCCAGGGGAAACGGGGGCAGAGCACAGGCGGTGTGGGGTGGGGCTCTTGGAGTGGCCGGCAGTCTCTAGGCATGTTCCTCAGTGGCCGCCAGTCTCAGCTCTTAAATCTGTAAATTTGGGATAGCAATTGCTATCAAGTGTTTATAGGAAAATGTTATGATGATTCACCAGAATAAGACACGAAAACTCTCTGGGGTCTACCATAGGAGGTTAAAGATTTGTTATTTGTTGATTACAGTTCTTTGATCGTTGACGATTTTCTCGTTCAGTGCTCTTCTCTTTCCCCCGATATTGGCCGTTTAAAAAAAAAAGACGAGAGGGCTGAGATGCTGTTGAAAGAATTACTTGTGTTGAAAACACTAAAGCTATTCGGAGATTTCCTAGCTAAAGTTTTGTTAGGATAAATGTGTTTTGGGTACAGCGTGGTGGCTGGAGTTGACAATGTATTATAAAGTTGACAATTGCTAAGAGAGGAGATTTTAGTAACCTTACCAGAAGGAAAGGGTGTGTCAGGTGATGGATACACTAATTAGCATGATGTAACCCTTTACGATGTGCACAAACATACATCAGAGCAGCACTTTGGACATTGCACTTATATTCAACGTATAGGCCAATGATGCCTTAGTAAAGTGGATGGAGACATATGTAAGGGCCTGTATTGGTCAGCGGATGTGGAGACGCCAGGTCTGGCTTTTGACTTGAGGGTACTGATATTAGCCAAGGCTAATACTTACAGCCTCAGAAGAGGCACTTTCCAAAGAAAAGTGACCAGAGTCTTCCCAGCACTCATTATACAGCCGTGTGGCTATAATTTCATGTAATGTGATACTTCAGAAAGATCGCAACACTAATGCTTGTGTCAATTGGTATTATAGCACAACTTCCCAGCATAAAATTTTGCTTTTCTGGATCCTGTGCCACAGCCCTGTGGCTATTCCATTATTGCTCACAGTAAATATGACAATTTTTTACTGCTTTTTAGCTCATTAATTTTTCAGAATGTGCTCGCTGAACTGATTTTATTTACATCAGAAACATTTACTATCAGGGCTTTGATGGAAAGTAGGAATTTGAGGTTCCTCTGTGTTGGCAGTGCTGATTCAGAACTGACAGGAGAGGAAAAAATTATAACAGTATCTACTAAGCAAAAGAATCAGAGACATTGTCAATGTTTAAAGAATGAACCCATTCATCCAAAAATAATTGAAGTTGTATAATAAAGTTACTTTTGGAACCTAATCTTTGCAAATGGGAATATTTGGGATCAAATCAAATCATAAGACATTCTTTTTGATCTAATAATTCAGAGTGATTTGATATGTAATCAGAGTAAGCACAAATTCAACAACATTAGTAGAGTCTGTGCCCACTTGCCGGAAGGCTACCGCACCCTTCATTGTTAGAATGACAGAATAGTTTGCCATCTAACAATACTTTGCAATCTAACAATAGCAATAAAAAACCTAACTACTTCACAGGGAAACAACAGCAACCATCTTCCAGTCTGTAAGTTTTGTGGTACTAGGGATTGACTCCAGGGCCTTTACAGTGAGCTACATCCTCAGTCCCTTTCATTTTTATTTAAATTAGTTTTTAAATGTTGAGAAGGGGTCTTGCTATGTCACTGAGTGGTCCAGGCTGGGGTCTAACTTGAGATTCTCCTGCCTCAGCCTCCTGGAGTCCTGGGATTACAGGTGTGTGCATAGCCACAGTCAGCTCCCCGTACTTAAGTTTGATCCTATCTCTTTACCTGAAATACCAAGGAGAGTATCAAAATTCCATCAGCTTCTATAAATATATATAGGGCATTTAATGTCAGGGTCTATAGTAGCCTCATCCCTCTTGACCTCACAAGATGCGCCTTCTGTCATAATGTGATCATTGGCTTTTGATGTGAACATTAATGTTATTGCATGTAAAATATGACATTTAAGGGATGAAAAGAAGCATTTTACATTGTACAGTCTTCTTTTTCATGACTACAGTGATAGGAAGGATTGACAATGCTAAAAAAATTTTAAACAACAACAGCAAAGCTGTTGATCGCCACCCCCAACACACACACACACACACACACACACACACACACACACACTTCTTTTCTCCCTGTGCAGAGCGGACAGCCATAGGTGTGTGAAGAAAGATAATATTAATACCTGCTGTGGAAGCTGAGGAGGGGTTCGGGCCTACTCAGAGTCACAGCCTCCGTGGAAGTGGGGCCTGGGTGAGGGTACAGGTGTTGCTGCTCTCAGACAGGAGCGGAAGAGTGAAGGAATCAGGGAAAAGTTACGCAGGGAAGGGGAGGGGGAGAAACTTAAAAAAAAAGGTTGCTTAGGCACAGACAAGGCGGTGCTCTTTCAGAATTACCTGTGTCGGAAACTGTAAGGTGATTCTGCTGTGGACAGTCTGTGGCTGAAAAGCCAGGCTGAGGTCCATCCCCGTTGTGCTCGGGGTCTTTCTGAGCCTGGTTATGAGAAGCCGGAGCTGTGCAGGGGCCCGCACGCCCCGCTCCTCACCCGGCAGAGGGGCCGCCGGGCAGGCACAGATGCGGGTCAGCGACTTCCCTCGCCCGCTCCACCTGCGTCCGTGCTGTTCCTGTCTGGAGGTAGCCTGCAGCCAGGATCCAACTAGACAGGAAACAAAACCTACCCGCAGGTACTGTTATAAGCTGTGCCCACTGGAATATAAAAATAGTATTTTCCTAGTGTTCGCGTTATCTCTGAGCCCCGATAAGGGAATGGCTTAGAGGGGAAATGCCGATACCTAAACGGTGGTGGTGCCCGCTGCATGATGGGCTGAGGGGTGGGAGCAGCCAGGGAAATTTGCTTCCAAGGGAAGCGGCAAGCTGGGGTGGCGCTGGATGCTGCCGCATAAGCAACCCTCCTGCAGGCCTCCGGGACTGATCGCCTGGCCTGATGAGCCGAGGCCCGATAAGCACGTCATCTGGTAGAATAAGCGGACACCTGGAGGACTGGGGAGCAGGCTGAAGTGGGCTGTTTCTGTCTTTGTACTAGCACTTTACCTGGAGTGTCGCCAGCCTGGAAAACCTGGCCCCTAGATCGGAGGGAGTAGTCACACTCTTCTCTCCTCCTCACGAGTACGGACGTGGGGTGCCCAAAGACGTTTCACATCAGACCACGTGAGAACTCCAGCCTGGGCTTTAGCAATGCTCCTCAAACTTCTCTGCCTTTAGAATCACAGGGGGAGGTGCAGGGAGCAGTGAAAGACCCCAGCACCCAGGCCGCGCCACACGTTCACGATCCCAGAATCCCCGGGGGACTGGGGCGCCCAAGCACCAGAATGTCTGAAAGACAACTAACTGAGTACTTTTCAGTGTGGGTTCTAACCAGTGGGCTGGAACATTCTCAACCTGTGGGTAGTTTAAGGGGGCAGTTTTGGAGGAATCATTTGTCTTAGGCCCTAGGAAACTCTTCGAGGCTCTTCATGGGCTCCTAGGATAGCTGAGGCCCCAGATGTGGCCCAGGGGAAGGAAGAGGAGAGAGGGGAGGACGGGGGGATGATGTTTGAGTGGCATATTTGGAGGCTAGAGCCGCTCTGCTCTGACATATGTTGGTCTGTGAGTCAGTGAAAACTGTTTCCCTCCCCTGTCACCCCCACATTGGCAGCCAGCTCAGCCCTTGGAGGATTAAGAAAAATCCTCACTACCCATATAGGATGTGCCGTGCCCCCGCCCGCCCACCCAAGCGCAGGGCAGAGCTGTGACAAAGAGTGACGCCCAGTAAGAAGTTTCATCACGAGTGGATTAAAAACCCAGCCTCCTGACCTCCGCTCGCAAGTTCCTGGCCCTGGGAAATAGCTCTTTAATGGGCTTTAGGCGATAAACCAGCAAGGCTGAAACTGAGGTTCCATTAAAGGCTAATTTTCTTATGAGGAAAACTGTACGATTGAACGGGAAAGCGGTGCACCTTTGTGATACAGCCTCTTGCCTCGGCCGTGACATCCTTAGCCTTTTCTCTCAATTTTCCCAGTTCAGTGTTGCCCGAAGCTGCGCGAATATATCTCCCTCCCTAATGCACTGACAAATCCTCTCAGGCGGTGGGCAGAGAAGAACGGTAAAGCTCCAGTTTGGAGGCAGGTAAGGACTAATGAAGCCTGGTGCAGGGCAGGATATTTTTGCCTGCTGGCCACCCACCTGGCATGCGGTTACATTTCAGGTATCAGACAAGGATTTGAGATGCCTGGCTTCAAGACCTCTTTCTTCCTAGCTGTGTAAATTTGGGAAGAAAAAGAAACAAATCACCTCTTCTCTTACCTTCAGTTTTTTCATCTGCAAAAGAGGATGTCTTTGATAGGATATTTATGAGACCATATTTTGGGAAGCGCTTTCAACATTATACAGCCACATATAAAACATAAGCGTGGCTTTATTGGTCCCGCTGTGAAGTCACTAGAACCTCCTGCAAATTGCTAAAGTGCTCTGGGCCTGATTTCTTCCTTTTTAAGATGGGGGTTTTGGAGGCCACGGTTCCAAATACATCCTAGCTCTGGTTCTTGTGTCTGGATTCTAAGAAAAGACACTGGGTGTTCAGTTTTCCAAAACTGCCCTCCCTCGAATGCTTCTCCTCCTTCCCAGTCTCCCCCACAGTGAAAGAGCCCCCTCCTTTGCCCACTGTGAGGATGTAGAAATAGAACAGAGAAAGAAGGGACGACATGGAACCATGTCTTCCCAAACCTTGCAGCTCACCCAGCCAAGCCTGCCCTAAGAAAGTTCTCTGAGTCCACAGAAGTGCTGAGATGCACTTCGGAAACACTGTGCACTCTCTCACAAACAGCAAGAGAGGTGATCCAGAAATACCAAGCGAAGATTTGTCCTCTTACCGCAGTTCTTATTTCCCTGGTGTTTCTAGGCGGTATTAGCTTTATGCTTAAACAACCCATCTTATATTGTCCGGGATTTCATATGCACTAGACGACATTATGCTATTATCACTTTTAATGCTGCAATAATTTTTACAACCTGCAGTATGTATATGGTTCCTTATTATCACTTCTGCTTGGGCCTCTTTATAAGAAGTCATTTTTTTTTTTCTCTTGGCAGCTACATTGCTAAGGGCCTTGAGGATTTCCTTAATGCCGTCACTCAAATGGTTGTGGGTTCTGAATTGTCATTTTCTGCTTTTGTGCAGTTTTTCCTGTTCCTCGGAGCTTTGTTACCTGCTCATGAAGAATATGGCTTTGGAAGTCTAGATTGCAGGCAGCCCCAGCGACGCCCAGAGTCTTGTAGGAGGGCACTTCTTCTTGGCCTCGGCATGACAGATTGGAGGTTCTGGTGCAGGCAGAAGCTGAAATGAATTGCAGAGATGAGACCCCAAAGACAGAGACACACAGCTAGCTCAGGGTGTCAGGGAGCAATGTAATCCTTGCTGACTACAGATTTTCTGGTTTGCAAAGTTGGTTTTGGAGCGGCCAAAGCTCCCTCTCTGAGAAGTTGTTAGAGTTTGTATCAGCAGGGGTAAATGCCCATGGTCATAGGACAGTTTTTAGCAGTTCTGTTCAGAAACGATGCTTGGCTCTCTCGGAAGAAATACACATCGCCGTTTTGCACACACCCCAGTTCTGCCCCCTACCAGCTGGTGCCCTCGGGCAAGACAGCAACTTCTCTGAGCCCAAGGATTGTTATGCCTTAGTGTATTTTCCTGTAACAATGAAGAGACAATGCTTTTGTTTTCTAAAGAGAACTAACAGGACACTCAATTCTCTCTTCCCTGAAGAGAGAGTTCCTGCTAAGAAGAGATGTATCCTTTGCATAAGATGAGGTTTTTTTAAAAAATTCTTCTCTGGGAAGATGTCTCCAGCTGTGGCTACATATGGAGTCAGACTTGAGCGTCCATGGTGGAGGCCGGGCATGAGTACAGTATGCCAGTTTCGTTGAGGTGTGACTGGACACAGTAAATTATGCAAATCTTAAGTGTATGGTTTCATGAATCTGGGCTTGGAATACATCTGTGTAACCACTGCGCAAACCAAGGCAGAGGGCATCTGCCACCTCATGCTTTTCTCCAGATGGTTGTAATAGGCAGCCAGGGCCAAGGCTCCAGCCCGAGCAGATGGCCATCCACACTGTACCTGACCTGGTGTTTCCTCTCTCCCCACAGTGTGCCCTGTATGCCGCACCTGTGTCCCTGTTCCTTCTTACCTGGAGCCCCTGCATTGCTCCTCTTGGCCTCAGTAGCCAATAAGCAGGTGTATGTCTCCGGCACAGGACACAGAGCTTTGAGGGCACAAAGCCTGCTTGTCATTGGCTCTCCACACCCTGGGCTAGCGCACTGTGCATGCATGGGTGGAGAGGGCCAGTCCCGCTCGGTGCCCTACCGTCCTTTGCTTTCTGCAGCACAAAGAACTATGCTGGGTCCAGAGCAGGATGGAGTGAAAGGTCTGGTTTTTGTTTGAGGCCTCATAGGCCCAGCCCTGATAGACTCTGGCCTCCTCCCTCTGGGAAGCTAGCTGTCCCTGAAACTAGGTTTTTAAAAAGCTCTCCTCCAATTCATGTGGGGCGTTTTCCTTAACAGCTAGAGACATGTAAGAAATCACTCATGATGGTCTGCCTCTCCAGTTCATGCTGTGAGAAATAACCCCAGTGCACCTTCTTTGTGCTACAGCACACGGGATCCTCACCTAGGCTTTGTCTATGGGTAGCCTGGGAAGCTGCTAGGGCTCATCATATCTAGAGGTCCTCCCAAAGCCTCACGTACTCTTGGGTGGGGATTTTGCAAGTCACTGTATCATGGGTGTACGATACTGGATCATGGATGTCAATTTAGCTATTGTTGTTGTTACTGAGACAAAATACCCTAGGCCCAAAGTTAAGGGAGGACAGGTTTATTAAGCTCATAGTTTATAAAGGTTTCAGTGCATTCTTGATTCACTCCAAGGCAGGGTGACACGTGGTGGTGGAAGACAGGAAAAGCAACAAGACAGGGTAACGCAGGCTTCTTTCTGTCCCTTGTATCCGGTCTACCAGGGTTAGGGTGGTGCCGATCCAGTCAGCAGACTAATCCAGCAATCACGAGGCCTTAATCCCAGCATTGCAGTTTGAATCAGTTCACATACCCTAGATTCAGCCACCTCTGAAAAGACCCTATGATCCTTTGAGGCTTTGCAGGGGAGTCATCTAGACACAAACCATAACAGATACGATTTTTGACCATGAATGTGTGATACTGGGTCAGCCTACTGATTGGCTTAGCATAGTTTTGGGTGTGGATGATGGATTTGCTGTAGAGGGAAGACCCATCTTAGGTGTGGGTGACACCAGCCAATAGGCTTGTAGCATGGGTGAAATAAAAAGAGAAAAACGAAGGAAGGAGTGCGTCTTCCTGTCTGCCCTGCCACGAGCTCTTTCTCCTCTGCTATGCCCCTGTGTCGTGCCACCCTGCCTTGGAGCCAGCCAACTTTGGATTGAAACCTTTGCCAGCTGCGAGCTAAAGTAGGCCTTTCTTCCTTTAACTTGTGAACGTTGGGTATTTTGTGCCAGCAAGGAGAAAATAACTGAGAAGGAAGCTGAGACTGGGGACCTCAAGCTTACCCAGAAAACCCGAAACCCCGTCCTCCTCCGCCTCAGCCTTTCTCACTCCTGACGCTTGCCGCATAGCCTTCCTAGTGCACACAGCACACTGGAGGGCAGTGATGGAGAAGCTTTTAGAGAATGTCTGCCAAGCTGCGCTTATGTATTGCCAAGTGCCAACGCTGCACTTAGAAAAAACAACTTTACATTAGTATCTTTTGTCTTAAAAGAAAAGCACAATAACATGCGGTCTACAGGTTGGCCACTACTGCTGTAGGATTGTCTATCTGTCTGTCCCCCTCTGCCCTAGACAATGGGCTTTGTGAGGATAGAAACCTTACCCCAGACTTCCTGTATACCGAGTGCCCCTTGCAGTGTCTTGCCATCAAACTCAGTGTGTCTCTCTTGAACCAAAGAATGAGTGAAAGAATAAGTGAGCAATGTGGTATAAAGTAGAAGGGCTACAAGCCAGGGGTCTCCAGCCCCAGTTATATGAAAGCGTTTAACTTCAATCTTTTGCATGTTTTTGACTGTTTCAGTGTGGACTTTAAAAAGTCCTACCTTTGTATGTTAAAATGTTCTCGTCGTTATTGTATTATATGCCGTCAAATATTCGTATTCGACGAATACAGTGCTTCCTAATGGAAAGTTTGGAATTTTAGAAGCTTCAGTATCATAGCAAAATTGGAACTCTGCACTCATTTCCTTTAGCCAGGGAGTGACTTTAAGAGTGGAATGATCTCAAAACCCATCTTCCTAGCATGTGAGAGCGAATTCCTCAAGCAGGTTCAGCCGTCAAAACAATCCTACAGACGAGAACGGATGAAACAGTCATGTTTCTATTTCAAATCCAAGTATGCAATTTCTGTAAATGAGGAGAGGTTGAGTATTTGATGGCAAAAATATTTTTAGCAAGAACGAATTGACTTGGGGAGGTACCTGGGCGTACTATATTTATACTAATGTACAACAAATTCAGCAACTGATAGGTATAGCAAGAACCCAGATTAAGGTAAAGAACTCCTTATTTATGTCTACATGGTGCAGTGGAGAAAAGTCTGTGAATATAAACTGAAGCAAATCATGGTAGGCGGACAGGTATGTGACCAGAGTCTTTGAATGGTCCTGTTTCGGATTTACTTACTGCCATTAACGGAGTTTTCGTGCCTGCCACCCACTGGAGTTTTGCTTTGTTTTAATCGGGTTTGTTTGCTAAGGCAGTTTATGTTTTTTTTTTTAAAAAAAATGTAACTTTTAACATCCAGCTGCTTTTCTGGGAGTTACCCATCTATGAAAAAACTCGTGGTGCCATTAACATTTATGAGAAACAGACTTAACATTATCATAAATTATACAGTAAACTATCTTGGCCTCAGATTGAAAGGTGTGTGTTTGTCTTTGAGGCTGATGTATTTTGACAGCGCACCAGGAGGCAGCTCACTCTGAATAACAGGCAAGATGAGAAGCTCCCAGGAAAGAAATCACTCTCTTAAGTGAACATAAGCCAGATAGGGGGTAAATGAACTTTCCCACCTGGACACATCGCAATTTTAGAAGCATTGATCACACAATCAGTTAGCGCTAGCAGGGACCTAGGAGCCATTTAGTTCTGTCTTTTCTGTTTACAAATGCAGACTCTGAAACTCAGGAAACACAACAACAAAATCCTATGGGCTTCATCTGGAGCTTGAGGGTGGAGCCAGAGCAGAACTCAGCAGCACCTCGGAGCCCCGTGCTGTAGCCCCGGGACACCACAGTGGCCCCTTTAGCCCCCGACTGCCCCTCTGTAGAATGAGCACCATTTGAACTCTGTCCTCTCCAGCTGAGCAGCCCACATTTCAGTGGAGTTTGTGACGATCCAGGCCATGGCTCTGTTTCGTTACTGTATCCAATCCGTCCGTGTCAAAGCAGTGGCTGCTTGGTCCAGGAATGGGGTGACCAGTTCTAGTGGTAACAGGTGAGGCCCCCAGGAGAAGAGGTGGACCAAAGACAGCTGCTTCTGTCTTCTTCGAGGGGAGCAGTATGCCCTACTAGGCCAGGAGAGCACATAGCCAGCCTCTGTACTGTGGTCTGCTACCTAGAACCCTAACACCAGCCCTCAGTTGGGCAGCAGGACTTGCTCAGTGGGACAGCATCTCTATCACACTTTTATAATAACTGACCCCCTTGGCTTTATAACCAACCTCTTTGCCTTCCTGGATCAGCTTCCTCATCATTGCTGAAATACCCACTTCCATCAACAAGAAAATTTTTTTGGTTTTTGTTTCTCACATACACGTTGCACGACCCATCCCGTCTGTCTTTTCCCCTGCCCACAGCTCAACGCCTCCATCCATCTCTGCCAATCTCAAACCTCAGCTCATCACGAGGTCCCCTGGGGCTCAGCCCTCCCCACTGATGCATGCATGGCTTTCTGTCTCTTGGCTCTTCCTTGCAATTACTGGATTGTTTGTTTCTGGTGCCTGTGATGTCAAAGACCTTCTGGCTTGGGAAGAATTGTGGCATTGAAATCACTTCTTCCTTCCCAAGGATCTTTGGAGCCAGCCGGAGTCTCCCAGAGCCTGCAGCACCTTCCTGGAGCCGTTTCCCTTCTGTGCCATCCTGGAAAAAGCAATCTCTCTGAGCCTGGCACCGTAGGACGGAAAAGGAGTCCATTTAGCCACGCCATTTCTCTCTAATAAAGAGAAACCTCGCTTCACTCTGAAGCCACAAAAATGTGCTCCTGGCTTTGTCGGAGAGAGAGTCTGTTTTGGAAATTCCATGGTCAGAAGCAGCCTGGCTGCACAGGCAGGCTGTGTGGCTCAGCATGTCTAGGATCAAGTGTCCTGCCTTTCAAGGCATCCAGTCCCCTTTAAAGCCAGTGGTTTACCCAGAGATCTCTTGTGGGTTTTCACTTTAAATGGTGCCCTTCAATGTTGCTTATATTTGCATTGCATTGGCATATCCGTCACAAAGCCTCCATGGTGGAGCACCTCCCAATAAATAAAAGGAGCCAACTTAAAGCACTTGAAAACCAGCTCCCTCCTGTACTCTGGAGATATGAAAGAGAACAGTGTCCTCCTTGGGCCAGGCCCCAAATTCCAAACCCATGGGTGCTGGATTCCTGCAGCTGTCTGAGTCTTCACCGAGGGAGGAGCATTCGGTTCTCTCCCCACCAAACAGTGCTCACGTACCACACGTATATTGAGTTCTGTACTGTTACTTTTCTGACAAATATAGATGCACTGGGGACTTGTGAATATTTCAAATGGTTTGTGGGAGTTTGTAATGGGCTAAAATCATAACTTTAATGATGTGGGATTCTACATAATATTTTAATGCCATAGAGGGGTTCTCATAAGATCTGAGCTAAGATCCAAACACATGGGGACCCTAGGATTGTCCTGAGCATGTCAGTGTGGGAAGACATTGGCCAAGATGTTCCATCTGGGGCCAGCCCACATGACAAGATTAAGGCGTAAGGCTGACACACAAAGTATCCACACTGAGAAGCCAACTCATCATACAGCCAGTTTCATTCGAAGGTGCCAGGCCTACCATCCTGTCAAACCGTTTAGCAGGTACAGCATTCAGCCTTAGGAATCTTCACTTTAAAAAGCCTTGGCCTGGAAACCCTGTGGCACAGGGATGGTGATTTCTTCTATGCCACCGAGGTCAGCATTCACGTCTACTTCCTTGCAGTCTCAAGATGGAACACTTTAGTAAGTATGGAATGCAGTGAGGAAATGCACAGGAGACCTCAGGCCTCACAGCAGTGCGTTTCTCTGCTAAAGATCTTGTCGTTGTAGGTGTTCCCCCTTTGGGAAATGGATGATAATGGGGTAAAATGCCTGTCTTTCCCCCCTCGAACAGAAACTTACCCAAGAGCTACATGTATTGGGAAGTCTGTTCCAGCTGTGGGATCAAGCTGAAATTTCACCTGTTTGTCAGTTTCTTCAGAGCTCATTGGAGCTTTGGGGAGAGGCGAGAGATGACATTGAGTGGACAAGGCAGTGACATCAGTCTCCTGGAGTCTGAGGAAAAAAGTGTCTCCCACCGCCTGTGCGGTGAGCCACGTTTTCAGTTTCACAGTTAAGTCTAAACTTAAAGCTTTGTTGGCTGCAGTAAGAAGGCTGCGCAGTGACATTTCTGTTTTGGGGCTTCTGTGGAGACCATATTGCTGGCGTAGGAATTCAGCTTCAGGAAACAGTTTTTTAGGCTCGAGTGAAAAATGTTCCCCTATTTTGAATGGAAAAACATTGAAAATCATGATTTTGGCCCTCAGAGAACAGCTATTCATGGCTACCATGGTTAACGCTGTTGCTAGTTTTGCTTTGGCAATGGAGGCCAATTTACCACAATAACAGGGACTTTGATTTTATGGTGCTTGACATCTTGAAAGTTGCTAAAGTGCCTCACAAATTTGTAGGCAGGCCAGACTAACTGTCTTCCTCAAGAAAAGGTGAGAGTGAGTGAGTGAGTGAGTGTGTGTGTGTGTGTGTGTGTGTGTGTGATTTTTTTTTAAAGACAGGCCTGAGAACTAGTCAAACATTTTAAGGCCTTGTCTTCACAATGGGGACCTCACAATAGGGAACCTCAGTTAGGGCGAGTTCACTGCTCTTCCAGCCCTGTCCCCTCAACTCCTGATTTTTGTTTGTTTTTTCCTCAAGGGTCGTGACCTAGGGCCACTTGAGTAATGTTGTCTTTTCCTCAGTATTGCCCTCCTGAGCCAAAGGATGTTTTGTGTGGAGGCAAAGAACCTCCCGTGTGATTTTAGGTTGCATCTATCTGCCATTGGAAGCCCCGTGCTCCTCCTACTCCTGGTGTCTGGCCTCCATCTCTCTCTCCTGGCCCTGCTGCTTCTGTGGCCACCCTCCTGCAGCTCTGGAGGCTGCTGGGCCTGAACATGAGACGCACACACAAATCACAATGAGTTGACTTAGAAGCAGGAGCAGTCTTGCTGTACTGACTGGCCGGGCCCTGTATTTCATGAGTCTGAAGCCCAAAGTCTTACCTGTCTGTCCTGCTCATAACAGAGGCCAGAGTAGCCGTCCACAGCATTGGCTTTACAGAGACGTACACGCATGGCGACCCTGGACAAAGTCTGTGTGACCCGCCCCACCCCCAACTCTGTCTCCTGTCCAGGCCGGCTGCTTCCTGCTTCACTCCCAAGACTGGAGATGGGGAGCCTTCCAGCCTCCCTACTGCCCACCTGCCTGGCCTACGCTGCTTTACCTGTCCTGCAGTGAGGCCCCCAGATTCATGGCCAACAACCCGTTCTTGGCCCCAGCCCCCAGCCCACTGTGGATCAGTACTTCTATGAATCCGATTTAAAAGAAAAGGCCCATGTAAAAGGCAAGCTACACTTTTTAAAACATTGAATTGGTATATATTTGAATAATCACATTCAGGTAGGGAAACTGGTACATATATATCATAGCTTGACCCTTTTCAGTGTCACCCCCCTCCACCATGTCTCCTTCCTCTGGTCCCCTGCCCCATTGCCAAGAAGTCTACCTCCCTGTTTTTTAGCATCTCTTTTCTTTTTAATTTATTATTATCTTGGCTTTTTCACATAAGAGAAATCATATGAGGATTAACCTTACGTGTGTTATTTCACTTAACATTATAGTCTCAAGTCCCACCCATTTTCCTACAAATGACTTGAATTATCCTTTTTATGACTGAGTAATACTCCATTGTGTGCATTTTTAAAAATCTGTTCACCTCTTGTTGAGCATCTAAGCTCCTCCTGTGATTTGGCAATTGCAAGCTGCACCAATAAACTCCTGCTTTTCATGGTTGGAGTTGATAGACCTGAAAGCGTTCTGTCTAGCAGACATAAATGGCTTAGAGATTGACCCTGGATCTCTCCCTACTTCTCTACCCTAGACTGGCAATGCCTAGTTTCAGGCTGTGCAGTCTGAGTAGTGCAGGGCACAGCCTTATGTCACCACTAGCACAGTTGCCCAGGTAAGTGTCTGATTCAGTGAAGCCAGCCTTCTACATAGAGGCGCTGAAAAAATTAGTTGAATTAAATGAATGAATGAATGAATGAATGATTAAATTGCAGAGCATATTTGAAACTCAATCCTGAGGTTGAATTTTCTTAATGAACGGCATGCCAAAGGGATTATAATTTTTTATCTTTGCCTTTTAAAAATTTCACTCATTTGCACTGCATATTCAGACCCAGTTCTTTCCCTCCTTTTTAAAAGTTTTCTGTGCCCGATAGCTAAATGGAGATAAGGTTTATGCTGTCGCGTGAGCATAGGCATACTTGATAGTATCTTGAGCCATAAGACACAGATGAGATTCCTAAAAGGATATACACTTTATGCTTGAATAAGAATAAGGATTTCTGAATTTACTTATTGTTAATTAGTGCGCAGAAGAAAGAGTTTAAATGCAGTACTTAGATGTGTCCGAACTTAACAGGAGCAACTCCACTTCAAGAACATGTTTGAGCTTACAGAGGTACAAGTGCATTTTCTAGTATCACCTTCAGTCACCAAATCAGTGTAGGCGACAAAGCAACTTCTGACAGGCTCAGTGGGGCACACCTATAATTCCAGCTCCTCAGGAGGCTGGTGCAGGATGATCTTAAGTTCAAAGCCAGTGTGGACCACTTACTGGGACTCTGGAAGGGAAAAGAAGGTAGGAAAGAAGGAAGGAAGGATGCAAGGAAGAGTTAGAGAAAATTTTCCCTTAATCCTTGAGGAATATGCTCTAGTGAATTCTTAGGAACCAGAGCATTACAAACGTGGCCCCCCTCCCCAATTTGCTACAACAGGAAAGTCCTGCCTCTACCTCCTTATAACCACCTAAAGTTTTGGGGTGTGAGGATAGGCTACGTTTGAGTCTCTAGCAATCAGCCCTCAAAAGCTAATGTATCAATGTATGGGGTTACGTACTACAATGCTATGATCCTTATAAATGGTCTCGCCTGAGACTCTCTTACTTTTTCAGTCACACAGTGAAATCAGTATAATAATGGCAAGTCTGTCTCATGTACTCCTGAGTCCTCGCCATGTGACAGCCACTAGTACTGTGCTATGGCCTTCTTACATACTGCCTCTGCCTCCTACTCACACATGGGGAGGCTCAGTGACATCTCCAGGGTCACACAGCAAGGATACAAAAGAGAGGTGTGTCCACTGTGGGTGGTCTTTCTGAGTTCATGTGTGTGTGTGTGTGTGTGTATGTATGTGTGTGTGTGTGTGTGTGTATTAGGTTTCTAATTTCTAATACAGTGGAAATAAATCAGCCCATGATAAATGCTTACTATTTAATCAGATTAGTTTTCCTTACCCCACTGCCAAAGGGTCTTTATTTAATTGAAAATAAGAAGGACCAGAAGAGGGTTTGCAATTGAGCCGTGTATTAATAGAGGCCATGAGGTGCTAAGAGATTGAAACCCCTTGACTGCAGACATCCATGTGCCATTTTGCCTGCTTACAGGACAAACCCCACAGGGGGCAGAGCTTTGTTTTGTGTTGGTTTTGGTGCTGGAGGTCAAACCCAGGGCCCGACATATCTTAAGGATAGAGCCCCACCCCCACCTCTCGTGGGGCTTTTGTGAGAAGTAACCTGCATTCATGCATCAAATCTTTATTGTTGTTAATGTGCTTGCCACTGCAGCAAACCCCGAGGGAACTGGACAAAAGCCCGTCCTCCTGTCTTTTACATTGTCATTACATAATCACATACCCAAGCTTAGTCCGGAGCGTGCAGTGTCTGTTCCAGGTATTTCAATATGGTGCTCCTGTTGATTGCCTTTTATAGGTGGCGTTGGCATGGCTGGAACTTCTTTGGCGGCACGTGTGACACGGAAAGACCAAGTTTGTAAGTGATGTTGGCAAATTAGATCCTATTACGAGGTGATTCTGGCTTTTTGGGGTCTTCATAATAATCGCTGCGGAATCAGTTGTCTTCAGTTTGTGAGACAGCCAGAGTGTTCCTGTTGGGCCTTAGAGTAATATTTTTGACAGTTTACATTTGAACATTCTTTTGGTAATGTTTCGATGCTAATAAAAGTCAATAAACTTTTTTAAGTAAATTTTTGTCCAGGTAAATAACCAGACCATAAATATTTTAGGATTTGCAAGCAATTAAGTCTTCTGCTGCACTGCTGCACTCTGCCTGCTGCTTGTGGCAAGAAAGCGACCCTATATAGAAAGTATGTCTGCAAATGGGCTGACCTGCATTCCAATAAAGCTTTATTTATAAAACAGGCATTCTGACCCAAGGTTAGTTTGCCAACCTCTCTACTCAGAAGAAAACAGTTCGGTGAGTGATACCACCAATCACATATGGAACTGGCTTTTTAAAAGGAGAAAAGAGAATGTGAGTTAATACAACCAAATAACATTTATTCAGTTCAAACTTACCGTACACTCAGATTCAACTCCTGAGGTTTAAATGGCCTGTTTTGCATGGCCTTCTTTCCTAGTTGGTTCCAGACCAAGGCAAGTTCAAGAAGAAGTACAAGCACCTGGAAAGAACCTCTCTGCAAATGGATAAGAGGCTATCCGCTGTCCCATGGGAATTTCTTTGGGGAACAAGGAAGAATCTCAGCAGTGAGGGTTTTGAAATATTGAACTAGATTATTAGGAGGGTTGCTCAAAAGCATTTACATCTCTACACATTTTAAATTTCAGAGAGCTTTCCACTCTGGCAGCTGGTCAACACTGGATTATTGCAGACTCACTGATTAAAAATCTGACTTTCTCTTCTCCTCTGAGGTGGCTAATTCCTCATGTGGTCAGTGGATTTATTAAATGGATCGTATTTTCCCTCTGGGATTTGGTGATGAGCTTTGCAGGTCAGAGGGAAGTCCTACTACATTTGCAGCAAAGGAGAGGAAGCCAATCTGAAAGAGAGGAAAGGAAGTAAGCGTTTGCCAATGTCTTTTAAAAAATGAAATTCTAATCCAGATGCGCTAAGTGCCACAGGGCAGAGGGACCACGACCAGCCAACACCTATGGTAGATAAAAGTAAATGTTAATTAACATATCAATAGTTGTAAGGTCTTAGGTGCTTCCAAAGTGCTGGAGGGTGCTTGACAACTTTTTCTTCCCTTAAGCTCTTCTGCTTTCTCTTTGAAGAACTATTTTAAGCAAAGAGAACCTCTATTCCAATCTATTTTGATCTCAGGGATGTCTGATTTAATATAATTTTCTCACGTTCCTACAAACTTGCCCAAGGTGAGGAATAATTTATTTTGTGAGGGCAAGAGAACAAAGACATTTTTAGGAACTAGAAGAGTGGACTTCCTTAAAAAGCAAACAAACAAAAAAGCAACAGCACTACAGATTGCTCATATTGGTCAAAGTGCCACCTATCATTTGTAAACCTTTGCAGTCGTAGATGGTCTTCCTTGCATTTTGAGGCCGTGGTAGATTTGTTCACATAGGCAGTCATGCAAAAAGCGCCTGTATTTTCGATCAGCAGTCTACTGTGTGTTTAGATTTTGGTTGATGGGTGTATTAGGAGTAAGCCGAGCAGGGGTGATTCCAGCCCACTGGAGACAGCAGTAATTACTTCCCTGGTGTGGGAAAAGGTAAATAGACACCCAGGCAAGCGGTGCATGCAGCCAGAGCCAGGATGCATAGATGTGGCCTGCTTAGTGACCATGCTGAGGGAGAGGCTTGCTGGAGGGAGCAAGGGCTTCATGATAAATCTTCTTTTAGGTGTATTAGGAGTGAAATGGGCCCAAGGGGAGGACCCACAAGCATGCTTCCCATAAAGGTTGCTTTCCATCCTTGCCCTGCTCTCTGCTTAAGATGCTCTTTAAAAACATTGACTTCAATTCAAATAAAAACACATTTGTTGTAAGCTTGCCACAGAGGACTCAGGGGGCCCTGGCAGCTTAGCATTTATAACTAGGTGGAGAAAAGGCGAAGAGAGTTGTGCAGTGAAGGATGATCGCATTTGACAGGACAGTCCACGCGAACATGGAGTGGTAAAATCCATCTAACACAGAAAATTTTTGTTCTAAGGTGGGGATGGGAGAGGATAACCTTGGTGAAGAATGACTAAAGAGGGCTTCCTGGGGGAGGTGTCCTTTGACCAAGGCCTCAGTGAGTGAGTAGAACTTGGCTGGATTCCAGGAAGATCCCAGGTAGAGATAGTTACAGAGCCTGAGAAGGGGGCATGTTTTATTCATTTCTCTGTGTTTGGTAGATACTTAAGAGATGCCAATTAAATAAATGGATAATTCATTTGATTCTTCTGTGCTCTGAACCTAGTCTATGAGAAATGGGTTCCTTGTCCCACCATGTCAAGGAAGTTCTCTCTCTGGCTATGCTGTTTGGGCCTTGTGGGAGAGAGGCGTGCTTAGTATTTTTGCCCAAGGGGAATGCTCTTAAACACTATCTCATTGAGTACCAGGATCAAAGACCTAGGATGGAGAGCCTTGATAGAATCAAGGGGACTTTGACAGAGGAGTCTCTGTAGCTGGAGACTGCTTTGCTCTCAGTGAAAGTGGATCTACCCCTAGGGTCTGCAGGACCCCACTGGGAACCAGCCCACATATCTGTTAAAGCACCTCCTTTCCCACTCGTCAAGATATGTTTGATTTTTTTGGCAACTGCATCCATGTATGAACTGGGCCTGGACCACTTCCATAGCATGCAATCGTGCAGGTGCGTCGACCTTGCTCATGGAACAATCTTACTTGGAGAACAGGACAGCAGCGGTTGCCCAGTTTCTTCCCCATGCCCAGAAGCTTTCTTTGTTCTTTTAGTACATCACTGTCCTTGACTTTCACAATGGTCTTGTAGATAATTTGCTGGGAATCAAATTTATGACCTCACACTTGCTAGGTAGGCACTGTGGCACTGAGCTCTATCCCGCCCCCGCCCCCCCCCCCCGCACAATTTTCCATTTTAAATAAGAGAAACCAGGAGGATTTCAGTGACCTGGCTGAGGTTGCAGAAAGAGTTAATCGTAAAGGGTAAGTGTGAACCCGGGCTGTGTCTGGAGTTGTGTTTTTCACCTGCTGCTGGGCTGTCTCCCCGAGAGGCCATGTCTTCCTAGAGGGCAGCCCTGGAGTCCATAGAAGGGATGTCGGAGGCGGAGCTGCATGTGAGGCCCTGGACAGTTCCTTTCAGGAGGTCTTTATGAGGGGCCTTGAATTCCTGAGGGCTGGGTGGGATGCCAGCAGACCCCAAAGGCTTCCACTTGGAAATGTCATGGGAATCACTTGCAATTTTTTTAACTAGATGAGTGACATGATAAAATTATTAATTAATTAGGAGATTAAGCATACTTCTTAGACATAAGTCACATGCCACATTCTGTGCTGGAACAAATTGTATGTTGTTCTGGCTCTCATGAAATTTTTTTTTTCCAGGGGACAGGACATACTTTGGTACTGAGTATCATTCCCTATTGTGGAACGTGCTTCAAAAGGACTGTATAATTCAAGAGTTGCCTGAGTTGAAGGGGATAGTTTCTGAGTAGAGATGCCAAGAGGTGAGGAAAGGCAAGCTACATGAAAATAAGACTTCATGTAGAGGAACAGTATATGCAAAGGCCCTGTGGTGGGAGGAACTTGGCCTGTTTGAGTTGTTGGAGAACACAGTCTTCAGTAGAGCTGAGCAGAGTGCAATGGAAAGTGGGGAAAGAGGAGGAGCAAAAGGCAAACAGGAGCTAAATCTTTTCAGGACCTTATGCACCATCGGAATGGGTTGGTCTGTGTCCTGGCGGCTGATGGTGGGTCTAAGGAGGTGGGCATGAAGGTCAGTGTGAGAAATGCAGTTGACCGACTCCCAATGCCTCCTGCATTTCCAGAGAAAAAGCAGAGCTCTGGGACGCCGTCTCCTGTTGTGTTTCCGAGCTGTTGATGCCACCTGGGAGGGCGAAGAGTTTGGACAGACTTGTGTGGGTTGGCGCTGAGTGGAAACTGACAGGGCCCGCAGGCAGAGGGGCTCATTTGAACAGAAATCACCTTGTGGGTCTGTTCCTCTCCTCCGTTCCCCCGTGACCCGTCTGCGTAGCGTGAAGGCGCTGTGCCGGGATGGCGGGAACAGAAGGCGGTTTTGTGCATAGCCGACCATGACAGCAGTGCTGGGTCTGCAGTGAGGAGGAGCTGGCGGATGATGGGGCGAGCGGAGGGGCTTCTCCTGCCTCCTCGAGTGCAGCCTTGTCGATCTAAGACCCGTCTTTCTTCTCTGGGAGCCTGTCTTTGGCGATCCCTGGGGAAATGAAACAAGGCGGCGAGCGTCTTTCTGATTGGTGCCGCGTGAGATCAGGGAAAGGAAGCCCGTTCCCTGCTTCCCTGGGACTCTGGTTTGCTGTTTTCCCCTTTGGCTCCATCGCATTTCAGCGCTGGCAGAGGGCTTTGAAAGTCCACATTCTGCTTGCCTGGGAGGCAGGGGAGGCCTGGGCCCTGCTGTGCTCCTTCGTGGGGCCCTCTGTCTGCCGTGGCTGTGGCCTGGCTCTGAGCTCTGCTCTGGGGTCCCTTTGCCAGGACGCTGTGAATGTCTCGGGAATCTGAATGCAGCAAGGACATCTTACACCTCCGCAGCCCGCCCATGGTGCCCTCCCCCCGGTACCCTGCGGCTCCCGCAGCCCCAGCAGGAGGAAGAGGCGGGTGCCCGTGAAGTGTCTGGGGTATTTGGGTTACAGAGCCACTTGAGAGTGCAGGCTTTGCTTTGGGGCACAGCCCTGCCTGTTGTCCCTGGAGCAGCCCCAGGCCTGCGCCTCGCCTCTGGAATGTGGTTGTCGTCACAGCCCTTAAGTTGAGAGGGACAGGAGAAATAAAGAGGGCTGGGTCACCCCAGGCCTCCCCAGGTAACTTCATCCCCCTGAATGCTGATTGGCCGGAGCCTTGGCCCCAGCGCCTTGCCACCTTCCTGGCAGGCTGCCAACCACGGTGCCACTGCATCCCCCTTGCCCGACACCGTGCCCTTGCTGGGGCTGCAAGCTCATTGCTGACCCCTGCAACTGCACCAGGGTTGTCCAGTGGCATCTGTGGAAGGATTTAGTTGGTGAGGGAGGCAGGGCATGTTTGCACACAGCTACTCTGGGGGCTTCTCTCTCCCCTGCATGTAGGAGGCACTCAATAATTTCTGTCCAGCTTTAACCCCACGGAGCATTCAAAATTAATAGACATTTATATTCACAGTAGAGAGTGACTTTTAAATAGAGGCTGAAGTCTCTTGCTGGGGCTTTGAAAGCCCTCCGTGGTTCCTCTTCGAAAAGTGTCCAGTCCATTATCTGGAAGCAGTCTAATTCTGTAAAATCCTGTGGTGGAGAGAAAGCGTGGCCAAACAAGAAGAGGTGCAGCGGAACCATGCAGTGAGAGAGGAAGAAGTGGGTGCCTGTTGCAGTGTAGGTGGTGGTGTCGGGAAGGAGCGGGCCGCTTCAGGACCGGGTTGGGAATGAGGGTGGGGCCCAGAGGCCCGGGGACATGGTGAGCACAGCCAGGAAGTTGTGGGGACATGGGGAGAATTTGGGTCCATTCACCGGCCAGAAAACAACAATGTGCTTTGGACAGTAGGAGCCACAGAAGAGAGAAACTGGCTATCAAAGGACGTTTTCAGAAGGGCATTGGATGTCAGAGGAGGGGAGCAGAGGAAGTACAGAGCACGACGAGGAGCTAGGAGGCCAGAGGCCTGGAGCTGCGCTCTCGCGGCCGGGGCCGCCGAGGCCAGAGCTCACAACGGGAAGGCGGCTTTTATTTTGTTATCTTAAAGGAAGGATGTTTACGGGCCACTCCAGGAAGGGGAGAGATTAGATTTCGCTGTGTGTGTGACGGCGTATGGCCTGTCACTTGCAACCTGAGCGTGTGTGCGGTCAGTGGGGTGAGGAGGGGCTTCCCTCTGCAGCCTGCTCCACGGTGCTTGGCTGGGTGCAGTGTGTGGCTTCCTCACTTCCTGCCGTGGGGCCCAGGCGAGGACCAGGGTGCCGGTGAGAAATGAAGATGCAGCTTGGACAAAAGCCAGGGACCGGAGAGGACCCCGTGCCGGACATGGTGCTGTTTCCACCAAAGCTGCACCCAGGTGCAGGCCTGGGAAAGGAGACGGTGGTGCCGCGTGGGTCTTGGTACAACTCACAGCACGGAGACCAGTCCCATCTGTCGTCGCTACCCCGGTCCGGGCCATGACCCATGGCCTCGCGTGGGTCCTGCTCCCCCACCATAGCAGGGCGGGCAGGTCTGCGTCTGGAGATGCTCTGTTGCTGGTTCTGTTGCTCTTCTGCTTAAATGGCCTTCATTCGTCCTGAGGACAAATGTAAAAGCTCATCACCAGGTTCAGTAAAGTGCCCACAATTCTGTTTTCTCATTTTAAAGGAAAGCTGTTGATGGAAGACTTGGGGGGCCAGGGGGAGAAGATAAATTAGATTTCAGAGAGATCGCCACAGTCACCACTTCTTGGCATTCCTGTTGCTGAATTCTGGACTCATTGATTCATTATTTTCTTCGCATCTCAAGCTCTGGCCTTTCTCAGGGCCTTTGCACCTGCTATTCTAATGCTTGAGGTGTTGAGAATTCTAGACTCATTGATTCATTATTTTCTTCGCATCTCAAGCTCTGGCCTTTCTCAGGGCCTTTGCACCTGCTATTCTAATGCTTGAGCCTTTTTGTTCTCACCCTAGCTAATCCCTAGTGACCCTCCCAGTCTCAGAACAAATGATTCTGTCATTCACCCTACTTTTCTTCCATTCACTTTGTTACAATTTGCGGTTGGCTATCCATCTATGCGGTTACTTGTTCATTGTCTAGCTTCTGCATTAAACTTAAGCATCCTACAAGATGGAGCTGTATCTGTGTAGTTCATCATGATCTTCCTGGTATACTTTAAATATTGATTGATTGATTAAAGGAATGAATGAATGAATGAATGAATAAAACTTAGCAAGTTGCTGTCACATTGTTGGTGTTTTCATGTAGTAGAATTCAAGCAATTATTCATTATTTACTTAATTTATTCATTCTACAAACATTTAATGAATGGTTTGTTTGTGTAAGCTAGGAATAAGGCACATTTCTATCTTTATGGAGATTTTGCGGAAAGAGTTTCATACACTAATATTGTGCACAGAAGCATGTGTGTTATCATAGAACTGCACAGGGTGGGCTGCAGGCACAGGCACTGTGCTGGCATCCCTGGGGGATTATCAGTACAGTGCTGCCTCTCCGCCATTCTGGCCACAAACTGAACTGGATGTGAACCGAATTGATTTTCCCCATAAGGTCAACATTGGAGCTAACCACTGAATTTGATCCCGTTCTTGTTCAACTCAGTTTGTGACCAGCAATCCTGGAAAGAATCACGTTTGTGAAATGAGGTTCCACCATATTATGTTCTGATTTTAAAGCCAGCAAGAATGACCTTACCCAGGACATGAGCAACCATGCCCAAGTCTTCTCTGAAGGACGTTCACCTAAAATGTAAGGGCCATAGGATAGGCTGTGATCCATTTCATTTTAACAGGAGGGTGATAATGTGTGGGTGATAATGTGGTGGCTGATCAGAAATGTTGAGGACCAGGGCTGAACAGCAGGATGATGTCATTGTCCCGTACCACCCGGGAGAGACACACACCTCCTGACAACTGGTCCCCTCTGTAGCTACAGGTGGTCTTAAGTGGAAAAGGACAGGCCATTCTGCTTCTTGCCCTGTTGTTCTACTTTTCAAAATGCTGTGATCACTTTGGAAGATATTTTTTAAATGGGCCACTTCTTGGTGCTGGTGGGGTAAGAGGAAAGGAGGTAATTTTTGGGTCATTTGAATTATGTTCCTGTCATTTAAAATGACTTATAATTTTATTAGGTCTAGCGTCAAACTTGTTTCCTTCCTTTTAAGTTATGTATGACAAAGATAATAGTAGTGAACCCGAGCGTGCTATTTCGAGAGCTGTCTTCATAACTAGACAGATGACCTTTGAAGTGTTACTCCAGGAACCTATGGCTGCCAGGTTCTGCCCACCTCGGGGTAGAAGGGTTTGAACTTTATTTCCTGAGTTGATGAGTATCTCAGGATAAACCAGTTCTGGCCCATTAACTTCATTTCTCAAAACACAGGTTTTAAAAGAGCGCGTTTCCTAAAGGAGTTGCCACTAAAGATAGAATGAATCCAATGTGCTAGAGATAAAAATGGCCAGAGCTGAACATGGTACGTAATGTTGATAAAAATGGTTTTTGGTAGGACTATGCGATAGTTTTGACCTAGTAATAAGCACTGTTTTATAAATAAGAATGAACATGTATCTGATGGCAGCTTGGTATCCTGGAACTGTTAAAGGTGGTGTGGAATGTAAGCCTATCTTATTCTCCTTGTTTCTTAATTAATCTTTCTATAAAATTAAATGGAGGGAATAATGTTTTAAAAAACCTTCCCCTTCCCCTGCTGCTGAGCATTTAGTGGAGGACAGTACCCGCTGCTTTTTAGGAGATAATCAGAAGCCACATTTGCAGGGTTGTCTCTGTTTATAGATCGATTTGTACAAATAATTTATCTAAAGTGTGCCCTGGGAGGCTGTGAACCAGAACTGCATTGCTGAATTCTATGTTGTATGGTGTGGTCTCACCAAGGAATACCTGCAATTCCCATTTTACTTTTTAAAATTCAATAAAAATGTTGAAAATAATTATAAACATATAGACATAATTCCAGGTACTGGGGATACCTCTGAACATAACAGATTCTATGCCTCATGAACAGGGTACCTTCACACTACCCTTGGCAAGTCCCACCCTCTTATCTGCTGCCCGGTGGGGAATAAGCAGGCACAGTTCCGCCTGGATGGCTGTGCTTGGTGTGCTGCGGATATCCAGACACCCACCTTACTCTCCGCCGGAACAACAGAGAGGGCTAGAGGTGATAGGTTGATTTTCTGTTTGTTTGTGGTGTGAAGATTGAACCCAGGGCCTGAGCCCTGAGCTACACCCCCAGCACATCTTATTTTTAAATTTTGAGACAGGGTCTCACTGAGTCACCAAGTTGCCCAAGCTGGCTTGAACTTTCGATCCTCCTGCCTCAGCCTCCCAGGGTGCACAGCCTGCACCACCACACCCTGCTAATTCTTGATAGTAAACTACAGGCAGGGAGAGTGGGGGATGCTGAGCGCATCTTCTGCAGTGCCGTGGTGGTGGTGGTGCCATCAGGGCCCAAGCTGTCTCTGTGCACCCCGTCACTAACTTTCTGTCATAGTGTCCTTGTTCTGAGGTCCCCAGCTGGTCCTGTGCCCACCAGACCTCCATGGTCTCTTCCTTGCCCCTGCTTGCCGGTCTCAACATGATGGCCCGCACCTCACAACGTGGCTAACCTATATCCCAAACCCTGTACAGTCTCCACCCCAGTGCTTTGCATATGGTGAGACCAGATTCCCAGACAGCTCCAGACATGCCAAAGCAGCCAAAAGAAGCCCAGGTGGGTCCCAGCCGCCGTCGGCTGCAGGAGATATATGCTGCTGGTGAAGGTGGCTGTGGCCTGATCCCCTGAGCCCATAAGAGTGAGCACATAGGTCCAGTATACAAGCTACCTTGGCCAAAACCATGCTTCGTGCAGTGAGGCATCCTGGTAGCATGGTCAGGAGAGTCTAGGATAGGAGCTCTGTGGCTGGATTCCCTCCTGGTACACGTGTCTTTCCTCAAGCTGCGTTTGCTGCAGGGATTCGGGAGCCTTTGATCCTAAGATGGTGGGAGCATTGCTCTGGTCAAGGAGACGTGTCCCTGTCATCTGTGCTTGGAGTGCACGATGCCTGGCTGGCAGCTGTCAGCACCACACTGCACCCAAGATGCTGCCACTGCCAGAAGCTGCCTCTCCCCTGTCAATGTGAGTAAACATGCAGCTGTGAACAGTCCCTAGGGTAAACCATAATTAGGTGTGTTTTTAAGGTTTGCAGAGCGATTCTTGCATACCTTTGTAAAATCGACAGTACATGAATGGTAAAATTTCCCCACAGATATTTCAGCTAATTGCTCCTTCTAGGTAAAGAATGGCCCATTTCTTGGTGTGTCTGATGTGACTTTTCATTTTCTGCCATAAATGAACCTAATTTGCAAATGAAAAATTTCACCGAAGCATAGGTTGCCTAAGAGGGAATTACTGTCCTGCACCTTTGGAAGTATGCAGTACAACACACAATTGCGTTTTAAACAAAAGACTTATGATCTTAATTCACAGTTAAAGTAACAATTATTCCTAAGTAGTACATATTTTTTTAAAAGTTTAGACGTTCCAATAACAGTAATCAAGAGAAGTATGCTTTAAAGCAAAGCAAGTGAAAAGTAATTGTCAAAATCTGCTTAGTAGTTCCTGTTTGTAGGCGAGGTTTGCCTCAGATCACCCCACATTCCTTGGCAGATACAAGATGTGTAGAAGCCCTTTATAGCTTGCTGTCAAGAAGAGAAATAGCAGTTCTTGTCCACGCCCAACATATCAGGCAGAAGACCTGGGTTCCAGTCTTAATTCCTGTGTTTACTGACTCTATGATTGCTGAAAAGATTCTTTGCCTCTGGTATCAGTTCTCGCAACTGTGAGGTCGAATCTGAAACACCAAAGGCCTTTTGTGCAGCCTGAAACGATCCTCGACTCCAAAGCTACAGTTAAGCTGTTACCTTATGCATAACAGCTGATGGTATCTCAGAAAATGCTAATCCTAATCCTTATTGTAGGGCAGGTAAAGTGATCTAGAGCTCAGGCAGATCATTTGAAAATTTGAAAACATCCAGATGAATTCTCCAAGACAAGATTCTGTAATTGTCAACTCTCCTATGGTGGTTGAGAACTTTATGTAATCCACATACTTATTCCAGTGACATTCATTGAGCTCCTACTGTGTGCTAGGCCCTGAGGGGAAGATGGTAAGTGAGACAGGCCCCCTGCTCTGATGGGGTTTACCCCTCCGAAGGAGGAAGTAGCAAGTGGAAGGTCCTGGGGCTTGGGGACCAGGGGCTGCAGGAGGAGTGGAAGGAAGAGGAAGACTGGAAGATTCCAGAAAGAAGCTTCTGGAAATTGTGAGGCCTTCATTTTTCTTTGGGGAAAAGTGTGTTGTATGCATTCATTTACTTTGCACGCAGCAAGCCTAACAAAGTCTAGATATCTAAGCACCACTCCAGCAAACAAGGAGAGCAGACCAGACCGACTCCTGTTTCCTTTTGCTTATGCTTCTGCTGGTTAGTGTCACCCATCTCTCCGGCCTCTTTTACAATAATCTGCCACCATCTTCTCACACTTTATCGAGTTGAAATAGTTCAAATCTAGATAACAGTCCATCTGAGAAGTGTTCTCCTGAGCACTGCACCAGAGAGAAGCTAATCTGAGTGTGATGGGAAGTGGATGCTGAATGCTCATAAACTGGTTTATTTTTTGTCTTTACTTTTCAAGGAACTGCATGGGTCCGTAAGAGACCATTTCATTTAGTGCATTTGATAGCGGGGATTTTGAAGCTGGCAACTCGGAGGCTTCAGTTCCATTGAAAGGCAGGATATTTTTATCCATTTTTTAAAACAACACACACAATGCATCCTTTGGAAAACACACTTGGCAAAATGCATAACCATGTAAGCCACACATTCTGACCTCACTGTTCCACCTTCTTCAGAGGTAATGATTGCCACGAAGTCCTTGTTTATCATCATTCCAGAATTTCTCACTTGATATTCCATTTGTCTTTGTCCACGTCAGTGCACACAGATGGGCCTCCTGTTAGTAACAACCAGATCATCTTCTAAGATGTGGGCGTATGATTTACACATTTCTCAATTGATGATGGTCTAGATCATTTCCAGTTTCTTATTCCTACTTGCTAGATGACTGTGTACTCCTTGTGCCCATCAGCATGCCCCTCTTAGTGGTATATTTTCTGGATCAACATAAGAGTGAATTCTTCATTTCTAAGGACATATGTTTTTGACTATGTCCTATCTGGCTCCTCAATAGTTCCATAGACCAGAGATCAATTAGGCCTCACCTGTGCTGTCAGGGAGCTCGGGAGGGAGGAGACGGACACTGTCTACAGTGGGTGAGGGCCAGTCCCAGGAAAGCAGGACCAAATCACAGAAGTTTTTTTTTTTTTTTTTTTTTTGCTATATTGAAAGACTTTTAAGAAAGAGCTTGGAGCTTCTCATGAGGTTCTCACTCGACTGCATTTAATGCAAATATGCCAGAAATTGCTGCATATTCCCATCCAAATTATAATGAGCTGTTTTAGAAATGAGTCCCATGCTATTTTAAAGAAGCCCTTCTAAGAGGCCAGTTCTGGAGCTGGCTGGCGGGTGGCACAGACTCTGGCTCCTGGTAGCCAGGTCCGTGGGCTTGGGTCCTTCTTGCCACCTCCCTACCCCACCCTCTGCTACCTCTATGTGGTCCAGCATCATTGTGAAGTCTGCACAGAAACAGACAGCCCCAGTCCCCCAGGGTGTCAGCCCTGGCAACCTTCAGAGTGTCAAACCCGTTTCAAAAGGGATCGGGAGAAGAAAGAACGGGCAAGACTGCTTAGATGGGGTGGTTTACATGGCTAGTGGCTTTAAGTTTTATTTCTTGGAAAGGGTTTGCAAGAATACATGCCAGGTAAATTTTGCTGTAAAGTGCGTACAGTATTGCCTTTAAGGAAATGACAAACTACGGCATAAGTATTGTGAATTTGAAGCCACTGTGGATTACATTCCTCAGGTAAGCTTGCTTGCCAGGTCTCCCCTGTGTGTATTTATCCAGATGTTCTTCTGGGATGGGACAGGACTGATCTTGAATGACTCTGAAGCACTTAGGCCCACAGAGGCTGATTTTTGCTAACTCCAGAGGCTCTTTGTGAGCCTGCAGTGGCACCTGTGTGCTAAGGAGGGCTGCACTCCCCCCTTGTCCATCAGAGCCCATGCCTCAGTTTCCCTGTCTCTGAAATGAGTATTAAAACCTGTCTTGCAGGGACTTCGTTGGGGCAGATAATTTGTGGGACTATTTTGTCAAGAAAAATACAGACATGGTGTTGAAATATTCGTATCTAAAATGGCTTCTAGTGCTATTTGGCTTAGTCTTAGCCTACATTTCACTCTGTCTGTGAGATTCAGCACTTCCTTGCGGACTGTGAATTGTTGCTACTAAATGAGCTTGTCTGTCTCTGGTAAACAACAAAATGTCCTTAGATTTACTCCTCACTGCCTTGTTTTGTACACTTATGCTGGAGCACTAGATGTGGAACATAACTCATTCTGAGTTTCCCTAAGAAAGCTACCACTCCATAAGGGACAGTGGGATACACAGCCACACCCCAGTGCCAGTTAGAGGCCTCAGGAGTGAACGGGGTGCTGTCCTCACAAGGGCCCTGGTGTCCTGATCTGCAGAATCAGAGATTTGCCAAGAGGAGCAGCCTCCCACTAGTCTCCCTTCTCCCACCTGGGGGACGAACTTCTGGAGTTTTCTCTCCTATCTGTGGCTGACAATTGTAATTAATTATAATTGTACATAATTATATATGTATATAATTATAATGAATTGTAATTATAATTATAAGGTAAACAGTACAAAGTAACACTCCAGACTGGTTGGTCATGTGTCATCATTGCAGGTCTCCGGTGTGACAAATGGCTAGTGTGGAAGACCACTTGGCTTTGAAAGGTAGGTTGTGCCCCACGCAGCTCCTGAATATGTGTTCAGAGCCTGTATGGGCCACCAGGACAGGACAGAAAATATTGGACTCTAGTGGTCTCCAAGCTCCTAACATAGCTTTGCAAGCATCCATATTTGTTACCTGCTTTGCCCACGAAAGTTTGCATATGATTCTGCTTCTTTACAAAACGGTTCTGCTAGTTTATGCAACTTTGAGATTTCATATCCTTGCATAACCTTGGCTCTGCCTTACCTCATTCTTCGTGAAATTGGAAAATGCATCTGTCACCAGGGCCCACCCCCAAACTAAGCTGGTATTTACAAAGCTGCCGGGATCCCTCACATGGGGAGCCACTGACCTTGTCTGGTAGTATACAGTCTTTTTATTACTGATTTTATGTGTGGTTTACTTTGAAATTATTAGGACATATTATCGAAAACTCTTCCTAGGAAGTAAACCTTTTAAAAGATGTAATATTTTTAGAGTTTTTAAAAAAATATCCTTTTGGTAAACAAATTTCTGTTGTAAGTGGCCAAAAGTGCCTAGAATACTTCTTCGGTTCCCTGCTATCAAGCTGACCTCCAAGCGTAGAGATAAAAAAAACTCAGCAGCTCCATGGCAATCACATTACTTGACTACACCTGTAGACATAGAAAGTAAAACCCAGATAATGGCACTGGTGCTGCCATTTGGCTGGTACCCTTGATAGGCAAATGCCTGATGGACTCTTAGTATTAGCCTGTGGCTCCTTCATGGGGAATTTTGAATCCAGGATGGTGGTTCATGGTGCCTAGTGTATTCGTATTGAAGGGAACCCATCCCAGGAAAGGGAAGTCATATAATAGGTATTAGCCACCGGTTTAACCAGAGGATGTAAGAAAACTTCAGAAGAAAAATCCAAGGAAATGAAATAGAAATACAGCCCATAGAAGAGAGGGCAGAAGACTGGGTCTGGAGATGTGTAAATAAGAGGGCGAGGACATGAAATGTCATGAGTTGGTCTGTGCCCACTTTGACATTCTGCCAAGGCTGCTGTGCTAATTCACCTGCGGTTCATCTGGGGAGAGGTGCACGGAGAACCGCCCAATCTCCAGCCTGAACTCCCTTAGCACATCGCTTCTACCCTGGGTGGTATCTCTGAAGTGCAAGGGAATGAGCTTTTCACTGCGGCCTCTACTTACCACTGTGTGTGTATTTTGTGTGTGTGTGTGTGTGTGTGTGTGTGTGTAATGCTATCCTCACCTAAGTCGGTTCATAGCATTTTAATTTCCTCACAAAGTGTGCTTTTACTTCATTTTACAATGTGTAAACTCATCAGCTTGTAGAGATTTAAGTAAATGGGGAATGTTATTTAAATGGAGTCTCATAGACGATACACCCAGCTACCATCTTCATTCATATTTTCCCATTTCTTTTGGCAGCAATAATGTAGTATTTCTATTTTTCATTTTTATGTAGTGTTATGGGGCATATTCTTTGTGGGTTTAGATTCCAGAGTAGTAGCATATCTGATTTATACTTGATAAAGCAGTGTTTGCCAAGTAATTTTGCTGAAAAGCAGCCACTTAGGCAAAAAAGGAAGAGCCTACTATAAAAAGAGCAGCAGATTACAGAGCTGCAGTGTATCTCACTGGGACCGAGAAATGTTGGCTACCAAGAGTTCCAGAGACTAAACGTTTACCTGATTGGGTCTGAGTCTCAACTTTATTTCATGTTTGGGACACTTTTTCCGCCTTTAAGTTAAAGAGTTTTGTATTTGCTTATCACGAATATCGTGGGTTATTTCTTCCCAGTGGAAATGGCCATAAGAAGCTAAACAATAAAGATGACCTTACATTTATCATAACCATGGAAACCATTGTTGATGATTTATTAAGCATTCTTCCTCCCCATTCCAAGCAATACATTGTGTTGGCCCAAGTTCCCTGGAGGATTGTTTTTTTTTTTCCTTTCCTTATCATACAGACCAGCCTTAGCTTTATTTCTATCTGACTTGTTCCATTGTGTGATGATGTTGTTGGTTGCTTAAAACATTAAAACCCATCTTGGGCCACTCACATGCGTTTGAAGTGCTTTTAAAAAGTGTTTCAAAGTGTTTAAAAGACCCAGCACATATCTCTGTGGACCACATCAGGAAGAATTGAACCTTGCTTTATCTTTTCTATTGGATACATAGGAACAGCGCTTACATTTCAAATAATGAGTGGCCAGAAATGGACTCCATGGTCCTGGGCACTGTTACACACTCATCAATGGCATGTTGGTTCTGTACTTCCTGAATTTACTCTGGTTCTGTGCAGTGGCTCAGGGGCAAGGAGGGCACAGGAAACAGCAGGCCAGCACAGTTCATTTATTAGGGCTTTCTGCCAAAAGAAGCGGGTGGTACATTATTGGGTACAAGGACGCTTATGCTACAGGGTGCTGTCATGTCCTTTCTTGGACCCCTGTAGCTGAGGACCGTCCCCCAAAACAGGAGCTCCTCTGCACCACCTCCAGAGTGCACTGGGCTCCTTCTTGGACAAGCGCTTGAATCAGACTCTCGCGGCGGCAGTGGAAGTGCTGATGGACACCCACCCATTTTGATGACAATTTGGCAGGGAGTCAAACTTTGGCCCAAAAGCAGAGGTGGTGCAATTAGACAGCTGAGATGCATTCTCTGAACACACACTTTTAATTGATTTCAGCTTGTTCAGTTCACAAAGACAGAGCTCTGACACCCAGCAGCCTTCTTCTTCCAGGGGACTATTTTTGCTTTTCCTTTATTCAGCAGCGCAATTCAACAGCAGCAGAAGCAACAATAATGCAGAACTCTAAAGAGCACATATTTGGCATGGCTTGGATACAAAAAGTATTATTAAGAACTAATGAGTGAGATAGTTAGATGTTAACCAGAAAAGCATTAATGAGCAAAAGAGAATTTTGGCGTAAACATCTGTTTCTGAAGCAGATGTTACCTTGTGAATCTGCCACAGAAAAGCCTGTGTAAGTGGAACAGAGGACTGTTTTAGGTAGTAGCAGGGGCGACAGATACCGTGAGGCTTTCTGCTTTTCTGAGGCTTACAAATGACTGTGTGCTGGAAAGTAGAGCCTTCGGGGGCGGGTGGGCTTTGTGGATGGCAGGATGTGTCAAGCAGGGGTGAATAAGAGCAGCAGATCACAGGAGATGCCTGATATCTGTTTCACCGAGAGAGATTTGGGCTTCTCATTAACTAAATAGCTTGTCTCTTGTCTCATCTTGTCTACAGCACCATAATCATTTCAGCATGTATGGATTGTGACTGCCGTCAGCTCCCAGGGCTGGAGATTTATGATCTGTTCTGCCCCTAACCAAAATTGTCTAACCTCTGGCCGACTTCTTGGATAACTTACTTTGTGTCATGACTAAAGGGTTGGTAATGAGTTAATGGCCACATATTCCCAGGTTACGCAATGAGTGTGTGTTAGCTGCTTTGGGTCCTCCGTCCAAAAATCACTAAGGGACAAGATTTTCAGGAGGCTGGAGCACATTTCTGAGGAGCTTCAGATGACATGATGCTGGCAACTGCCTCATTCATAAGGCACATAAGGCTCGAGAGGTTATTTTCATTTAGTGTCGTAGAACAATCTTAGAGTGAAAAAAGAAGCTTTGGATTCATGTAGTTTATCCAGACCTCTCAGTGAACAGATTCAAAACTGTGAGGTCTCCTAGAACCTGCAGGTGGGGAAAGGCTTAATCCCCCAACCCAGGGAAGGGTTCCTAGTCAGGTGCTATTCCTCCTTCACCCTTTCTAGGGAAAACTCTTACATCCTGCTGCCGCCCACTCTGCCGTGCAGTGGGGGATGCTTTCTATCCATCTTTGGAAGTCTATGGTGACCAAGAGCATGACTAGACGGATGGCCTCCTCAAGTGTGCATGGTCCTACTGCTTGTCATTGCTGGGTGGGCTGTGTAGGGACACAGTGAGCCAGTCCCAGGGCTCTAGAACCTTCTCCAATGGCTTCTGCTGCAGCTGAGTGGATCTTCCCTCTTCAACAGAGAATAGAAGCTTTGAAACCTCTAAAGTAGAATTTCTTGACCAAGGGGATCTTGCCCATGTGTGGCTTACAAATGACTTCATAGGTCAGAATTGTCTTCATAGGTCTCAGAGACTAGTAACCAGGAACCATTAAGAGGTGATTCCTAAAGATGGCTTGTGTGTCCAGTAAGTGGTGAGGCGTTCTTCTTAATGATGTAGATCTCAACACTGAAGATGTGATGGTTTCTTTTTCTGCATCAAAGTGTATGTGCATATATGTATGTGTGTGGTTTGTGCCTGAAAAAGCAACAAGAAAAAGCACAGAATGGTTTCCCAAGTAGCAGGGTCTCTGTGCTCCTGGGAATTCCCTCTCCCTGGGAATTCCCTCTTACGTGGAATTAAGGCAGGTCTCAGAGAATGGAAGCCACCAATCTTTGATCCCTCTCTAAAGTATAGGGATTTACACATAATCATCAGGGAGTTTTTATTCTGTGGAAGAAAAACTGGGAAAGCTCCTGGTAACAGAAATTCTAAATGAATTCCCTTTGTTACACCTGCAATGCCAACTCAGAGCTCTCTAAGGAAACTTTGAGTGATCATGTAGCTGCTAGCACATCAGAAGTGAATTTCGTGTCCCTTCCAGGGAAAGTCTGTTTCATGCCTCTGATGGTCTGGAGCCCCCATGAGGGGAACAGAGCTTGTGTGGGGCACTGGCTTGGGGAAGGTGCTCATGGCACGAGCATTTGGGACAGCATCAGTCATGTTTGTGACTCACCATCTCCTTGGCCGTGTCTTTTTCACCTGCATGGTGAAGACCCAGGAAAATGGGAGACTGGGGAGGTTGGACTGTGCCTTTGAGGACAGTGAGCCTTTCTGTCATTACTCAGTGCTGATGAAGGATCTGTAGATAGATTCCTTTAAAGAGGAAAGATGTTACTCGCTGGACAGAATGGGTGCGTTCCCTTCCTGATGGCTTTGTTATTTTCCAGCTTTCTGGCCCATTTTGCTCTGAGGGTCCAGCCATTGTCACCCACATCATCCCACCCACCACCCTCAGCTGACTCTCTGATGGCCACATAGCTATAAGGTCTCTGGGGCTTGTGGGGACTCATCAAGTTATCACAGTCACACTCTGTCAGGTGACAGAGCCAGGATTTCAACAAAGACTGAGTTCCCTCCCAAACCCATGTGCTTTCTGCACTGTACAGTTATGTGTTCCCTAACTCTTTCACTTTAACCAGTACCAAAGTGCTTGTGCCCCGTGGAACAAACCATCCTGTTTCTTGCAACTGCATTTTTCTGACATGAACAACACATGCCTGCACAGGGAGATACACACACAGGCACATACAGACATGCACCCACTTCATCTTCCTTTGCTTATGTATTTTGTACTGGTCTTTAAAGACTTGGTATAGACTTAAGCCTCTCCAAACCAACTTCTACAGGCTCTTGGCTTTCCCCTACTGTGATATGTCTGGCCACTGGCTTGGTTTTAGCGCTGATCATGTCATAGTGTATATATGCCTGTCGGTCACAGTGGCCAAGCTGCCGATGCCTTGAGGTCAGAGGCCTTGACTCCATGCCTAGCCCAGTAGCTGGCATCTTGAGGCCCTGGTGACTGCAGATTCGAGGTAAGCCAAGTTTGTAGAAGAATTTCAAACCTGTGTGGCTGTGATAACACCAATGACCGGAACTCCCGGAGCCGGTCTGGAAATGACTTGCTGGCAGAAGACATCTGTGTATCTCTACTTTTCAAGCACTATGACAATCTTCTCGAGCAAAAGGTTTGAAGAACTATAACATTTATGGCTCCCTGGCCATAAATTCACTGCAGAGCACATAAAAAATGCCATTCCCACAGGGTTATGGCGGAGATTCAGGATTGCAAACATCTGCAGAGGAGCAGTAAAGCTAACCTCTGGTGTGCAGCGCTTGCCTCTTCCCGACATATATTAACATTAGTGACAATTGGATGTGATTATCTGGGATGGCATTTTATCTGCCAACTGTAGACTTATGGCTTTTAAAGGCCTCAATTGCCTTCTTTCTCAGATGTTGTTTTTATGAGACTCAGATCACATGCAGGAATTAATGATTAGTGTGGGCCTGCGTTTATTTTTTGGTGGATGTGGGGTACGTATAAATTTTCAGTACTTAAATTGATGGTAGCCCTTGAGTTAGCATAGGCTCTCAAAAGTTTATTAAACAGCTGAGTGGAGTGCAAAGCGGTATTGCTTTACGATTGAAGGCACTACTGGGGGCTGTGGAGAAGGAAGAGATTTTGACATTGGCACATGGGATTTTGATCAAGCTGGCTTGTAACTGATGCATATGGTAATTGTAAGCTATCTGCTTTCCATAGCAACATCTTCACTCTGCCATTGCAGGGCGGAAGTCCCATAGACACTCTATAAATGAGTGTGACTAGGTGCTAATAAAACCTTATTTACATCAACAGGTAACAGGCTAACCCTGACTCCAACAAATACAGATGGCTCAAGCTATTGGGAAATTTAGGAAGAAAACATTTCCTTTGGAGTTTTTGAGGGTGGACACCTTGTCTCACTTCCATTCCACCTGACATTTTCTCAAGTGGCCAAACTGAATTTTAAATTAAAAGATAAAATGTTAAATGAAGTGTTATTATTTATTCTAGTGCAAATGGTTCTGAATATCTACTTGACTTTGTTTTCATCTAAAGAGGATAATGTGTTCCTAGTAACAGTGGCTCGCTACGGCATGCATTTTCAGATGGGAAGTGCACTGCTATTAGCACTACCCTGAGCTCTCTAAGTCTTTCAACACTATGTTGTAGCATGCACTTTCCCCATTCAAATATGTAGTATTTTAGATGGGCATGTATCTCAGTTACAGGAAGCAAGAGCTTAGAATCAGAATTCTTTCTGAGATATAAACCTGCATCCCAGACCAGCGCTTTCTTTATCTCACATCAGACTGTATCACTCTGTGAGACTGGACCCATCTCACAGGAGTATCCAGGACTTTGCAAACATTTGATGGATGATAGTCTGACTGCTGAATGGCAGGAAGGTTTCTGGTCTTGTGTTTGCAAAAGGATTACACAACTAGGTGCCAGGTAAATATCTGAGGATACACATGATAATACTTCCTCTCTGTTTTTCTTTCTTTCTTTCTTTCTTTCTTTCTTTCTTTCTTTCTTTCTTTCTTTCTTTCTTCTCTCTCTCTCTCTCTCTGTCTCTCTCTCTCTGTCTCTCTCTCTCTGTCTCTCTGTCTCTCTCTCTCTGTCTCTCTGTCTCTCTCTCTCTCTCTCTTTCCCTCCCTCCCTCCCTCCCTCCCTCCTGCTTTGGAGACATTCTGTGTGATCTTTAAATAGTGCTTGTGACTACCAAACTCGTAGGCACTATTGTATGTGACCTGTGCGACTGGAAAACTGGGCCCAGCGTAGCAAACCAGGCAAGAGGCATGTATGAGACCTCCCCCTGCTGTGCTACGTTGTTTGTCTTGTAGTTTGAAATGCCTCAGGGGCGGAGGTATTGTTGGCAGCTTGAAGTTAAACCAGTAGCTCCCCTTACCCTTTTCTTTGCTGCTTCTCGTTGTAATAAGTGAGCAGAAGGGGCGGGGCATGAGGACAGAACACTTTGTGGCTTTTAGTTCCGACTGGGCAGCTGCTGCCCTGGAGACTTACAGGATGCAAGAGACCTTGGGCCAGTGGTTCTCTCAGTGAGGTCCTCAGACCTTCAGCGTCACTTTGGCCAGGGGTCGTGTTAGAAATGTGTATTCTCTGGCTCTGGAAGTTTTCTCAACTGGGTCTCCCGATGGTTATAAACACGGCGAAATTCAGAATCATCTTGATTCACTATCCAGCCGCATCTGCCTGGTCCACTTTTGATGATTGAGGGTAACAGAGGGCAGGTGACTCGCACTCCATGAAACCGCTAGCTGGGAACAGGGACCCGGCTTTCTGATTCCCAGACCAGAACTCTGCTAGTGACAGCGCCCATTGAGGTGGACTGTGGGGGAGGTAAGGAGCCTTGGAAGGAATGACGATGGCTTGGAACAAGTTTCTTATGCTGGGGTCAGAAGAGAGAGGGGAGGGCTTGTGGCTGGAAGCTCTCCTCCTACCCCAGGTAGCCCGTGTGCATTTATGAGCCCCATGACCCTGCTGTTGCTCTTCCTCTTTGGCTGAGCTCAGTAATGGGGGGTAGGGAGGAGGAGAATGGGCTCCCCTTTGTCATGCCCATGCAATCACAGGGATCACAGTTAAGGATGAAGACCCACTTGGGGATCATTCAGCTAGGCTAGAGAGGGAAACACACAAATAACACACGCACGCATGCACATACAACAAAAACAGATTGCCGAAACTCCCAGAAGAAAACAAACTGCACAGGGAGGGAAAGGAAGGGGTGGGTGGAGCGGGAAGGGCCTGCATTTTGAATAGGTGGTATAGGTTCCAGAATGATCTGTTTCCTAAACACTTTGGGTGAAGTTGTCTACACAGGGACTGGAGCAGAGCAGCTGCTTCCCCAGCTCCGTGCGTTGCTCTGCCTCAGAATCGCAGCATCCTCTCCTCCAGGCATCTGTTCCTGAGCACACGCGGAGGTTCTGCCAAGACAGCTCAAACTGGCAAAAGCATGCTGGAAATGTAAGAAATGAGAGAGAGAGACACACACATACACAGAGACGTTCCCCAGCTTCTGAGAAGATCAGCACGTCCCCAGGGAATGTGTTGGGTATCTCCCGATATTTAGGCATCTCTGAAGAAGGTCAAATAAAGGTCCATCTGCTGTGATGGTCCCAGAACTTA
This sequence comes from Dinomys branickii, assembly GCA_004027595.1. Taxonomy (NCBI): domain Eukaryota; kingdom Metazoa; phylum Chordata; class Mammalia; order Rodentia; family Dinomyidae; genus Dinomys; species Dinomys branickii. The sequence continues at coordinate 68,682 of PVLD010000805.1, forward strand.
AGCCAGAGACTTCGGCAGACTAGTAGTTTGCTTCTACCTTCCCAGAGGGAGGCTGAAATTGGCTCGCTCGGTCTGACCTTGAGTGTGCACCATCAGAATCTGGAAGAATCTTGTGCTTTTTCAATGAACCCAGAACACTATGACATAGAGGAAGTGACCTGTATGTCTTGCTTGAGAAGCTGGGCAGGAAGTGGGACAGATGATCAGGTGGCAGTGAGAATGCCCTGTCAGCCCTACAAGCGCTTCACCCAGTTTAGCAGCAGGAGGACAGGATCTCTGACATCAGGAACCTCTGCCCACCTCTCCCAGCTGAGTCCTAGGCCTTAAATATGAGTCAAGCCAGGTAGAGGCAGAAACCGTGCTGCAGGGGTCCATGCATGGGGATCTGAGACTTTGCTCAAAGCCGACAGAAGTGACGCTTGTATTTCCCCTCCATTTTTTGAGTGGTTAGATTTGGTCAGCAGGAAAGGCCTGTGTGTTCCTGTCTTCTGCTTATCTCACAGAATGAGGCCAACCCTGCTTGATTTCCTGAGGAAGAACAGTCCTGCTGAGGGAGAAGAGGTGGGAAAGTGTGGGCCGAGGGAGCTTTCTCCTCCTGTCCTAATGTCCCCCTCAGAGCCAGGGACTCTGGGCCCCTTTTCCAGATGAGCAAACACTACCGCAGATGGGCTGTCGGCAGCAGTGCATGCTGGGTGATTCGGGTCTGTTTAAATTGGACTTTTCCTGCACAAAAGGATTTTGCGAAATATGGGAGGGTTTTGGACACAGAGAGATTTCCAGCCTCAGATTTGGAGGGACTGAGAAAATGAATTACCCCATCTCTGGAAGAGAGTGGGTGTGGAGGGTGCCATCTGGTACCCACGGACCCAAAGGACTCAGTCCCTTCATCTCTCTGATACCTAGTAGAACTAGAAACTGTATTTCTTAATGTCAGTCAGTGCCTTTGGGTTCTGCCTGGAATTTTAGCGACATGGCCACTCAGATGTTCTCAGGGGTGGGAGGGAGCAGCCCTGCAGGCCTCAGGGAGCAGAATCATGTCCCTCCTGCCTTCCAGGGTGGAGATTTGGCAAGAAATCCTGCAGCAAACAGGGGATGTGGTCCTCCTCTGCCAAACACAGATTTCACAATGATCCCGCTCTTTCTGAGAGGGTCACTTTGTGGCCTCAGATGCTGGCTTGTGTGGAAAGTCCAGAAGGAAGGATTTGTCCAGCAAGGAGCAGCTGGGGGCCCTCCTGTCTCAGCCTGGTTCTGTTACTGTGTGTTGTCTGGGGGTTCATCTTGGCACCTGTCCATCTCCCTTTTCGCATCACTGAATGGGGTAGGCTGGAATTAGATGCCTTCTAAGCTGCTTCTCACAACAGCACTTTCTGATTCTCTGTTTTGGCTTTAAACTGGGAAAACAGGTTGCTTGTATTTTATTTCTTCTCTTAGAATCCTAGTATGTCCTTGCCAGGGGAACCCTGCAGAAATAATTGATGGAAATTTACTTCAAAATATGACAGAACATTTTTAAAAATCCACTGATGTAACTCTCTCTGAAGGAGCCACCCCCTTGACCTCTGCCCGTCAGCCTTGATGAAGACCCAGAAAGACCTCAGCTGCTGCTAGGAAGGGCAGTGCTTGGCCCAAGTGTGCTGCTCAGTGGTTGCCACAAACCTGGGAAGTGATCGTATATTACCTTCTGCTCCACAGTGATCAGTGCGTGGTGAAACCCTAGATCTGGGTCTCCTGTCTCTCAGTTTTCTAGAATTCCAGTTATTATTCCCCGGGGCTAATTCTGATGATTGTGAATCCTGGTTCCTATCCTCAGGAAGTAGGTTTTTCAGCATCTGTCATAGCTTTCTTTAAAAAGCGAAAGATAATCGAGGGAAGGTACAACATACACAGAGAAACAGTGACGCCCATCAGATTAGCTGTATTCAACAATCTGAAAAAAATATCTATTATTGGGTCCCAAGCTTGTAAACAGTTTTGATAATGACTCACCCTTTTGCCTTTTTATAGGCTGTATCTAGTTCATTTCCCTCTTCCAAATATAAATCCCGAAAGGTGATGTGTGTGCTCATATTTAAGGCACCGAGGAACAGACGAAGGGAGACTTTCAGGTGTCCTCCTGTCACCAGGGCAGCCCTCCAAGGGAGTCCAGATGAAATGGCCCAGTGCCCTTGGGCCTTTAGAACACATCTCGTGGGGGGTCGCTGCTTTGATTCCCAGACAAGCCAGAGGTAACAGACATGAGGCTCTCCATGGTGCTTACCAGAAATATGTATGGACAGTGGGACAGAGCAAGGGCTTTGAAGATTGGAGGATTTGTCAGCCCTGTGACTGTTCACTTTCTCGCTTTCTTCCTGTGCACAATGTGTGCAGACCTAGAGGGAAAGCCACTGGCCAGACAGTGAATCAGATGACAAGCTGACAAAACGGTTGTAATTCTAGGTGCTGCAGTCCCAGCCCCATCTCTTCACGTCGAGGTGGGGATAGAACCAAAACCTAAAACAGCTGCAGGAGAGCCAGCAGACAGTGTCACTAGGAGCGGACTGACCCGAATTCTCTCCACCTTTATTTTTGCCGGTTGTTGGTGTAAACATCTGCATTGGGCCCACATTCACACCCGTATCGAGCATTGCAGTCTTCTAGGGAGAGAGGTAGCTGAGCCGCATGACGGCTCTGTCCTCACCAAGGGTGGGGCAAGCCGCTGAGGACACCGCAGGCATCCCTGCTGCTTACCCAGAGACTTCACGACGCTGGGCACAAGTTGGAGGGCCGGAAGCGGAAGCTGTGTTTGAGCCAGGCCCTCCCGCACAGGCAGGCACGCCGGGGTTAGGCCTGCTCTCTGCATCCTCCCTTGCTCTTCTAACCAGGTGGCTGCTGAGCCCCTGCTCCTGTCCATCACTGGGCTTGGGGGGTGCTCGGAGACAAAGTCTTGACCTGGTGGCTCTCACATTCTGATGGGAGCGTGGACTGGAACTGAGGGGTTTTCAAAGGCAGGTGGCAGGCACAAAGATGGGGGTAGACTTAGGGGCTCCAGGGGTCAGATTCCGGCTGCAGGAAGAAATGTCAGCGCGGGCTTAGAGTAGGCTACAGGTTGGGTGCAGGTTACCAGGAAAACTTAGCAATGGTTTGGGAGCACAGAAAGAGGGGTTACAATGGAGGGAGACCGTGTGAAGCCCGGACCGATGGGGAGAAGCTCTGCGGAACTCCCAGCTGCCTCCGGAGCTGCCTGAGAAGCGGCCCTCACCCATCAGCTCCCATCTGCCCAGCTGTGTGCTGGACGCTGGGCTCTACTATTCTGTCCTATCGGCTGTGGCCCAGAAATACATGATTTGCTTGATGCTCCTCACCTACTGGAAATATTATTATCTCTGCTCACAAATACAGAAACGGAGCCCTCAAGGGTTTAAACAACTTGCTCACAGTGGCAACAGATCCATTTTCTAACCAGGTCTAATTCAGTAATGAGCTTTTCACCACCATCACCCTGAAGTGCTCGGGCCAGGGGGAGTAAAGGCCTGGACGCTGTTATTTGGTCTGAGAGTCTCAGCTCCCCGGTGCCCCCACCAGTGCATTGAGAATGAGGACCAGGGTTATTCTGCTGACTGTCCAGTGCCTGAGGCAGAGCAGGGCATGTCATATATTCTTAATAAATCTGTGCTTGCCATAAGCTCTGCTTCCCCTTCCCATCCTTTGCATAGGAGTTTAGAAGGAATTCAGCAATAACATTGGAACTCAGCATTTCCTTTACATAATTCTGAAACCAGTTAGGTCAGTCAGCAGGAGATGAACCAGTTGTGTTACACAACTTGAGACCTTGGAGAGCCTCTGATGGCACTTGGTTATACCCATGGGATTGTGATTGTTCATGAAGGAGAGTGTATGCTGCCCCCTGGGAAATAAAGCCAGCCGTTTGTCATAGAAAAGGTTTTATGAACTACATAAACAATACAGAACTACCACTAAGATCTAGTACCGCTAGATCTAAGATCTAATCTTAAGATATAAAATAAGTCACTTAAATCTCCCTAATTGATCTATTAATAATATCACCATATACATTTCTATCTGGTTGATTTTTTTTTTACAGTGATTACCTTTTATATGAGAATTGTATGACAATGGTAGAATGAATTGGTGGTGTCATTTCTGATGCTGAGTACACACGATCTTTAAGCATATGGTCCTCCAATAGGCCTGGATTAGAATTAGGTTTTTTAACTAATTAGGAGAAAGATAGTAATAAGCCTGTTTGTTCATAGGGGTGGGTACCAGGCAAATGGAACCAGGAAGACATCATGAGGGAAGCACATGGGCCTTCTCATTTAGCCACCTGTGCCTGCCACTGTGGAAACCTAGTGTACTCTTCCGTCGTAGGCACCCCAAGCTTTCTTGTTCCTTAAATGAGGATAAGGGGGCTTATCTCGTAGCATTGTTATAATTTGCAAATAGCATATGGGAAACAGCTCACTCAGTGCCAGATATGTGGCAGACATTTAACCCAACTCCGTGAGGTAGAGGGGCCCAAGACTGCACCCCCTTCACGTTGTCCCTGCACAAGTTGTGTCCTGGGTGTGTGCAGGTTTGGGCCCAAGTCCCAGCACAGGAGTACGGGTGCTGAGGTCCGAGAGCTGTGGATTCAAAGCCTGATTCTGCCACCGTCACCTTGACTCTGCGGTCTGATTTCCTTTCTCTGGGCCTCACGTTTCTTCTCTGTGAAGTACGGATCATGATAGTGATCCATACATAGCAGGTCAGGGGCGACATGAAAGTGTCTGTCTAAAGCACTCAGCACACAGTGAGCGCTTCACTGATGCAACTCACGTTCAGCCCCTTTTCTTATTACTCAGCTGTCTCTAAACTGGAAGGCAGCTTCCGGCTTTCCCCAGGATGAGCGTGCTGCTGTCATCACAAGGCTTCATCTGCAAACAAGGTTGTGGCTCGGGGTTCCGGAGGACATAATGGAGCCACTCCATGGAGACAGAAGCCAGAAGTCGGGGGTGCTCCCCGCCTACAGTGCAGGGGCTATAGAACAAGCAGAGCGGAGGGCAGATGTGTGTGAGGTCCCAGAAGCAGAAGAGCTACCTGTGCGGGGTGGTGCTGACACCTAAGGGCGGAGGAGATCCTTCCAGGTGCAGTGGGAAGGGAGGCTTACAGTGTGGGACATTTGTTTGTATTTCTGAGATCTAACAGCCCAGGCAACTAAAAAGGCACAGTTCTCAAAAGGAGACTTTCTTGTCCTTGGATGGCCTGCATCTTTTTAGGTGAGTGTGGAGGAGGCAGTTACAAAAGGCTCACTGTTGGCAGGCGGTGGCTCAGTGGTGGGCATCTGTGCCCTTGTCCCTGTAGCCAGGGCTGCTTCTACAGAGGTGGCCGTGGTTTGGGTGGGGTGGCAGGGAGCTGGGCTGCACAGGCCAAGCAGTTTCTGCTCATAGCCTTCTCAAGCCTTGCTTAGGACACAGTCGAGATGGGCGGACATGGTTCAGAATTCACAAGGTGTCATAGCATATCTCATGTATCTTTGTTACATGGATGTAGCGAGATGATACAGGGCATAAGACTGACTCCAGAATCCTTGAGTCTCCTCAGTCTTCTTTTTCTTTTCTGGGTACAAGGTCTCTCTGTATAGCCCAGGCTGGCTTCAAACTCACTGCGGTCCTCCTGCCTCAGCCTCCCAAGTGCTGGGCATACAGGTGTGTGCTGCCACACCTGGCTAATGACTTCTTTCTGAACTTGAGTCAGCTCAGGCATCTGTAATATGGTCCGACCCTTCCCCTGCCCATTCCTCTCCCTCCTTCTACCCTCTCCTTTCCCCGAAAAACACCCCTGAGTCATTTAAATACTCTCAGCTGCTGGCATGGTGCCTACCTTTGTTCTCAGCAGCTCTCCCTCCCTCCCTCCCTCCCTCCCTCCACTCAACTGTGTCCTGTGCCCACCGATCTCACCACACTGTGTTATCCCTTGAAGGTGTCGCCTCCACAAAATCGGCGTTAGTGTTTTCCTTGCTTCTGTGTGCTGAATTACAGTCCCAGTCAACGGCCCACTTGTGTGTAGTTCAAGAAGCAATTAAGGGCTTTTTGCTTTAAACGGGGAAGGGAGGGGTAAAGTGAAAAATGATCGTTATCCTGGCCATGCCTTTGCTTAGCTGAACAATTCTGTGTCTTTGATACCCGAGTCACCCACAGCCATGCCTGCCCGTCAGAGCCACTGGATGGCAGGGCTCACTCATTTCTAGGTTGGAGCAGCCCCATCCCACTTTAGAATTGTGTCTAAATATAGTTGTAACATCTGTACAGTGATCTGTGGCAGGGTGATGGGATCACTGAAAATTAAAAAGTGGGAACTTCAGGGACCTCCCAGGGAACCTGACGGTCTTGACTGTAAGCCTTTTGTTTTATTCTGTGGGGTTTATTGTACTCAGAATGTGGCAGCCTTATCTTCCTATGCACGTCCCTATGCATCGTGTCTATCTTTGGCTTCTGTGTTCCTAGAGGGCAGGGACTTTTATCTCCCTCACTCCACCAGGTCTGAGACAGGGCTGATTAGAAGTGGCTGAAACCCTGTCCTTGGGATGATCAGGGATGCCCTGCACCGTGTTTGCTCAGTAGGTGCATCTGTCCCAAGTGGGCCAGTCAGAGAGGCTCTGGAAAGAGACATCGATGTGTATCTGTGCCTCTCCCAGAGAGGCCCCTACACCCTCAGCCTCCCCATCACCTGGGGACAGGTGAGAAACACCTATTGGTTGGCCCTGCCCTTGGCAGCTTTGGGGACTGAGCCTTCTGGGAGTTCTGATGCGTTCTGCTCCTGTGGGAGAATCCCTGAACTACATCACCATGGGACCTTTCCTGTTTCTCCTGAATTTCTTCTGCAAGGATGAGAGAGACCAAGGGCAGTAGCAAGGGTGGAGGTACAGGGACTAAGCTTCCTGGAGGTGCTGACAAGCTCAGGCACAGTTTTCTAGGACATCATGAGATGTGGCAACACAAGTGACTTCCCTTCTTCAGATGCCTTAGGGCTACGTGGCAGCTCAGCCAGACCACATAGGTTCGGTGTGTCATGGGACGGTTCTTGCTTGGATGGCATGGATTCTCACATAAACTCTGAGCAGCTGAGGTGTGGTGAGAGGAGGTGTAGACGTGGAAGGCTCAAGCCAAGACTCGCAACTGCTCTCGTAGCTTTGGGACTCTGGGAAAACCCATTAACCTCATTAAACTCAGCTGGACCTGAGATTTCGCATCTCACAAATGGAGATAATTATATCTGCCCTGTCTGTTTCATAGGACGTTCTGCTCAGAGGGGATTGGAGTCCGGCTGGGGTTGTGCCCAGACCCACACCCACCCTTTTGCACACAGAGAGATCCTAGCCAAAGGTGCACTACCAATGACACACCCACCGCCCTGTGGGATCAGAGCCCTTGACTGATGAAGCTGATGAACTAGTGTACACACGCGCGCGCACACACACACACACACACACACACACACACACACACACACAGCAGGGCCTCCCTAGCAAGGAGTGACAGCAGGCTCAGTCGTGCCATCCTATGAGGTCTCCCATCTTTGACCTGGGGGCTGACTCTGCATTCACTTTCTCAACCAGCCTATGCTTGGGCAGCTGGCACCCCAAGGATGACCAAGGCCAGGTATGAGGACCACATAAGGCAAGAATAGGAAAAATGCCTGTCCTCCATCCCACCTTCCCCAAGCGAGGCCCCAGTAGCCCCCTCCCGCTGCAGCTGACCCTGTTGTCTTGCTGTTGGCTGGCCCACATTTTTACCTCTGTGAGTGCACAAGGCCAATGGCTGCTCAGTAATGACTGCTGGCGGGGATTTTGTGGCTGTATCCTGTTTGTCAGACGGGGCTCTGGGGTGCAGGGTGGGGTGTCTGAATAAAGCTGTATAGGTTCCTTACTAGGCGACTTGAGAAGGGGCCTTTCCTGTGCTGCTCTGCTTATGCAGTATACACATGCACACAGGAACTCGGAGTGCCAGGAGATCCCAGTGTGACATACTTCATTGCATATTACAACTTAGACAAACGAAATTTTGTTGAGCTCCATGCCTTTTTGCAAAGATTTGCTCTTAGGGTAAGATAGAGAAAATAATAGATGTGGACTGATTCCATTTCTTAAGCCATTGACTAAGTCTGAATGGAGAGGTTAATGCTAACCACCAACACGTAGCACACACCAGGCCCTGTGCTCTGACATGCACATGCATGGTTGAGGAGCTTCCCAAGATGCTTCACCCTAATTCCTCACAACCAGCTCCTGTTCCAAACCTGGAGCGATGTGTGCTGCAGTGGTAAAATCTATTAAGTGTCCCCCAGCAGCTCCCTCCAAGAAGACCTCGGAGAACTGGGACATTGTTGACACGGGACCCTGATGTATGATGGACAGAGATTCATCCTCCAGATTCCTGGGGTGCCCAAACATTCTCACTTCCTGAAACCTTTGTGTCTAAGTTACTTTTGCATAGTCCCCTTAGACCAGTTACCTATATTAGTACCCAATTTCAAAGAACTTAGGAGTGGTAGTCTCTGCTGCATATGCTGGGTGTTGCTGTATTACCTTGAGAGTGCTAAAATACGCTTTGACCGTCCTGTGCACTTATTGTAACTCACAGTTTGGGAATCATAACCTTGACCTCGCCTGAGTCCCAGAGGAATGGAACTGGAACATGGAGAAACCTTTGCAGGAGCCTGTTACTTTCATGATGCTGTCTTCTCCTGGTATAGTTCAGTAAAATAATGAGAATTTTAACCCATTCCCATGGGAAGGAAGGTTATTTTGATACATGAGAAGGGATCGGCAGATGCAGTCTACTTTCTTACCAGCACTGTAACATGAGGATCGATTTCAGGGTGAATAATAGAGCTTCTAGCCAAGAGTCTTGTTAAGCTGGTCTGCAGATGTGTGGCTGTAGTTCAGTAAAGAATCAGTGGTTTCTTTCTGAGATAACAGAGTGATTGCCTATTTCGTTCATCCGTTTCTGTTTCATATCACTCAGTGGATCTGTGGCTACTGCAGGGTAGAATTTAGGACAGAGTAGGTGCCCACTACAAGTTCTAGTTGTGTAATTCCTCTGTGGGTGGCGTGTGGATGGTTTTAATCTCCCCGTGGCTTCTCTAGTAGGTACCTCTGCTGTCATTCTTTGGTCTTATTCTTTAGGCTCACAGAGTAGCAGAAATATACCCAGCCCTGCAGCTAAGGCCGCATTTAAAGTCACCAGCTTATCCTTCCACGTTCTCCAGGAGAAGTAAGACTAAAGTGTGTTGGCCCCTGGCGTCCTGGTGGAGCTTTTTCATTTCTCCATGACAAGAACCAGCACCCCCATAAAGATTTGCATGGAGGCTCCATTCTGTGGGTGGTGTTGTTCTGAGTAACAACCATTGGAATCTCATGTCACTCCATGTTTTCTGGTTAAGCTCAGTTTTGAGTGCGAAGGCAAAACTTTGGTGGTAAGAAACCAGGAAACAGGATCTTATCCATACCATCTCATTGGTTCTTCAAACAGACTGCTCGATATTTTGAAAACAAAGGAATACAAAGGAACGTGATACCAAGGAATGCCATTTTGGACTTTGGCAATGAATTCAGCAATGCTTGGCATTTGTGATGGGAAAACAGGGTGGGGGAATTGCATAACTCCAAAAAACCCCAACATTTCAAAAGTAGGTCTACTGTGGCATTGCCTGTCCCAGTCTAAAGATGAGCAAAACATAATTACATTGACATAGCAATGATCTTGAGAATGCCGCACATGTGCGCCTGCCTAAGTTGAACGCTCAGGAAACTGAAATGAGAATTTCCACTGTGGGGTTTGCTCAGCTCTGCACAGGTGCTTTTTCCTTCAACCTGTAAGACACTGATGTTGAACCTTTTAGAGTTTTCAGTGATACAAACAGCCCACGGCAGCAGCACATGTGCCATAGGTTTGCCACAACTGCTCTAGGCCAGAGTCCTGGGTTGAGGCAAGTGACCTCCATGGTGGTAAAAGCCCTGGCGCTGTTCACAGGTAAGTCCATGCTAGCAACAGTAGTGAAAATAGGTGGCCCAGATGACCCCCAATGTCATGCCCATCTCAAAGACTGCTTTGAGATGTGTGCTGTTAATGGGCCCACGTGGCCATTGAGGGTTTGTGTCAAACAGGAGCAGCAAGGGAACTTGTGACAAATAAAGCACCTGCTGTCTGCCTTCCCTTTGCTTCACCATCACACAAAGTCCTTTACATATGAGCCTAAGAAACTGGGGAGCTATTCATACCGCAGACACAAGAGGGGGGATTCTCGGCAGGTCCTTGCCCAGCTGTACGTCGGAGTGGGCGGAAGGGCATCACTTGCACTTTCTCAACTTATTTCCTGCAGTGAGTGAAGAAAGGATGTGCTTGTGGGCACTGAGAATGGGTAGGAACGATCCCTTCCCAAAGTCTTCCTTTGCTAGAAAACTACCCTGACTCTTCCCAGGCTTGAATTCCTGGAATTTACATTTCCCAGGTGGGATGGGAAGACTGACTTTGAACATTCAGCATTATTCCAGTGCTTTTAGCATAGGCTGTGACCTGTGCTGAGTGTTTTTGTAAGTGGAGTTCACTCAGTGAATTCTTAAAATAATGTTACAGCCAATAAAGTAGAGCTAATACTGTATCCCTTCAGTCCTTAGTGTTAGAGTCATATGATTTTATATATATATACCCATTAACTCACAAAAGTATTTTTCTGGGAGCAGTGTTAGATTTTATAAAGTAAGAATTATTTAGATGTTTTAAAACGTAGCTTATAATAATTTTTGTTAAAATGTACAGAGAAAAGAATCTAAGTGATACAGAACTTCTTTCAGATTTGTTTAGAGTTTTTTTTTTTTAATCAAATGTGGACCTTTTAGGATAGATTTATTTGAAAATTATAGACCCGCACAGTTCTTGGGACAATGTCTCCATTTAGCACTTAGAATTATAACCTCTGCACTCCTGTGACTTTTGAAGTGACTTGGAAGATGCAAATGTGAACACTTTTGCCTCTATTACTCTGGATATTACCCTATGTTCTAAAAATAACAAAATAGAGAGAATATTTTGCTCTTTCTGAGCTTATCAGTGCCAGTCTCTGCTGAGAGCCCTGAGAGAAGGCGGCATGATACAGGTAATGGTATATTCTCGTGAGAAGGAGGAATTGGGAATGTCTTGGCTATCTTTCAGTAACATATAATTTGTTATGTTCTACCCCTCATTTATAATCCTGTCCGTGTACAAACAGTAATTTGCTCTTCTAAACACATACTGTAGTTAGAGATCTGTTGGGAGCAATTGGTGTTATTTATCTGTGATATCATGAGCATTTAAAAAACAATAATTATAAATATCCTCCAGAGTGAAAAAAATACAAGTATGCACTAGAGAATCTGTCTAGAGACTTTAGTACTTGCTTCTGATTACTATTCTAGTGTTCTACGCCATAAACATTTTCAATTACACACACACACACACACACACACATACACTCACTACACACACATACTTAATAAAACTAGTACAGCTATTACCTACTCTAAAGCACCAGGATGTCCTTACTGCTTAGAGAACTTTCTCTTTATATCTGAAAGAACATATTATCATGAACTTTGGTCTTCCATTTCTGAAATCCAAAGAATAAGCCTATATTCCTTTGCACAGCACAGTGAACTGTGGGTGGTGTTTTGTTTCTTTCTTAAATCCAAAGATGAATCAAGGTTCATATTTTTGTATTTTTTTGAGTGCTTGGAGTTAAAGAGAGAAATAATCTTGTACTGGTAATACTGGTTCGTGTCCCTAGACACATGTATACGTAAATACATGGGAGAGAAAAGAATCAATGTATCAAAGACACACTTCAACTCATAAAATTTGAAGTTACAGAGTGGTGTCTCCGCAGGAGAAACCACTAGATTACTTGTGGGATATTTACAGAGGAGGGAGAAAACGGAGAATGGGATCTGGATATATAAACCAGTCATGTTCTTAAAGTCCAATTTCACCCAATTTTTTTGTAACTCAGAATAAATTTCCCAGTAGAAACTGTATTTTGCATGCTTTGGGGATCTCCACCTAGCTGATGAAAGCCCATGGCAAGCATAATGTAACAATGCATTTCTTTGAAAGAGCACAGAGTTAGGTATAAGATAGCTCAGAGTTTGGGTATAAGTTGTAGGACCTATTAGTTATATGGCCCTGGGCAGACCAATAAACTTTCCAGAACTTTAGTTTACTTATTCACATAACTCAACATGTGAAACTGTTTCGGAAATTATACATGCATTGTTTTTCTTGGGTGCAGTCTGGTGCTCGATACAGAGTAGTCATTCAGTAACTGCTGAATGGATGGGCATATGAATAACCACACAAGATATTTTACTTCTTTGGGTAAAATCTATCTAACCAACCAGGGACTCATGACTTCTGCAGCCTCACAGTGGTGATTTCCAGTCCAGATTGACAGAAACAGAGGCTTCTTAGGGACACTTCCTTCCATGGTCATAAATATTATGTTAGAGTCTCCTCTGCCAGGCCAGGCAGCTGGATTTCTAGTGGCCACAGGTTCAGAGGCAAGGTCAAGGCTTTTGGCATGAATTTTGTTGTCTGCGGACCGGAGGCTTTTGGGGGTAAGATACCAGGTGTATGGCTCTGTTGGGGGCACATGGGTGTGTGTGAATATCCTATGGACTCCTCCTGTACAGGTGGTCTTGCGTGTCCAGGGATTGTGAAACCATTTGTACGTTTGACCCAGCCAAAAGTTAGACGTTTGCCAATCCAAGGCATTGTGGATGCTTTGACCTCTGTAAACTAGTATAAAAAAAAGAATTTTAAAGAAAAGATGTGAGCTATAACTACATTTTTATTGGCCCAAAGGGGATAGATGAATGCATTTAAAATAACAAGAAAGGGAAAAAAATAAACATATTAAAAAAATAAAGTCTTGGTTTCAGTCCCAGAAAGGAGCAGAAAGACACACGGTATTACAGCCTTGGACCGGTTGTGTGCTGACTTTGGGGATGGATGTCAGGTTTATTTTTACCTGATGCTGCTTTTCTAATTACAGTCAGTTGTAGTCCAACAAACATGAGGTGGAGTCCTTTAAAATCTGTCTTGTATGTCAAGAGGCACCCCTGCTGAAAAACCCCTAAAATTTCAAGAGGGGCTTTTTTTGTTGTTCATCTTCTTTTTCCTTGAGCAGTTGCTGGTTTTTTGAGCTCCAAGGGCCGACAGCTGTTCTAGTTTTGCTTGGGGACTTTTTCACAATGTGGATTAATCAATGTTATGAACTGGGTCCGTGGGGTTTTGGGAATGTAATTGGTTTCAGATGACACTTTGCTAGTCAATCTGTGAAACAGCCGAATGTTGACACAGCTGAACAGTTCCAGCTGTTTCCATTCGCCCCTCCCTCTTTCCCTGGATGCCACATCCTTTGCCGATGTTTTTGTCTGCCCTCAGCTCATTGTGACTTTGCTAAACTAATTTGTTACCCTTTCTGAAATTTCTTTCTGCTTTTCTCTCTTTTGGGATGCCGTTACTACCCACTTACTATATTCTCCACCCAGTTTTATTTTGCAAAACTTTTTTCTTGGCTAGTGTAGCTTTTGAGAAAATTAGTTTTACCCTTTAACTTCCTTTTATTTGTGGCAGTCATCTAGTTTGTTTTTTGAAGCGCACACTGCTACAGATTTAGGTTCTATGCCAGTGACTGCAAATGTTGGTTTCACAACTGTTAGGTTAATCTTTTATTTTTAATTACCAATAGCATACCTTAAATAAACGATACAAGCTATTAGCCTCATGCAGTTCATAGCTGTGTTTGCTATTGTGTATTCCTGTAAAACCTCAAGGAGAAAAAGATTTGGGCATCAGGATTGCTGCAATTAAAGTGTGTGATTAGATGGAAGGAATAAAAAAAGACCAATCCTGAATTATGTAGAGTACATTAAAAGTTTATATACTGTCAGAGGAATGGCTTATAAAATACCCTCTGTGGTTCTTCATTATCAGGCTGATTTTTCTTTACTTTTTGGAGGGTCCTTGTTTCTGTATCTTTTTGGGATGTAGGCATGGCTTTAACCACTCATGTGCCCAGTATCGTTTTTGCTGTTTTACTGGGTGACAGATTGCAGGTCTTGAGCTGAATGAGCCAAAGATGAACAGGGCTGCCTACACACGTGTGAACACAGTCATTTGCCATGGCTGAGACTCTTGAAATGGGCAGACTAATCCCGTTCTTCCCTGAGTGGATGGCTTGGATTGATAGGACAACACTGCGGCCACCTACCCTGCCTTGCTGGTGTGGATTTAGATGCACAGAGCAGCTCAACTTTTTGCAGTCAAATTTCAGATGTCAAAGAATGTGGAAGAGTTGGCGACTATTATCTTGAGAACCTGACAAATAAATGCAATTGACATTGTGAGTTTTTTCCAGATACTTCTCCCACTAAAATTGTTAATGAACATAGTATGAGATGAAACACTCTTGTGGGTGGAGACTGTCTAAGCGACAGAAAACGTAGATATACAATAATTATTTCTCTATCAAGGGCCAAGACGGCCAAAAAGAAGATGATGAAGAAGACAAAGCAAAGGAAGAGGAAGAGGAGGAGGAGAGGTGGCACATGTGTACCAGTTGTGGGTGTGTGAACTGCACTTGAAGACGAGCAGCTACTAGATAGGTTTATAAGTCATTGCGGGCATTTCTTCAAAGGCTTGTACCAAAATGTGGTTTGGTCCCAAATGAAGACCAAAGGCCTCACAGAATCATGGTGTGTGTGGAATGGGTGTGTGGGGTGCTTCCCAAAAGAACGCCCCGTATTTTTAAGGTGTGTACATTTTTCCACTCACTATTCCACAAGTCTTAAGAGTATTTAGGTCTTCAGCATTATTTACTCCTAAAGAAAAGTTCCTCCGGTGAAATTTAAGTTTTACAATAAAGCCGAGCGTTCCTCAGTATTTTGTTCTCGAGCATCGTTAGGGTAGTGAGTTTGTCGCCTTGGTTTCTCCAGTTCTGGTCCACAGTGCCTGTCCGCCACCACGGAATCATGAACGAGGGGTGGGAATAGAGAGCTAGAATTGGACTTGGGATGTAGACAGCTCCTTCTGATCTGGTCTTTACACCTAAACCCGCTTTAGACATTGGAGCATTGCCCAGGCAGGGTGACCTACGTCAGAAAGCCAAGCCATCCTCCACAGAGGGGACAGACATGACCATACACGGAGTCCCTGGCTCTCTGCCGGAAGATGCACCGCATTGCAGGGAGGGAAATTCTCTGCTTCTCGGGTAGAACAGAGAAGTCACTGCAGAGTGGGAAATGTGTCAAGCTACAGAGCTTGCTTAAAGGAAATGGCTGTGGAAATGAGGTCTTGATACATCATTCTTTTGCTGTGAGAGGCCCTTTCGCGCCCAGGTTTATACCAGCTGTCCCAGCTCTGGCTTTCTGTAAAATTTCTAGAGTGCAAGAGTACCCAGCAAACCAGCCACGCAGCCCATCGAGGGTGAAGTATCCGGGTGTAAAGCTCTGCCCCGTATTCTCTCAGCAGCCTCTCCAAAACTGGTATTGTGGACCTCCCAATCCACTTGTTTATTCCAGAAATGATCGGAGTGCTTTTCTTGTGTTGAATCCAGTTGTCCTTACGAAGCGAGAGGAGGTGGGGCAGAAGCATTGAATTCCGTGGTTGATACGGAAAATGGAAGCATGGTGAAGTTGCCCAGAAGAGAATGTGTGCCATGAGCATCCACAGTCAGCACCCGAGTCAGGAGAGCTGACCTGACCAGTTAGGTGGACAGGGCTGAAGATGTTAAGTTGATATACACATGCAGCGGCTGAGGCTGTGTGAGGCTACGTGAGGCTGTGTGAGGCGTGCAGTCTAACTGCGCTGGTGCCAGTGTATTGCTGTGCCTGCTTTTGTAATGATTTCTACAGGTGTGTGATTACCAAGCAGGGAGGTCCAGCGCAAATTCAGGGGGAGGAGAGGGGCTGTTCTCCAGGAAGGTTTGGAGGAAGAGGCAAAAAATGAAGTTTATTTATTTATTTTTAGTACTGTGGTATGAACTCAGGAACACTGTACCACTAAGCTACATCTCCAGCTCTTTTTTTCTTTTTATAATTTTGAAACAGAGTTTTGCTAAGTTGCTCAGATGGGCCTCAAATTTATAGTCATCCTGCCTCAGCCTTCCAAGTAGCTAGGATTACAAGAACTCAACACTACACCCAGCTTTGAGTTTTGTTTTGAATCCTAATGTGACAGTTACTTTGTGAAGCAACTGAAACCCTTCAGTACATTTTCCCCCCTCACTGAGAGTCACATTATCCGTGGTTCGGTGTACGGGGAACATGGATGATTTGCGTTAGACTTTTTTGAGGGGAAACAGAGTACCCCAGAACAGGCAACGCAGCAGCATTAGGCAGGAGGTGCAAGGGTGGGGCCGGGGATTTGGGGAAAGCTGATACTTCCCAGCCGGTCACCTTACATCATCTAAATCCCACAATTCTGCTTCTGTGCCAGGAAGGGCTGTGGGGAGGTTGGGTAGTAGCTTTTCTTGCTACCTAATGACAAGAAGAAGCACAGTAGCCTCTGTTCTGGGGACGAAGGTCTCTCAGCAACCTGTGTGGTCTCCATTGTGGGTCTCAACATTGATGCGCAGAGTTTTTTTTTTTTTTGCCCATAAAGTGGACCTTGTCCCGAGAGGCATTTGGGGAGCCTGCAAGTAACAGCGCAAGCCCAGGCGCCCACAGACCAGCAGGACCCACAGAGATAGGGAAGGTCTACATTTCTCGAAAGTTCCCTAAGTACCTGGGGGTGCACCTGCCCGGATATGAGGGCCCGTGGCTGGCTCCCTGGTCTCAGTCGGTAAGGCTGGGCTGCGTGAATGTGCCTTTGTATTCCAAAAATAAGAGCTATTCAAATATTTGGCACTAAGAGGGAACAGACTAAAATTACATGAACAAACTTTTGGGGTAGAAACTGCAACTCTAGTTAATCACAGTTGTTCTCAACCATGCAGTCTTTCCGCCGGTGTTGGGCGTGTAAGTGCGCCCCCGCCTTGTTTCACCCTGCCAGGGGCGGAGGTCTAATTGCATAACATGGCCCTCTAATTATGGTCTGTAAAATATCCCATGTTGACTCTCGTCACCTCAGCTGCCTTGGAGGTTGACTTCAGAATTTTACTGCTGGAAGGGACTGAGACACTGTCCAGTGTATCACACGGTTGGTGCTTTAGTTGCCACAAGCAAGGCGATGTGCCTGAGACACACAGCAACGTAGCTGAGGACGAGAATTCGAGTTCAGCCCCCCCAGTATTTCCCCCATTCTGCGTAGCAGAGCCAAATATGCTCTTCCTTTAATATTTTCAACATTTTCACAAGAAGTCAGACGTGGGACTTGTTAGGTTGAAAAGCTCTCCTGGAGTATTTTTATTCCAAGAACGATATTTAATATTTATTGAGCACATGGCTCAAGCCAGGCTGTACACTAAACACTTCACCACATGGGCCATCTGATTTGCCCCATTAAATAATCCCGTTTTAAAGACACGAAGACTGAGGCCTTAGAAACTTTCAAGAATGCTTCCGAGGACATACAGCTGGTAAACAGGAGACCAAAGATTTCAGTCAGGCCAGTCTGATTCCAGGGTGTTATTTTATACTCAGTCCCACTGCGGGGAATCACACTGATATACAAAAGCCCTTTTGTATAGCTGCAAGGTCAGGTGACACTCAGCTACTCTTTACATTTGAAGGATATGAGATAAACTTTATTAAGCATTTACTTTCCATGGGATTCTGGGTTACTTTTTGCTGTGTCAGTTCCGTTTCGATACATTTTTATGCTCTACCGTGCTCTTGCCTGGCAGTGGCTGCCCCTTCTGTGTGGGTCTTTCCATTCCGACATCTTTTTCACATGCTTGCTTCTCATGAAGTAAGGTAGTGTTGCTTAAAGAGACTCCCTGTTTTCTGTGGAGCCTGAGATTTTAGTTGGGAAGGTCAGCAGCTCCTATATGTGAAGAGATTGGGTATTGGTTTGTCTCTGAGGGGAGGCTCTGTTGCTGGCAGTGCCAGTAGGGGTGTGTGTTTATCTGTGAGCTTTGAGAGGCCAGCCTGGTGCAGGCAGTTACATCCTGCAAGCCAGGGAGGACCGGGGTGGGGAACACCTCTGGCCTGGGAGTCGTCGTTCTTCACACCCTGTACTACCAGTCTGTGTCTGTGTGTGCAAGTGTGAGCACACATGTGCGTGTATTACGGCTTGTGTCTAGATGTCATGCCCCCCTAAGCCTCATGCAGTCATAGGTGAGGCTTTTCAGATGTGGCTGGATCTAGAGTGTGGGATGCTGGGATCAGGATGTGTGATTACTAAATCAGCCTGGTGGCTGATTGGTTTGGGGTAGTTCTGGGTAGGGTCAAAGGTGCCCCACCTTTGGTGTGAGTGCCACCTGCCCTAAGGGCCTGTAGCCTGGATAAGATATGAGTCAGAGGCAGGTGGCTTATGGATTCTGCCTTCTGCCTGTCATGAACCAGTTCTCTCTGCAATGCCTCTCTGCCAAGTGTGACCCTGCCTTGGAGTCAACCAGCTATGAACTGAAACCTCTACAAACCATAAGCCAAATAAACCTTTTCTCCTTTAACTTTGGGTGTTGGGTAGTTTGTCTCAGCAATGAGAGAAAAGTAACTAAAACAGCATGCTTGCCCACACCGTGAACCATAGTCTCTGGTATACAACAGAGTAGGTGAGTGAACCCACACAAAGCATGCAAATCCTGCTCACAGACTTCCTGCACTGCTCACCTGAGAAGCAGTCAGCTCTCCCCTTGAGGACCTTCTTCCCTGCTTCCTGCAGCTGAGAATCCTATCTGGCAAAACAGAATCCTATCCCTGTGGAAGGCACTATCAGACGTGCTGAGGAGGTGGCCCTCTCTGGGTATAGAAGTACTGTGTTTTCCTCTCATTAGCATTTACTGAGTCCTTACTAGCAGCAAGGTGCTGACTGTGATGCTTAATACCCTCTGCATTTGCAGACGCTGAAAGCCCTAAGACAGTACTCTAAATTTCCCTTTAGCCTTCGCAATTAGAAAGACTATGTAAGTCTGGATTATTTTTAATATACCAAGGGATAAATAAACCATCAAGAGCTTTGGGCTGGTGCCAAAGAATATTTAAAAAATCAAATGTGGGAGTTATGCTTTAGAACGAGACCAAGGCCAGAGCTTATGTGCACTGTCATACCACCCCCACAGGGCCACCCACGCTTCGTGCTGCAAGCCAGCGTACACACACTGGCCGCACTGCTCCCTGCCCCAGCTGGGCCTCCAGCGATGCAGGCTCTGGGGGCCTGGAACAGTAGCTTCTTCTTTGGAAGAACCTTGGGGATACCCATTTTTAGATTCAGATATAGCATCTTACCTTGTCCCTGATGATGGATTTCAGCCATTGGTCTTGATTAGATGAGAAGAATGTGGTGATCTGACCACTGACATCTCCAGCTCCCTCCCCAGCAGGCTTCTCAGTGAACAGACACCCCATGAGGGGACCCCACTTGCCTTGGGCAGCTGATAGTCTGGGCTGGGAGAGCTGATACCAAGGGCAAGTGGGATCTCCTCCCTGATCACCTGCCAGGGGCCAAAGGTCACTGTGCTCCCTCCTGCCCTGAAGTATTCAGGGAAGGCCCCAGCCAAGTGCCTGCTCCTGCTCCTGGGGATGTTGCCATGACAACCACTGGGGACTAGGCCAGGGAGAAGCCAGCTCCTGCTCTGCATTGACTTGAGCTGAACAGAATGAGGAGGGTTAGGGAAGTGAGCCAAGAGGAGCGTGTGAAACGGGAGCCTGGGCACCAGGGCACGGGACGTGCTCATCAGGGTCTCACCGTTGCACATTGCCGTGCCAGGTGCAGGAGTGTCCCGTGAGATGAGATGTGAAATCCGCCACTCCCTGGAGGGAGTTAGTTTGCAGTCTACTCACCAAGTGTTTCCTGAGACTTGGGGCCACACCTTGAACTGGGTGATTGAGGTTGTACAGACCGAACCTTTCCTCTCCCGCAAGCCTGATAGTTGCGTAGCACTTACCGTGACAGCCTCCTCCCTTCCACTCCTCCTCCTCTTCCCCATCTTCCTCATCCTCTTCTGTGGAACTGGTGTTTCAATGCATCTTTTACATTTTCTGGATTATTTTATCATCACAATTAATCAAATCCTTTTTTCTTGATTAAAGTTACTGGCTGCTCACACTGCAACTTTGAATCTACTTGAATTTGTCTCCTTGATACTATCTGTCCTTGTCCTAGCTTTCAGGCTGATCCATACTGTCTGAGACCTAGACTGGACAGGTAAAGAAAATTGAGAAGAAGAACATTTTATTGTACCCCATAAATAGCAGGAAATCCTGGACTCTTAATTTCCCAGTGGGAAGAAAGATTCTGTGATATCAGTTGCAATAATGTATCTCAAAGGAGACTTTGTATGGCCTAAGGAAGATTTCTACCAATCTCTCTTCCTCCAGAAACTTTTCCAATTGCTTAGACAATGACCTTGTAATAAATAAGTGAGTGCATTTGAATAGCTCTTTGGTAGGCAAGGAACATAAAGTGAATTATCTTTCAAAGAGTGACAATTAAATACCATTATCTTCAGTTGAATAAACATCACTCCAAGGTAAGCAGTGAACATCTAGCTAAGATGGCTTGCAGATGGCTCAGACTGGCTGCGCTTTATGTGTTTCGTTCAGTCAGCAAGAATCTTGGTTGTACTGACTCTGTTAAAACAACTGGGAATTGTACTCCTCTTTCTCCTCTTGCTACCAAGATGGAGGCATCCCCTGGGGTTCGGTCCCTGGCTTTCTCATCTTCTCTGTGCTCTGTCGAGGAGAATGATCTTTCCTCAGAGCCGCCACATTCATCTGCCCATTGGAAAGGAAAGGTTATAGCGGAGAGGCATCAGGGAGAAAGATACAGGATTAGTTGTATATTATTGGCTGGTTGGTGGTGGATAGTAAAGAAATGGCCTCTTTCCCCCAAATTTCAACACTAGCTGTGCTTGTGGAAATGCTTAATCTTCACAACTCACCTTATTTTTCACACAACTATCAGATCATCCCCCAAAATAGAACCTTCCTTGTACAACAAGTATGTATTGATCCCCTCTTATCAGGAGGACAAAATGAAGGCCAGTGAGATGCAGACTTTACAGTGGAATTGGCAGCACTGGCCAATTTTAACACAGTGTGATTTATCTGGTTAAGACACAACGTCCTAGAAGCACGGACCAAGCCTCCCCTTCACAGTGAGTTCCCAGGTTCTGTGCGCGCTATCCTCATTATTTGGGTGACCCAGACAGCACAGTCTAGTGCTGAGCCATTTTATCCCCTCTTTCCCCACTCACCCAATGATCCCGCATTCATCTGGAACTGTTCCGACATGCTGAGTTTCTTCCCTTGCTTTTTCCCTTAGAGACCTCTAGCCTGGTTATCGTCCTTACTTCCTAAGCTGATTGGTTTACCTCAGCGCCGACCTTCGCATCCACACCAGGGCTGGCAGCAAGTTTCCATGGAGCATGTCTTCCTGCCTGCTTCTCCTTCCTCAAACCCCTTAGAGGGGTCCTTAGAGGCACTTAGAAGCTACCCCAGCTTCCAGGCTGAACTCAAAGACTGCAGCCTCCTCTGTTGCTCTCCCGGTTCTCCCTGCAGCACGATCGCAGTCCTTTGTTTTCAGGGGGCCTCCTTGACTACTCCAGCCTGGAGACTGCAGCTGAACAGTCAGAAGCCAGCCATGTCCACGGAGCATGGCACAAGAACCCCAAGACCTGAGTTTGTTACTGCTCTTCCTAGACACTCTACACCTTGCTGGCTGGTGTTCTGGTGGCCACCGGCGGTGTCCCCCCAAAAGGGTAGCTTCCAGAACAAAGAGGCCGGTTTGGGGAACTCTAGAGTCCCTGGCTATCCACTTGGCTGGGTTCCTGCTCCTTGGCACATCTGGGTGAGACCCTGAAGGGTGACTGATGGATTCTGATGCTGACCTTCATACAAAAGCCAAAATTTTTATTGGTATTTTCTCCCCTGAATTTGCTTATCTATGGAGAAGCTTCTACTGGTGTCTAGGCCCCCACGGAGACCATTGCAGGAGGGTGGTGTGTTAGCATGAACAGAGGCAGTTGTTGTTACCTCCATTATTATATGGTGGCACGAAGGCCTGACTCCAAATTCCATGTGGGAACAGTTTAAAAATGCTTCGTGAAATCTAAAAAAAAAGCAAAGGCACCTGCCTTCCCAGCTGAAAATCCTAAGCGTGATTATTCTGAGAAATGCTGGCAGAACAATCACGCGTGAGTAGAGGGGCGAGAAGTCAAATGCTTGAGTCTTTCTGCATTTGGAGCCTTGACAGTCAGAAATAATATTCTATCTTTTATCCTGTGTTTCTCTTTTATACCTGAATATTAAAGAGCCATGCGTAATGAAGTGCACACGATCGAAGTAGAAGTAGATCGAAGTGGAAGGAATGCCTTCACTTTACCCAGAATACCCAGGGAGCCTGTTGTGCTCCCTCCCTCTCTTCTTCTGCCTGTCGAGCCTGAGGAGTCCTGGCAGCCCGGGGCGCCCTTGGGTGTTGAGGGAAGTGGTTAAAGGCAGGCAATTCTATTGCGCTTGCCTACCAAAAATGTCACAGCACCCCGGGTGCTATTGCTTTTCATTGAACGGGAAGACTCACGAAAAGGTTAATTTCAAGTCTTGTCAAAAGTAGATCATTAAAGGCATTGCCTTTTCCTGGCATATTTTAAAAATTTGTCAGGGACCAAGAGGGACGGCAGGCGCAAAGCCTGAATAGGCCAAGTCCTTTCAGAAGCCCAATCGGGGTATTTTCATCTCTACTCAGCAGAGGTCATGATCGGTGACTCTTTGCAGAGCAGAACCAGATGGGTGTCTGCCTTTTATTTCATTAAAATAGGCCCTGTCTGTTCTGGAACTGGTTTTGATAACTATTTTTCATTGTGTGATTTAATTCTAGAGTAGAGATTGCCCATAGTTTTTAAAAAATGGTTTTTGTGTTTCTATTTGTTTTGATTCCTAGGACTGTGTTTAGATGACAAAAACACCAGATTGAAAGATGGCCCATCTGGTATCTTTGGCTTTTGTAAAAGCCAGTCTGAATCACATCATGGTTGATCCAATGGCTGGAAAACACATATTTACCCAAAATATGGTTAATTCCATGCCTCTGAATAATCCTGGGCTTTGTGTTCCTGGGTGAGGCAGGTATTTTCAAGTATTCACTCTTTACTTTTCAATTTAAGAGACACCATCAATAATGGAAGGAAACTCAAACTCAGAGAGACTCATGTAAGAATTCCAGTTTTTCTGCTTAAGAGCTTTTCCTTTTAGACAAGATACTTAACCTCTTCCAGTGTGAGTCTCTTCATCTGGCATAAGGATGTTGTATTGGTTCTGGCTCTCCAGAGGAACAGAACCAATAGAAGATGTACATATAATTATACAAGAGGATTTATAAGGTAGGCTTATAGGATCAGAGGTGGGTAGATTCCCCAAGGGCCATCGGTGTGCTAGGGAAGCAGAGGATCCTTCAGGTGCTCAGCTCACGATGCCTCGAGCTACACAAGAGAAGAATCAAAGGCACAGCTAAAGTTAGAGGCCTGGAAGCTGCAGGAGGGCCACTGCCATGAGTCTGTATGGCAGGGCTCAAGATACTGGAGTCTGATGTCTACTGGCGGAGGCTACAAAAGATGAACCATTCCCGAAGAATGGAGCTTCCCCCCAAAAAAGTTCACCAACTTCCTGCTTCTTTCCCTTTTATTCCACCAAGGTTGCAAGTCTGTTACATGGTGCCACTCCCATCAGGGTGGGGTTTAACCCACTCAGTTTAGGGACCTGAATGCCAGTCATCTCTAGAAACACCCCACAGACACACCCTGAACAGTGCTTTATCAAACCCACTAAGCATGTCTTATTCAGTCAAATTGATTTGTCAATCCTGGTCAATGGTCCCAAATGTTGACCTCAGAGGAGTTAGAAGCTTGTCAAATGAAATAACCTATGTAAGGGTACCTCATGGAGGAGCCAGCCAATTAATAGTACACACTCTAAAATTGGCATCTTACCCTGGAACTGTTATTTCGTAGTTTTTCATTTTCTTGATCTGTTCCTTTTAACTCAGTCCTTTCTCTCTCTATAAAATAGAAGTAGCATGGGGATTTTTTTTGCATTGGAGTTGATAATTAGTTCAGTGTTTGAGTTACTTGTTGCTTATAAACATCATGGTTTTCTAAGTCACTGTGCTTAATTAAAGTCTGCTTTTCAAGAATAACACTGTTACCTTGAACAAACTGAGAGTTGCAGCCTCACACAGAGGAGCTTTACCTGTCAAGAGGCATTTGCTCTGCTGGGCTGAGAATGGAGAAAGAGTGCCACACTGGTTAATTATTTAAAGCTGCTTTTTCTGAAAACATTTCTCAAAATTTCGTGATACTGTTTGTTGCTTATAGATATTAGTCTGCCATTCTGCGCTTTAATCAAGATGGTTCCAAAAAGACAGTGTGGAAGTTTTGACAGGTGATGAAAATTCAGGAGAACCAGTGTTTCTCCCTGCATACCTTTCCTAAATTTTAGTTTCAAAAACCAGCTGGAATTTTGAAGTGAGCCTAATAATGGCTCACCAAGATGCCTACACCTCAGAAAGGCTGTAAGAAGTTGTTTGTGTACCGGGGCAGCCTCCACAGCGAGGTAGCACCGGAAACAAAGCAAGTCTATTTTTTCCGGAAGAGTCGACATTTTTTTTCCGGAAGAGAGGCCATTTTCTGCTGAATAGCTTCAAGTGTTCTGTGCACATAAGCAACAAAGTAAATATGAATACTCACTCAGGCCTGCTGGCTTGGTGAAGACACGCCTACCTCATGAATAAGGCGTAATGAAGGATGAGGGAGAATCTGAACCGAAACTAACCCCTGGAGCATGTTGATATCAGGCGTCCCTGCACGAAGGGTGAATTCAGACTTCTGACGGAAGAAAGAGGAAGTTCGGGGAACAGAAAGTGAAGGATGGCCGCTGTGTGTCCCCAGTCACCTTGGGGTTGAGCCTAAATAAGTGCATGACTGTGTTCTGTCTGTATGTGTGAAAGAAAGGGCGGGGCATTACTTCATTGGAACAGCCCCGCATAAACAGTGTCTTGTTTGGTGGTGTCTCTTGCTTAGCCCCGTCCTTAAAAGTAGTTAGCGTTTAAAATAATATGCTTAAGTGATGGGAAGTGTAATAAAACATTCAACCCCAGAGCTCTTTAGGGGATGCTGGTTCTGGATTGGAGCCTGCAGGAGAAGGCCCAGTATTTTCTGTGCCTTAGGGAGGATGAGAGCTGTCAAAGATAAGAGTTCTAGTCCCCACCCATATTATCCCTGCTGTCTTCTGACTTCCTCTTCTCTGAGGAAAGTCACTGGATGTCATTTGACCCTCCGGAAGTAGAGTATGACCGCGCTGGCTCCTTCCCTTGGCTCTATGGCAGGAGATTTGTTTGGGAAAAGTTCTTTCCCTGGGTTTAGCTTCCTGCCCTCTTCCTTCTGTTCCATTACAGTATGTTTCCCCTTGTCTTTGAGGGAAGCTGCATACGTGTAAAAGCAACAACTCAGCGTGAAGATGCTGACTAAACCCATCTGTAAACTTTTCCGTTTATTCATCGCCATCTCTTTGCTTTTCTTTTCTCTTTTTTTTTTTTCCCCTTCATGCTCAATCCAAATGGTTTGCTTGTGACAAACCACAGTTTTCCAAGTCACACCTACTGCCTGGCAGCTTTGGGATAAAAATGTCATGTAGTCTATTTGTCTGTTTCATTTTGAAAGGATTCTTTATAGAGAAAAGGAAATAGTTGGCTTTGCAGAAAATGACAAAAATAAATTTTCTCCCATTTCCTCTTTTCCTTAAGTATTGAATTTTCTAAAGGCAGCCTTCCCTGAGGAGGAGGGCCTTGGGTGCACATGGCGCCTTGGGAGCGTTAGGGGACCAGGAAAGTCTGAGTACTTTTCAGTACTCTCTGCACTGTTTCTGTCTTCAAAAATAACCGTCAGCTGTGTTGCCTCTCTGTTGCTTCTTGAATAGGCCAGTGCAAGAATTTTGTTTTTCTAAGGCATTCTTGGAGCCTGTGTCCCCAGCTTGGTTGCGGGGGTTCTGCTTTCCTCTCCCGGACTCCAGGTGCGGAGCCAGCAGTGGCCAGGAAATCAGAAGCGTCATTTCAGCATCCGCAATATGATCCAATCAGGGCTGCGTAGTGTGGTGGCTGTCATGGCGCTATATCCACAGTGGCTTGTCTCCCACACCTTCCTTTGCTCCCTGGGGGGGTTACCTCAGTGAGGCCTGATAACGCCTGGACAGAGACGAAGCACAAGGAACCCAGGGCCTTTGTCCTGAGTTACTGGGCCACCACGCAGCCTCAGGGAAATGGGGGCAAAAGCCAGACTTTTGTGTTTAAAAAAAAAAATGTTTTTACAGCTGACAGCTGTATGCAAACAGTAACGGTACTTTGCGATGAACATCTTTAAATATGTCAAAGCAAGACTATTGGCTTTGGGTGAAAATCAAGTGATTTAGGGCCAAGGGATTGGTTGTTGCAAGACCAAATGCAGGGGTGAGGTACTGCAGGGGTGAGGTACTGGGCCAAACCCTTAATCATTAAAACAAATTCAGGACTGTGAACATAGAAATTCTCTCTCCCTTAGGAAATTTTATTTATGTTGTGCTACAGTTAAGTCCCAGAAGCACTTTTAAGGGATCAGACAAAGATGTGTCTTCCATCTCTGATGGGAGGCGGGATAAAGAATGTCATTTCCGTAATCCTGTATCAAGCCCACAGCTAGGTAAATGGGATACAGGATGGACACTTTTGTGCAGTGTACAACTAAATCAACTGTACATCGCATGCTGCCTGAAACCCTTCTCTTAGCTTTTTCTCTTTGCTAGCGGGCTTTTTATGCACTTTCTTTTACTTTGGTCTTGTTGATAAACTATAGAAATGTAATCAAGAATGCATGGAAGTACTCTGTGTGCTAGATTAAAAACAGTCAGTGAGGAAACCAACAAGCCAGTCTCAAAATGCATACTCCGAGTATCTGGAGTGTTTCCCACAGACGTGATGATGTGTGGAAACAGACTGTCTTTGATCTAGTGAAGCAAATCCATTTTCAGAAACTGCAATCTGATAAATGTCATTCACCCTCCATTTCTCTCCTGGACTGATGTTTTCCTTCCTTAGGAAAACACAGAGTCATAGCTCATTATATTAGTGTAGGGGGATAGCAGAAGCCCTCGCAGTGTTTGTGGTACTGCCGCAGTGTACTGTACTCCAAAGGATGAAAAGCCTTATGCATAAGGCTTTGCCATCCTGACTCTTAGAATTCTAGCTGTTCAGCTGAACTCTCTTCCGAGGAATCTGAAATGAAAGCAAAAAGAAAGCATTTAGTATGATTTGACAACAATTTCTTCTCTACCTTGTGATAAAGCTTAAAAGACCTTTTTCTTCACAACTATGCCCCAGTCACTGGAATACATCCCTTTGTGTGTGCCTAAGCTATACCTGCTGGGCACTCATGTTAGCGCCTCCAACTGGCCACTCTGGGTGGTGCCCGTACCCTCCCCCAGGAGCCCCCGTCGTCTCTTTCTGACTGCAGATGGTAGCACTGGTGTTCAGTTTAGGAAGCAGTAGATGCTGCACGCAGAACACTTCCAAGCTACATAACAGAAAATTGCTTATTGCAGGCACAATAAGATATGGGCAAAGGTGCGTCTCCCATCTATGCGGGAAGCCTGGAAGAGAGTTGTCTGCTTTGTAGTCTTGATAATTAGTGCTACAGAGTTGGACTGCTCCCTATTGGTGTAAGTCGCTCATGTCCTCTCAGGCTCATTGGGAATGAATGGTCAGTGAAACCACAAGAAATGTTTCAAAGCCAAGACTAAGACCTCAGACTCTTGCACATAGAAATGCTGAGCAGAAATAGTGATGGCCAACCCCCCCCCCCGCCCAAAAAAAACCCGTCTCCTGCTGTCTGTGGGGTAAGAATAGTACATGCAGACATCACTAGGTGGCATAGCTGCCTTGATGCATTAGTCTCACGGAGCCTCACTTGTACCTGCTGTGGGATGTTTTATGATATGCCTGATAGGATTCCCCGCCGGAAGATGCGTGCTAGCCTGGGTCATTCCGGTCAGGCGGAGGGTTCCTTTAGCGGAGGGGCGCAGGATCAGCCGCATCGGGGAGAGAAGCTGTGTGCTAGGCTCTGGCTTGCAAGCACCTCCACACCACGAGTCATCCACCCAGGCTGCTGCCGAGTGGAGTGAGGCTGTCTGGTTTATAGCCAGCGCGCCCCGCCAGGCTTCTTTGTCTTGCTCCACCCTCAGCGGCCTCTGTCTTATATATATATATTTTTTTTCTTTTCAAATCTTCCTAGTTCCTTCCAAGTTGAGGGTATAGCAGTGTCGCTTCCTGTCTACCCTGAATGCTTTCTTTCTCTCTCTCTCTCTCTCTCTCTCTCTCTCTCCCTCCCTCCCTCCCTCCCTCCCTCCCTCCCTTCTGATATCCCGCCTTACCCGCTCAGAGCAGCTTTCCTTCCACCTGAAACCCCTGCTCCCGCCTTTGGTTGCACAATCAGCAAATGTGAGAACTTAGCCTTGTCCACTGCTTCCGGAAGATAGTTGTACCAGGGTGCCCTGTCACCTCTGTGAAATGCAGAGCTCAAGTGATGCCCCGGAGAGGGGGCCCCCCACACAGTGTTCACAGTGCAGCATACTTATTTTGATCTTTGCTCACTGCTTGTTCAATATGTGCTCTGTTTTGGTAAGTTAATAAGCCTAAGACTCAGTTTCCCCACCTGTAAATTCAATAACAGTAGCACATATTTCCTTGTCATAAGCAGAGAAATTCTTCATGTGATGCAACTGGTGTGGTGCCTGGCGCATAGTAAGAGTTCATGGAAAAGTAGATCTCACTGTTATCACAACTAAGACTAAACCCTAGTCCTTTCTGCCTAAATCCTGTTTGTTTTACTCGTCTGCAGTCCTGTGCTCTTTCCACTCTGCTGCATTGCCTCTTCTACGTACAGCACCGGCTCCAAACTAACTTGTGAGCTCCCTGAAGACGGAGGCCAGATATAATGGCACAGTGTCTTTCCGCTTTATTGCTGAGATACTTTACGAGAATTATTACAGAAATTCTGCTCACCAGGGAAAGCTTCTCAGTAGTGCTAGAAAATTTCGATAGAGCCATTCGGCAAAACTAAAAAATAAAAGGCATACGAGTCAGGAAAGAAGGAAGTCAAATTAACCCTATTTTCAGATGATGTGATTCTATGCATAGAAAACCTAAGACTACTAGAGCCAGTAAACAAGCTCAGTAGAGGCAGGATGCAAAAATAAACACACAAAAATCAGTGGCTTTTCTATATACCCTGATACCTTAGTTTATGAATTTAATTATTTCCAAGATTCTGGTCACAAATCAAGTTGGATGAGAACTGAATCAAATTTCCCCAGAAAGTCAACAGTGAGCTCAACCAGTGGATATGATTTGGTTTTCATTCAGTTCGGTTTACAGCTAAAATTATGGAAAGAATTAAGTTCATGAAGCAAGGTATTACCGTACCAAAAATGAACTCACCAGAAAAGAAATAAGGAAAGTGACCCTATTCACAATAGCCACAAACAAACAAACAAACCTGACAATTTGCAAGGAATGAAAATTACAAAAACGAAAACAAAAAAACTGAAGAGGGTAGAACAGGGTGGAGAGACTTCCCATGTTCATAGAGTGGGAGAAGTGATATTTTTGAAATAGCCGTACTGCTCAAAGAGACCTACAGGTCTAGTACAACTCCCATCAAAACGTCAGTGACATTCTTCACAGAACTAGAAGAAACAGTCCTAAAGTTCGTATGAAATCATAAAAGACCCTGAATAGCCAAAGCAGTCCTGAAAAAATAAATGCTGGAGTTATCACAATAACCAATTTCAAAAGTTACTACAGAGCCATAATAAAACCAGCACAGTGCTGAAATAAAGTTAGACACATCGGCCGGCAGAACGGAAGAGTGGGCCAAGAAAAAAATCCCTGTGTCTTCAGCCAGCTGATTCTTAACAAAGGAGCTAAAACCATGCATTGAAGAAAGGGCAGTCTCTTTAACAAATGGTCCAGGGAAACTTAGATATCCACAGAGAGAATATTGAAGCTTGACCCTATCTCTCGCCCTATACAAAAATCAACCTAAAATGGGTCAGAGACCTTAATATAAGACCTGAAAATTTGAAACTGCTAAACGAAAACATTGGGGGAAAACTTGAAGATATTGACACAGGCAAAAATTTCCTGAGTAACTCAGGAAACTATAGCAAGAGCTGACAAAGATTACCTCAAATTAAAAAAAAAGAAAAACAACTACTTCACGGCAAAGGAAATAGGCAACCTGCAGAATGGATAAAGTCTTTGCCAGCCATTCATTGGACAAAGGAATAATATCCAGAGTACATAAAGAACTCAAAAAAATTAACCTAAAACAATAATCCAGTTAAAAAGGACAAATGACCTAAAAAGACACTTCTTAAAAGAAGAAATACAAATGGACAACAAAGATATGAAAAATTCTTGATGTTCTTAGACATCAAGGAAATGGAAATCAAAACAACAGTGAGATTATCTTTTACTGTGGTTAAAATAGCTATCATAAAAAAGAACAAAATAAGTACTGGTGAGGCTGGAGGATAAAGAACCTTTTTACACTGTGGTTGGGAGTGTAAGTGAAGACAGCCACCCTGGAAATGGTATAGAAGTCCTTCAGATGTCTAACAGGTCTATGTTGGACCCAGAACTATCGCTCCTGGCTATACGTATATCTAAAGAAAATGAAGGTAGCAAACAAAAGAGATACCTGCATACCCATGTTTACTGCAACCACACCCAGCTGCTAAGTATGACGTTAGCTGCGCTGCCCATGATGGTTGAATGGATAAAGAATTCAGGGTATAAGAACACAATGGAGGGTTCCTCAGCTATAAAGAAGAACAAAATGTTGCCATTTCTGAGAAAATAGCTGGCTCTGGAGGACACCACGTGAAGTGAAGTTAGCCAGATACAGAAAGACATGTGTTGCATACTCTCTTCTATATGCGGAAACTGAAAAAAAAGGTGACCTGAAAGTAGAAGCAGGAATAATATCCAGAATACATAAAGAACTCAAAAAAATTAACCAAAAGGTGAGGGGGACTAGAAGCAGGGAGAGAGGGAATTATCAGTGCATACAGCATGCGTGTATGGCAGTGTCACACTAAAACACGGTAATCAGGACAACATATATGAACATGGTAACAACTATAATTTAAAAAGAAAAAATGTATTAGAAAAAAATCTATTAATCCCCCTTGTGATTGTTACTATTGTGCTGGCCTCTCACCCAGGGCTTTGCCCGTGTTCTGTGTGTGCTACCAGTAACCTGCACGTCCTGCTGGCTGACAGATACACGAATACCTGCAGTAAAACATTCCCAAGCTGCATTCCCCAGGGCAGGGTGGCTCATGCATTGTATGCCTGGCCAGAGAGTAACTGTCGTGGGCTTTGTGAGCTGTATGGGGTACTCCATGTCCCCGCCAAGCTCCACAGGGGAGTGTGAAGCAGCCATGGACAGTGTGGCAATGAAACTCCTGGCTTTGTTGCAGGTTGACTAATAAACATCCATTTTGCAGGCCAGGATTCCTCCCATTGCCAGTACAAAATACTGAACTTTTAGATGTTGATAGGCTACAATCAAGCCTATCATATTTTTCAATGGTAGGGCCCACACAGATGTGAAATTGTCCTTGTAGGACAGGCACTTGTGTGATAACTGAATTGGGTAATTTTGTGTTGTCCGCTGGAGGAGTCTAACGCCCCCACCAGCAGGCGTCTTGTGCATTAGGTGCAGACGCGAGGAGGCTAGGGGAGGGTGTATCTGCCTGTGCATCTGTGTCCAGTTCCAGCGTGAGTGAGAGATCTTAGGAGCCAGGTGGATTCATACATCTGTCTCCTCGGCAGCCATGCCAGCCGCTTGTGACAGTGCTTTTCATCATTGGAAACTTGTAATTGCTTTTGACAACAACAAGACAGTTGTGCTGAAAGAACACATGGTTTCTGGAAAGGCTCAGCCCCCGTGTTTCGGGTCTGGTGGACGTGCGCTGATGTGGGTTTGGCGCGTGAGGTGTTCCCACCCAGAGGGGGACCTGACCCGAAGTCATACTTCAATAGCTTTTTGAAAGGATTGGTACACGGAGGTTTGACTGCAGGATGGAACAGTGAAATGGAAAATGGTGCGGTGAAGACAGCATTCAAGGTGATTCTGGGCTTTGCAGCTGGGTGACTGTTGGTTGGATCCGAGGCTAGAACAGGTCACACTTCGTATGAAGTGCAGGCAATGGCAAGAGTTTGAAGAACAAAGTTGAAAGGCACAGAGACTGCAAATCAGGGCCCGTAGCCTCGCATGCCTGAGCTTCCTACTCAGCTGGGACTACAAGGTAGGTCCTGCCAAGCCTCGTGGCCATGCCTCCTTCCGTGCTGAGCCTGTCCGGTGAGCACTGAGCACTGGGTGAGCACTGACCACTGAGCCACACCTCCCGCCCTAGAAGGTAACTCCTGATGCTATTGTGAGCAGGAGCTTACACAGTCTATAGATGCGTTTGTTTGACACAAAGTCATACCTAACTACCTAGTTAAATGAGCGCATGAATCACTTCTGCCATCGGGGGAGCTTCAGCGTCACCCATTTTATCCCTGTGCGGACAAGTATCTTGGTTAGGATGGTCCAGTTGTGGAAGAAGAGACAGAGGCCTCCAAATTTTTTTTTCTTTTCTTTCTTTTTTTAAACCATTGTCAACATCCTCATTCTGATTTATTTCTTGAGAGGGAGGCAGGAGACAGACACTCTAAGGAGAGGTTCCATTTGCCCTTGAGAAGGTAGAGGCCACATCCAGGCTGCTATTACCAGGCCCTCTAGAGGCACTTCTGTGGTCTGATGTATTTTATTCTTTTTTGCCTGTAAAAGTTTAAGCCCTGTTTTTGTCCTCTTCAGGAAAAATGTGAATACAAAAAGGGTGATGTGAGTGTAGAATGAGGTCTTCCTATTAAAATTCTTCAGAAGTCAAGGGACACAAATCCACCTCCTGGTAAACCTGCTGCTCGCCCGCATCCTATGCACAGGAAACTCCCAGGCCGTGTGGGAGCGAGAAAGAGAAAGTGTAAGTCTGTGTGTGCTGGGCATGAGGGCAGTCAGAACCGTTCCCTGTGACATCACAGAAGGCCCCCAGGGGGCTCCACTCTGTTGCCCAGCAGGCAAGAGACCCCACACCATCCAGCACAGACAGCCAGTCCTCCTAGATGGCACAGCAGAGGTGCTATGGCCAGGCTGGTTACCCCAAGGGGGAAAGAGTTGAGCCAAGTGTTGGCTGGAGCCTCGTAAGCTGAGCACATCTGTCTACCCTTGCCAGCAGTGGGGCAGACCCAGGCACCACCTTGAGCAGAACCCTCCAAGAATGACCTTGAGCTTGCAAATATCAATTCTGCTCACAGAGACTGCTGCTTGGCAGCAGGATGAATTCCTCTGAGAGTCCTTGGTTTCACTCTGAGCAGCCTCAGGGTCCAGAGAACTTGGCTTCTATCTCGCACCACAAGAGGCCGTCCTTCCCTCTCAGCCGAAGGCTCTTTAGAATGCCTCTGGCAGCAGCAGTTCCGGCCCCTGTCCTCAGCCCAGCACCGGGCCCTGCTGCGTAGTTCCTTACCCCATCCAGCTGGGCTTTGTTGATTTTCTTGAAAATATTGAGCAACCCCTGGCACAAAGACCCCTTGCTGCTGTGGGTTCCAGGGAATATCCTCCATCCAGTCCTCTGTCACTTTGGAGCTGCTCTGGCTGTGACACAGAGTCCCCTATGCCCTAGCCCACCTTCCCTTTCATGAAAGAAACTGGCTGGCTGGCTCCCTCCCCAGCCTCCCTTGGGGGCCTATCCCCTAGGACACTTAACAGAACTAAGAGCAAGGTGACAGTGTTTTGCCAGAATGGAGTGCAGGAAGTTGAACTTGCACATGGCCCATTGACTTTTCAGCTCCTTTTGCATGGATAGCCTCCATCTCGCCTCCCTCCTCCTCTTCCTCCTCCTCCTCCTCCTCCTCCTCCTCGTCCTCCTCCTCCTTATGCTAATGGAAAGGTAATGTACTTAAGACACACTTGCACATTCTCATCTCCTGTGCATACCCACCTCTGGTAGGACTTCTGGGGCCCCGCCAATCCTCTCAGTTCCAATCTCCCACCATTCCCTGCTCTCTTCTGCTGTCCCAGCCCTGACCCCCCAGCTGTCTTTCCCTGGCCTGAAGTTGTGGGTGCCTAGGCCCGAGGGCCAGGAGACGAGATAGTGGCTGGGACGGTTCTCCGCAAGCCACATCCCTTCCCTTGAGCATTTGTTTCTGACTTGAGAAATCTAAATCAGCTTTATATGCCTTTCTAGCTGGAGGTGGTCAGACTGCCCTATTTTAGGTCGGGAAAGGAATGAAGTGGGGAGTTGGGATCCAGACCAGTTTCCTGTCAGACCTTCGACTTGCCGGACCCTGCAGTGTGCGTCCGGCCAGCCTGTTCCCGGGCGCTGGCCAGGCCTGGCCCTGTTCTCTGCTCTGCCTGTGTGTCTCTGTTGCCTTCTTCTCTGGTCTGTACCCACTGCTCCCCCAGATGGGCTGGGTGTCTGTGGTCCCAGCAAACACAGCTCTGCCCAAAGTATGCTTCCCTCCTCTGTCCTGTCTCAGCCTCTGTGTATCCATGATCATCAAGAGACCCTGTCGCATCCACTCTGACCCTCCACCAATGCCTTGCTAACCCAGGTTCTGAGTCTATAGTTCTGGAAGGGACACAGGACACAGGATCCCGAATTTCTCACAGGCTCTAACACTCTTAAAGGAACCCCTTTCCCCAAGGCCTGATTCTCGGGGCCTGCTCAAACAAAAGGCAATTAATTGGAGGGGCTCATCAGTATTAATGAGCTAAAGAAAAGCCAGGGACAGGGCTTGCTTTCTCCCCAGGGTCCCGTATGCAGCTACTTTTTAGCCATAACTCATTTATTCATTCTGCAAATACTTCTCACATGCCTATGTGCCAGGCTGTGCCTTTGGCCTCGGGGCTGGGTTGCTGGGACTTTTGGGCGCACACACACATCTCCTGCGCATCCTGCTACCATGCAGGTTCTGAGTCTGTGGGTTCTGTACCCCCAGCAAGCTCCCCTGGAGACTGAGGTCTTGGTCATATAGTGCATCTTAGCTGGAGAGAGTCCAGACCAGTGCTCTCTAGGGAGGCACGGAGTAAACCCCACGTCACAGCCATACGTAGGTTTTAAATATGTGTAAGGCCATGGTAAAAAATAAAAGAAGTGGAATTCATTTGGAAGGCATGTTTGATTTCAGTCAGTATCCAAAATATTATCATTTCCACACGCAATCAGCGTGCAGATGATTGAGGTCTTGGCATTGACATCATCTTCCAGTCTGGTGTCAGTGTGCTTCTCCAGGGGGACTCTGCCACATTCCCCATGCTTAGTGCCCTCAAGTGGCTGGTGGTTACCGCATGACACGGTGAGGCCCAGGTGCCGCCGTGGTGACTCAGGCAGTGACTGGGAGAGGAGCAGAAGGTCCCAGCAGGGTGCTGGCTGTCCAGGTACAGGACCCATCTTCCAAGACCAGAACCTGGGATCAGTGGACTTCACATCTGCCTATAAATAAATGCAGTAAAAATGCTAGGACCAAAGGACACCTTCTACCTGAGGAAGCCAGCTGCTTTGGAGTTGGTCAGATGTTTTCCTATCTGTTTCTGCTTCACTGAAATGCCCTTTCTTTAAACCCTGCAGGTGGGACAGTGGGAGATGCCAGGGCCCAGGTTTGTGACTTCTTCAGATTTGTTACTGACTTCAAATTCTTTGAGTGTACCCCAGACTGGGAACCAGGTTTGACTTGTGTGTCCCAGCTCATTCTCTGGATGACCCAGGCTGCTTGGTTCACCTTGGAGAGGAGAGCGGGGTGCAGGGGCCTGTGTTGCTGCCTCTGCGTGCTGTACCCACAGAAAGGGACCAAGGTGGAGGACTTGGGGACACTTAGAGCAGGAAAACCCTGTGCTTCCTTACCTCCCACACTCCCTTCTCAATGCTTCGATTGTTATTTTAGACGGTACCTTATCCTTATTGACACAGCATTGAGAGTAGCTTGGGCATTGTCTGAGGTTTATGACAGACATCAGCCCAGGCCATGGCACATTTCCCTTGCCATGCTCAGCTAGAATTTGCCCAACTGTGTGCCTGATGTCTTAAGAATTACATTTCTCCATTAGAGTAAAATACAGCCTATTGCAGAGTTTAGGGCTGGTGCAGTGACAGCACTTCACGTTTATGTAGTAATTCCTGGTTTATGTACCGTTTTGAATTCTGATTTCATTTTCACAAAGTTCTTGACAAGTGAATATTTTCTGGAGGAGAAAGTGTAGTGTGGGCTGGAGTTCTGACTCCCCTTCGAGGAGAGGAGGACACGTGAACCCGCCAGCCCCATCTGCCACACATCTGTCCTTGGAGGTCGATTTGTGTGTTCAAATATCCAGCCCCCGGGTGAAACCACTTAGGCTGGACTTCAGGAAGAGTTTTTGGACTTCTCTTAACCATAGTTTCTTTGTCTCTGAAAAGAGAATGATTTTTATACCCACCATCTACTAGTAAGTGTGATCGAGCACCCTTGTGGGCTCTAGGGAGCATGTCCATCACTGTATAAAGTGCCTCGTAGGGGGCAGGGAGCGTGTCCATCACCATCCTTACGGTCATCATCCATCTCCCAGCCCTGCCTCTGCATCTCACTGTGTAACCAAGACAGAGGACCCAGACACCCTTGCCTTTGTTCGGTCTGGTTTCCTCAGCAGCGTCTTCCACACTCTTTTAGAATGGGCACCTGGGGCTTTCTGCTACTGATTCCAAAGGGACAATGGCCCAGAGAAAACTTGGAAACAAGTTCAAATTCCACCAGGCCAGCAAATATGAGTAAAGTCAGTAAAGTAGCATGTGTGGCCCTCAGTTCCCAGAGAAGCAGGCTGGGGTGAGGGGATGGATGCTGGTGTTACAGGTGGGAGGTCACATAGGGACCCTGCCAGGCCCCTCACAGTACCCGCCACTATTGCATTATCAACCAGCAAAGTACAGATTAATCTCAGTGGCCAACCTGTGACACACCATGTTCAGGGGGGAACACAAGTTAAGAGGAATGTGTTAAGTAGAGAAAGGGCTAACAACTCTCAGGGCAGGAGGGAGTGGGTTCATAGTCGGAGGACTTGGTTTCATATCTGTGGTCCTGCTGATCTTGGTGGGATCCATCTCATAGGGATTGTGTGTAATCTTGTGTGTGTCTGAGTGCGTGTGTGTGTGTCTGTGTGTCTGTGTGCTCACATACATGTGTGCATACATTCAAGTAAAGCCAATGGGACCAGGGTGACCAGGCACCCTAGCTCTCCTGGAGTATTTTCTTCTGCGATTATTAAGGGCACCCTTTCTGCCCCTCCCAGGAGCCTTGCTCAGGACACTGAATATTATGGTCATCTTAATTATGACCACATGGTTTGTGTAAAAAGACTTTTTAAAAAATGATTTACAGTGCCAAAGAGAGACTCCAGGAGGCGGCTGTTGTGGTTTACCTTTGCGGTTTCCTTCAGAAACATAAAATCAAGGTTGGACCCTGGAAAGCATCAACCCGCACCCTCTCCCAGAGCGTGGTTATGGGTGAAGAGATGAGGGCACAGACCAATCGGCCAGTTTCCAGCCCAGCTGTGTCGTTTTCCGCTACCATCCTAGGGCAAGTTTCTTGGCCTCCGTGTATGTGTTCTATGAACTCTGCACAGGGACTAGAGGTGCCCATCTCCTAAGCTGAAATGAGAATTCAGTGAGTTAATAGGTAACACCTGGTAGCGGGGGCGGACATTAAGCCTTTGGTCAATATTTGCCATAACTGTACTTTGGTCCCAGCCTTATTGTTCGTTAGCTGTTTGGCCATGGCCGTAGACCGCCCTGAGCCCCAGTTCCCTCATCTGTACCACTCACATACTTGATTCCAAGTCCGGGACATGTAAGAACCAACACGCAGGGCGCTGCCCGTGAGAGCCCAGCACAGCACCTGGTTTTCCCAGGGCGCTCATGTTCTGGCTGTCCCTTCCTGCCACCCTCTCCCCTCCCTCCTTTTCCCATCTTTGAACGCTCACGAAGCCGCTCTCTCCGGTTCCCTTATTTTGTGGAAACATTGAAGCTGGGCTCTTTAACGTCACTGCAGCCCTCACCAGGGAGATAACTAAACTCTTCAGAGGTGCTGTTGTCTGAAAGGTGCAATGATTGTCGCAAAGACAGCAAAGAGAATTTTTAGAAGTTGACTTAATTTTTACAGGCGTCCACAGGATCTGGTACTGGGCACCTTGATGAGATCTGGGGCGGGCTTTCTTTATCTCTCCGTGTCCCTCTTTCAGATTTCACTTCTCCCTCCACTCACCCGATGTCCTCAAGTTATTTGGGCTTCTCTTTCTATTTAAGTCACAACGAAAAAGAAATGAAGTTAAGCCCTCACAGAGAGGCCTGCCTGTATGATAGCGGGAACTCCAAAGCATGTCTAAAACACTGTGTTTGCTTTTGGCTTCTGTGGAGGAAACAACACCTAGCCAAGAGTTTCATCAGTAAGAGCGACCTTTGGGAAAATGAGCAGTTGTCGGTTAACAGTATAAACTGCAGATTTTTGCAGGAGCTTTATTCATTCAAGGAGATCCGGGTGAGAAATTTTACCGATCACTCAGCCATCCTTTCACTCATTTCTTTGTTTGGTGTTTTTTCTTTAATTCCACAGATGCTTTTTTCTCGCCAGGTGCTGTGCCATGTTCGGGGGCACAGCAGTACAGGAACTACACCTGTCGCTGTAAAGTCTGTGGTTCACTTAGTGTCTGTACAGTGTCCCTGTGATGGTGCACACAAGTCATGACCCACTGGGTGTCCTGAAATACAAATGTAATACAAATATGAATTGTATTTCCAGTGTCCTGAAACACAAACATAAAACTAGCAATTCACCAAAGAAGGAAGGAGTTGGAAAGGATCTGTGTTAGTGACATAGAAACAAAGCCTGAGCTGAGTATTTTGCAAGACTACTCAGGAAGGACGAGGTTAGGTGGCTGAAGCTTGAGCTCCTGCACTTGGGAAGAGGAGAGGCCGGAAGCAGCTGTCTCCTGCTGCAGGTTGCCCATCACATCTCCAGCGTGGGCCCAGGCCCCTGTTCAGCTTTGCCCTCTCATTTATTCGGATGAACCCAAATGGAGCAAATGAGGCGACCTGTATTCCACCTACCTGTTTAAGGTAAAGCCAACTCAAGGCTGATAAAAAATGGTCCTACGCATATAAAGGCTGTGATCACAGCTGCTACAATGACAATTTTACAACACAGGTGCAGACATAACTATGAAGTTGAAAGTGGAAGAGGAGAAATGTAATCAGAAAAGCACTTTCAGCAGTGACCCAAACCTTTTCACCGAATAGTGTTAGTTACCAGTGTTTTCCACAGGCTGTTGGAGGAGAAAGTTCACCAAATTCCTGGGCTCTGTCCTGAAAAGGTGGATCCCTGAGCTCCAGCACACCTGCCAAGGCCAGGCTTCAGGAAGTGGGTTCCAGAGATTTGCGTCTGTGGCCGCTTAGTTTCTCCTGCACCCTGAACATTGAGAACCACCAGGCTGCTTGGTCCATTTCACCAAGAAAGGATATGAAGTGGGCCTCTGAAAACCCTTTCTCAGAAATGGGCAAAGCAGAAATGCAATACGAAAGGAAAAAACTAAAGAGAGCTGGCCGTGTTGCTCGTAGAAAAAATACAAACGTGGAGAATATTCAGGATATAAATATCTGGCACAAACCTGGACAGAACTTCCAGAGAGTCACTGAAACAAACATCTTTTAGATTCTTCTGAATTCCAAAGTGACTTTTCTCATGTTTGAGGTCTACCAGAGGCCAGATACATTTTGGCAGACACAGGTTTCTCCCTCAAATTTTACTTCCTCCTCCTGTGCATTTTTAGCAAAATTCAGTCTATGTATTTTTTCTTATAACCCTGCACTGCCCTACACTCATCAAAAATGCCTTCATAGCAAGGACTTCGTAGTCCCATAATAGTTGGAAGTCTTTTTTCCTCATTAAAAACCGGACGTTGTAGCCAAGTATCATAGTGGATTCCTTTCATTGCAGCACTGTAGGAAGCTGAGGCAGGAGGATCACAAGTTTAAACTCAGACTGGGCAACTGGTGATTATCTTAAAATAGGGCTCTGGATGTAGCTTAATGCAAAGCCCCTGAGTTTAATCCCCAGTACCCCTCCCCCAAATAAAAGAAGGATGAAAGAAACCACAGTGGTGTTTGGCAAAGGAGGAACTGACTAACTCCAAATGGCAAGAGGTTAATGTTGGTTCCAAAACCCAAGTCCCAAAGTATCCTATGAATTTTCACAGGGTGCTGGGCCCTCTGTGCAGGATTACAACTTAACTTCCAAGTATCCTGACCTTCCAGCCTCGAGAAACATGTACAAGCAGCAGCGCACCATGGACAAGCACTGAAGTGGGGGAAAATTGGGGTTTTAGTCTTGCTTCCCCCCCCCCAGTTTGCTGTGTAGCTTCAGGCAGGTATCTTCACCTCTCTGGTACTCTATGTCTTCTTTGTTAAGTGAAGGGATTAAACTGTACACCTTAAGGCCTGCTCTGTCTTCAGGGTCCTAGTGATTATAGAAACCACTGCCTAGAATGTCCCCCTGTGGGCATGTCTTGGTTGGCCTCTCTGTTTACTGCCTGTGCAAGTACAATGCATGGCTGTGTCTTTGAGGTCTTGCCAGGAAAGACAAGCCGATTTGATCCTGTGGCTTCTGGATGTCAAAACACTCTCATCGGACCATGCCACAGGAGAAGTTTGTGGAGAGTGTGGCTGGCTGACAGGATGACTGATTGGCTGATAACGGCAGCTGACAGTGATTGATTGAGTGTAAAATTATCTGCTCTCATTACTTCTGAAATTGAATTCAGATTGGGCCTATTGGAGGGTTTCCATGGAGACTATACCTGCTGGAGCAGGTGTTTGGGAAGCAATGGCTGATTGTGATCAATACTTGTTTCCTGAACGGGTCTAAAGAAATGAGAAGTGATTGGCCTCAGGTAGAAAGAAGTAGCTGTGTGCTATGTGGGAAGGCAAAAGCTTGCGGTTGTCTTGTTGCTACAGCCCCTGAGCGTGGGCCTACTTGAAGTTCTGCTTCCGCCACTTAGTCTGAGGCACATTCAGCAATTCTCTCTTCTTATCTTGTTATCACCTCTGAAGGTTTGCTTTTGTAAAAGAAAAGCCAGATTCTTCTGGCTCTTTATGCTTTTTTAAAAATTGATATAGTATCATTGAATCCAATCTGAAGCACTCATGTTAATGCAAAGACAGGGACAGTCCCTCTGTCCTCCAAGTTGTTTCTGAAAACGTCACTAGACAGTTTCGTTGGCTCACTGCATTGATCTCTGCACTGCCTTGTGCTGTCTGCTCTTCAGGGAAGCCTTCCCTAACTGCCCCATCACAGCTAATTACTAGACTAGCACCCTGTTGAACTGAGTTAACTGTGTCCACATGCAAGGTCATCTCTTCCCCGGCTTGTGTTTGATGGGATTCCCGCGGAGTGTTGCACCACGGTGCAGGTCAGTGCCTGGGAGAGCGCAAGGAGCGTGTGCTGCAGGAGCATCACACTGCCTGACTCCACTGTAGAGCTCCTAGACCAGTGCTCACCCAGCTAGGGGGGGTAGCGGAGGACACCTACTCAGGATTCGGTCATATGTGTGGCCTCATTCATTCAGTGGTGTATTCGGTGTCTGACAGCCTTTCCCCTCTTCTGGAATCTGGCTCAGGAATTGAAAACGCTTCAGGAGAAATCCGCTGTTCACAACATCGAACTGTGTTCAGGCATTTACCACAAGCCTGGTGCTGTACCGAGTGCTTTACATACTTTCCAATTCCTAAGCATTGCTCCTGTGAGCTAGTTTTGAAAGTTAGGAAGCTGAAGCACAGAGGAGGTAAAGCACTTTTCCTAAGGTCGCCCAGCTAGCTAGTGTTAGGGCCGGAATTAGAACTCCTGCGGTGTAGCCCCAGATACCACACTTATACCATTTGTCTTGTTGTCTCTTGACAAAAATTGTTTTAAAATTTAATTCTTGAACCACTGATGTCAAAATCACCTAGAACTGTGTTAAAAATGCACATATTCCAAGACGTACTGAACAGATTCCTTGGGCTGAGGCCGGCCGATATGCTCACTGCTGTTCTATATGTTAGAAGTTGGTTTTGTTGCGCTTTTCCTTGTTTTGAATATAGGAGGGACAATGACGTAAATCCCACAACATTCAAAGTCTTTGCTGCTGGGACACACACACACACACACACACACACACACACACACACACACACTTCTTGAGGCTTCTACATTAAAATCAAGGTGTTAGGATTTTTGTTTCTCTGCCCTAGGTTAGGAAGACCCAGAGGTGGTAACACAGAAACTGTATCTTTTTTTTTTTTTTTTAAGACAGGGTCTTGCTCTGTAGCCCATCCTGGCCTGGGACTTGCTGAGATCCACCTGCCTCAGCCTCATCAGGGCCAGGATTTCAGGTGTGCACTATCACACCCTGCTCAATATTTAAAGAGAACTATCAGGCCCTTAGGGTAGAATGAGTGTTTAATAGGATAGTCCAGAGAGCTTATCAGAGACACTCATTTCAAAGTACAGACCTGCTTTACTTCACAGGCCACTGATGTCAGCCCTCCCATGAAGGGACTGCCCATAGGCACTTGCCACAGGACCCAAGCCTTGGAACAAGAGGTTTATTCGCCCCTGGCTCCCCAGTGAATTCACGACTTACCCTTGAGCTTCCTGAAGCAGGTATCCTTCCTCCTGCTCTCCTCAGTGTTGTAAATGCAAACCCATGGTGGCCCAAAGCTACAGAGTAGCGGCCAGCTGGTGAGTGTTTCTTCCTTCTTCATCTTCATTGAGTTTTCCTATGGCTCCAGTCTGCTACTACCTGTCTCCCCAGCAGAATTCTGGCTGCCCCAAGTGCCTCTTGCAGGGATTGTTTTCTGCCGGGGCAGCCTCCACAGAGATTCCCCACCTGAATGTTGTACGAAGCTCCCACTCTGGGCCTTGCAGTCCCCATGTTTTCTGTTCCTACTTGGCCTTCCATAACCTGTTTCCTAACCTACTCTGAAAGGCAGCGAGGGTTTCTTAACGCCCCTGTAGTTTTGGCCTATCCCTAACCCCAGTGATGACCCCAGCATCTCCTGAGACTACTACTGCCTAGGCCTCAGTCCTCCGTGTAGTTCCACTTCCGGCTCTGCTGAGCTGTTGATCTGCTGCCTCCAACTGGGAAGCTATTTGTAAAACAAGAGAATGTTTGTGAGTGGATTCCCTCTTTGCTTTCTTACCCCCGCTTTCCTTCCTCTCCCTGCTATCTTATAAATGCTTCAGTTCTTGTGTGTTCCCTGACCTTCTAGAGCAAGAGTCAGGAACCTGGTCCGTGTGCCATCCGTGGGGTTATAACTCCACACACGGCATAGGCACTTTCACAGGAGACTTCATAGTGATTCCGGCAGCTCTCATTCAGTTACCTTCCCGGGTTTTTCAAGGTGAGCAGAAAGCCTGTTTGAACTCTAGAAGCTCATCATTGCTTTTTGACACCAGGTGGTTTGTCCCAGTGCCGCAACTTCCCTGTAGTAGGGGAAAACTGCTTGTGACCTTCACACAGGTGACATTCCTAGCACTCCTGAGTGAAATGGGACAGAAAATCTGATGCCACCTTTTGCACGTGAAGTCCATTACCTACCATTGGCTCTTCGTACTATTTCAGATTAAGAACTCTCCTAATGTTATGTGGGTAAGTTAAAAAAAAATTCTTGTGTTTGTTCTATTTTTAAAAAAAGGAAAAGAAAAAAATCTATGCATTGTCAAAATATTTGCTTAATCTTGCAGATTTGGGAAGTTGTGTAGCTGCTCGCTGTGACAGACCAGAACAATGGTCATTAAATGAGAAGCAGATGCAATAAAGGATGCAGTAAAAGCCTTCTATTATGGGCTGTGAGGGGGAAAAATTAGTTGTTAACAGTACACAGTAAGCGTTATGGAATAAATCAGAACAAAACCATTCCCAATTACTGTACAAAGATAATTAAAGTCTACAACGCTAATTAAAGTCTGTTTATGTCTATTTCTGTTTGTGTACAAACATATGCACATAGTTAAATATTTTCTATTGTTTTTAGGCAATGCTAACTTCAGAGTTGAATTTTTCTGAATTTAACTTTTGTT
Source organism: Dinomys branickii (assembly GCA_004027595.1). Classification (NCBI taxonomy): domain Eukaryota; kingdom Metazoa; phylum Chordata; class Mammalia; order Rodentia; family Dinomyidae; genus Dinomys; species Dinomys branickii. Next base: position 113,063 of record PVLD010000805.1, read on the forward strand.
TGTACATCGCCAGGAAGTACAGACTCCAGAAACTGAAACGCCAGCCTTTTTGCCTAGATTTTACTTTATTTTTCTTGGCTGACTTCAGAAAATCCTTCAAGTATGTAACCCTACTTCCCAGAGTGGATTTTTCTGGCCTAAAATGCTTTTAGTTGGATTACCCAGGAACCTCCCCCATCTCATTTTAAAAAGAGGAAGTGTCTTCTCTTTGAACTTGACCAGTAGTCTAAATTATATTCACATAGTATTAGAGTTCCACAGCATTCAGAATGTCCCTTGGAGAGGAGTCTTGGCTAAATTTAAACTTGAAGAATAAGAAATTGATAAATAACCCTCCCTACTGGCTGTTCCCCAGGGTTTTCTTCACAGGCTATAAATATCACATAAATATTCCCTGACCTGTAAGCTATAATTTTTTAGATGGGTGTCAATGGTTTTTCTTTTTAAAGAGGGAACAACAGTGAGCTATAATTACCATTCACAAGTGATCAGCTAAACAATTACAGAGTCAGTCGCTTTCAACCAAGGCGCAGGAACAGCCTGTGTGGATACTGTAGTTGACTCCATAGCGTGAATTAGGAAGAAACTTATTTCTGACTTGCTGCTGATATTCTTTTGAACATCACTTTCTGCCACCAAAGAATCACCCTTTTAAAAAATGCTCGAGACTCCTCTTTTCTCCTTGCATTGTTCTTTGATTTAATCCTGTCTCCTCTCTCTCTTTCTCCATAAGTTTAAGTCTACGGCCATACCACCCTGAACACGCCTGATCTCGTCCCCTAAGTTTAAGGCTGCAGAGCATTTCACACACCTGCAATGTTAATAGAATTCTTCTTCCTAGAATTAAATCAACACAATAACAACCTGTGTGTGATAGAAAACTTTTGCTGTCTTTAACTAGCTTTGGCCAGCCAGGACTGTCCCACAAAGCTGGAATGCAAATGGCGTGTGTCTCACATTTTAAAAAGCAAAAAGAAATAGGTGAAATTATTTTTGACAATATATTTTATTTGATGTAATTCATCCAAAATATTCTTATTTCAGCATATACCCACTAAAGTAATTGTTAAGATACTTTACATTTTCTTCTGGCAGACCCTACAATATATATAATTTATATAGCTACAGTCCATCTCTACTCAGACTGGACCATTTCACATGCTCTGTAGCCACGTGGGTTGGTGGTGACCAAATTATTCAGCACATTAGGCAAATAATACTTGGAAAAGACCCAGTGTTAAAGGAACAAAATCTGAAGTCTTGGGTGTCTTGTTTCCATGGAGCAACTAGCTCTAATTGCCCTGTTTGTCACTTGATTCCTGATGGAATCGCAGAAGGGAAATGGTGGAGGTATAACATTCAGAGGGTCCCGCTTTGTTTTCTCGACACAAAGCTACAGATTTTGTGCTCCTGAGATTACTTTGCAGGTGAGAGCTGAGCTGGCCAGCTTATTGGGAAAACTCAGACTTCTCTAACTAATCTCAGACAGAGGGAGCGTTTGGACAAGGCATGCTGGTGCTTCCGGGGCTGTTCCCACCTCAGAGATGACTCATCAGTCCTCCTGTCTCCCATCATAGCCATGGATGGGAGCCCAAGGCCCTTCCAGCCTCCATGCTCAACCGCAGACTCCTTGGGACAGAGTGGGAAGTTTTAGAACCAGACAGCCCTCAGTTTGAACAACTGGGTGACACAGAGCAAACTGCAGACCTGAATCGGCTCCTCCATCAGACAGGAAAGCTATTGCCTAGGTTGCAGAGTTGTTTGAAGAACTGAACAGAGTGCAAAGCTCTTGGCAAAGTGCCTTACACATAGCAGGTAGCCAATAGATGGTGACTGTCATCATAATATAAATATGCAATAGACACAAGAAATGATTGCCTGTGTAACAGTTGTCCCATGTTGTTGCAGGGAACTATGATCTTTAGTTGACAGATCTTGTGTGGAGATAACTTTTGGGGAAGCTGGGGCAGGGATAGGTAGTTGTTTAGGCTGTTAGAAAATTTCTGTGTTTGTTAAACTTGGCTACTGCCACTTTTCCTTTTTTATTTTCCAGAATGACTTTAGCTGTGAATGCAAATGTTTTGAAATCCACACTTGTTCTGACCTGGCTGTGTTGCTATACCTGTGTGCTTGTCACCTGCAAAAGGAACACAGGCATATTTTGGTCTATGCTGTTTACCAAATATAGGTAGAATTCCTGGTTTTTACTTTTTAGCAGCTGTGGTTTTCTTGAAAGTCAATTTTTTATTCTTTCCGTTCACTGGTTGACTTTCAAGGTTGTAAACTTTGCCAGATCTCACACTGACTCTTTCTCATGCCTGAAAGCACTAAGGCAATAGTTACCCAACTCTGTGTGTGTGTGTGTGTGTGTGTGTGTGTGTGTGTGTGTAGGGATAGCTTTCATTCTCAGTTCTGTATTCTTTGGTTTCGATTTTGTTTGGGCCACATTTTATAGCTTATTTTATGACCCATAAATGCGGTAACCACAATTGGTTGAATGTGACATGAGCTTACTTTGATGGGCTTTCTTTGTAATTCTCCATAGTTTCAATCACTCTGCATGTAATTTGCTAACCAGTTAATTAACTGGAATGTTCTTCATGGGTGGAGCATGGGTGAATTTGAGGTGCATAGATTACCTGAAGTGTATTCTTTCCACTGTATATTTCCCTGTGATACAAAAAGGCACTGTTTTAGAGACGATGATAAAGTGACCATTCTTGGCAAGATAAATAGGAGAGGAAAAACCTCCCCAACTCTTGCGAATGGAAGTAAGGACTATGGAAAAGAAACATATGAACATCTTTATGTTTTACATGTAAGCATCTATGTGGACTCTTATGCAGGGGAAGGGTCTCTAACTGGTTTTATTGTTCTGCGTTCTTCTTCTCCCTTACTTCGTCATGATGGGACAGTGATTCAGAGACCCATTCATATCGATGCGTGTGGGAAGATTTTCTCTCTGTATTGAGATAAACTCTCTCTCTCTCTCTCTCTCTCTTTTTCAACTTAACAGTACATGATGAACACTACTAAAAATCAGTAGATAGGTTTCTAATCCTCTCCTGCCCACCAGCGATTGCTGAAACAATCTTTAACTGCCTTATACATGTAAATCTAGAAAACGCACACAACCATATTCCAGGTCCGCTTCAATATGTATCTGAGTTAAAACCAGACTAAAAGTATATCCATATTTGGTGTAGTACAGAAAAAAATAATAACCTGGACAAGTTGGAGGCATTCCCTTTTTGGAGGACTGTCAAATCTACATGAAGATGTACAAAATAAAATTACCCAAAAGATCTAAATAAGAAAATAAATTACGAGGTATGATTTTTAAAAACTGTGGTAAATGTTTAAATTTCTGAAAAGTTATTAGTGCCATCAGTCCCTTGCAGAATCTTTTCCCTTGCTTGGAACACACTGACCGCATTATTCTTGCCACTTTCCAAAGCAGCTCTGGAAATCCTCTTTCACGGTGTCTTTGTTTTCCCTATCGTACCTTCCTTGATGCTCCAAACAGATTCAGAATGTTTACCTCTCATGGTCATTTGACGGCGGAAGAACGGAACCAGACCCGGTGAATACAGCAGACCAGGGCACACTGTGATGTCATCACTCGGCCTGCCTTTTAGTGGGATGGTGCTCGGCAGCAGCCCCCACTGCCCTTCTGCTAACACCTCGTAATCGCACTCACGAAGGAGAACTTCCAGAACTGCTTCAGAAAGCAGCGAGAACAATGGGAAAAGTGTGTGCGAAGTAAGAGACACTGTTTCCGGGGAGATTAGTGGCAGGATGTCTTTTGCTCCAGTGCATTTTCAGAACTTCAAACACTCACCGTGTATTTCAGTCACCCCTTGTATGCTTGGAGATACCTTGTTTTGCCATGTTTGAAATTTATTAGAGTTTTTCTTTACATAATAACTCAGTGGCAGCTTGCTAGTAATACTCGAAATCTACTATTCTATATAATTGTTTTCCTTGTGCTTTTCCATTGCTCAAATGTTGCCAAGAGGAGAATTAACTTGTAAATAACTTCAGTTTAGTTCAGAAGCCATATTTTAAACAGTTACTTGTGCCTACAGTACTACTCTTAAAGTAAATACTTGGATGATAATATTTTAAATAAACTTTCTTTTTAAGATTATAATGAAATATATGTGTATATATGACTAGTTCTTATGTAAAATGCTTGGAAACAGAAGTGTTTTGAGTTTGAGATTTTTTTTTAGGATATTTGCATATACACAGTGAGATATTTTGGAGCAAGGAACCAAGTCTAGACACAAAATTCATTTATGTTTTATCTGTACCTTTACACATAGCCTGAAGGCAGTTTGATATATTTTTAGCATGCCCACATTTTGACTATCACCTATGACCTTGATGTCACATGTGGCATCTTTTATTTATGCCTGGTACTCAAAAAACTTTTGGGTTCAAGGGTTTTTGAATTTTGGGACTTGCAATGTTCCAGTGTGACTACACAGATACATTGAATTAAACAGTTTCATGAGTTTTAAACTATATTTTTCTCATACTTTTGTAATCATTATTTTAGTTCTTGTGAAAAACCCTGATGAGGATGAACCACTATACCATGGCTATTACTCATTATTAGAAATAAACTGCCAGGGATATAGCTCAGCAACACAGCACCTGCCTGGCAATTGTTGGTACATTTTAGATATACATAATGATAATATTCATCATAGGGAACTTGCACTTGAACAATCTGTACATGTTTGAAGTCTTCAGATGGGGTTAGAAGCCATGACGTGATGGTACCCTTCCTTGCTGTCCTGACTCGGCCCACCAGTCACCTTGCTCTGCGTCAGCCCCCCAGAACACTATGATGCCTCAGGTCCCCGGCCAAACACACTTTACCACCACTCTTCCCTCCCAGGTCCTGCACACTGCCTTGCTCTGGAATCTGCTCCCCCTCTCCTGTGGGTTGTGCCCTCCAGCTTACAGAAGGCCAACAAGAATACTTCCAACAACCTCACTGGCTTCTGAGTCTTCTGAGCAAAATCTAGCCTCATGTCCCATCTCCTGAAATATGTTAGCCGCAGCCCCATGTATCTCTGTACAACTCCCAGGGTCAGGATGCCTTCACTTTGCAGCCTTCTGATCCTTTGACCCCATTCAACCCTGACCCATTGTCCCAGTTTTGTCCTTTGAAGCAAATGGTCCCAGGCCAGAGTCACATCTTACATTTTGTTGCAATGTCTCCTCTGTTTCCTTTCCCATGGATGCCTCCCCACCCTTCCTTGACTTTAGTGACTTTGACTCAAGTGATAACATAGGCCAGTTATTACATGAATGGTCCTTCATTGGTGGCTGTCTCACGATGGGGGTCCACTTATGGGATATCAGGCTACAAAATGTCAGGGTTCCTCAAATTTCCTTCCCAGGCTATTGCCTTCTCATTGAAGTGAGTCCCTGTGTACCTGTGCTTCCATTTGTCTATGTCTAAGTGAGTTACAAAAGGCCAGCTGGAGCCCAGGCCTCACCACTGAATTCTGGAATTGTGGAAGAAAGTGCCTCCTAATTGCTCCTCCTGAAGACCTCCCCCTGAAAGCAGCGCTGTCACCTCCTTCAGTAGCTTGGCTCTCCATGGACTCCTCTGCCCCACAAGTGCCCATGCCAGGCCTCTTGTTCCAAAAACAATTCAGTCTTTTCTTTACTTTCACATCCAACCCGTCTTCCTGTCTTGTGGATCTTCGACATCTTCCCAACCATTCCACTTCTGTCCCTCATTCCCTCCCACCTGGACTTGTATGGTCATAACCTCTTAGCTGGCCTGTGTATAAGCCTCCTGGCCCGTCCTATCTCTTCTCATTACTATAGCCAGAGTGATGTATTGCGCAGTGCAGATAGAATTGTATCCTGTCCTCCTCCACCGTGTCTTGCCTGCCTAGGACCCTCCAGTGGCCTCCCTTTGCCCTCCGACCTGCTTTGACACAGTAACGTGCAGACCTGGCCCTGTGTCATGCTGCTTCCTGCCTTCCTCCTCTGTTTGATCTCATACCTGACCCTCCCTGATTGTTTTCCTATTTTTCCAACTACGTTATAATTCTTCCTCCAACCACAGGACCTTTGCATCTCAACGTAATATTTTCCAAGCCATCCTGTGTTCTGAAAAGTTTTGTGGAGTATAATTCCCATACAATACAATTCGTCCATTTAAGGCACACAACATAGTGTTCTTTTTGTGTATTCACAAAAGTGTGTGACCATCACCACCATCTCATTTCTGAATATTTTCATTACCCGCAAAGTAACTCTGTCCTGTTAGTAGTCAATTCCCTTTCATACCCACTAGCAGTCACTCTTCACCCAGCACCCTCACTGCCATTGTCCCACCTACCATGCAGAGCACTCATCAACTTTGTGTCTCTGTAGATTTTCCTGTTGTGGACATTTCATACAACTAGAACCATATACTATGTGGCCTTTCGTGTGTGACATCTTTCACTTGCTGTTGTGGCATGAATCAATGTCATGTTCCTATTTGTGGCTGAATAATATTCCATTACATGGATGCACCACACTAGCCTCATCCATTCTTCATGTCATACACATTTGGACCAATGTTCAAATCCTGACTTGAGCATCCCTTCCCTGGTAGATTCCCTGACCTGCCCAGTGAGACCGGAGGCTGCCAGGTAGCATTTCATATTCTCCTCCATCCCTTCTTTGTCCCTCCCCCCACTTTGAAGCAATTTTCATGGCTCAGATTTACCTTTGTTTGCATGACTCTTGGTCTAATTTAATGCTGGCCTCTTCCATCAAACTATAAAATAGAACGTACAGGGACTACATCTATTTTGAGTCACCATAATATCTCAACAGCTAATACAGACCTCCTCACACAGTAGAACTCTTTGAGTATTTCTCGAATTCACTCTAATTCAATTCATTAAAACAAGACTGTTTCTGGCAGGTTGGATATAGGAGGCTTTGGTGTGAACATCCTGGCATGATGCCCAGCTTGCTGCACACTGGAAGGGCACTGCAGAGACCCCTTTACTACCCCTCTTTACTCAACTGTATTTCTGACTCAAGTTCAGCGTTTTTGAATATATGCATTTGAATGATGAACAAATGAAAAATAACCACAAGAGGCAAAAACAGAGAAACATCCTGAAGTTGATGCATCACAAACCAGACACAAATCTGTAAAGATCTGAGTTGTCAGATGTGAAGAAAAATGAGATTCGTCTGGAAAGTCTATCAGTATTTGGAAAGAGAGCATATTTGAACACGTTGTCATTAAAGTGCAGGGAACAATTCATGGTAGAGACATCTTTATTTTAAACAAGTGACTTGCTCTAACGAGGTAGTCCCCCTTCCTGGAAAGTTTCCTGCAGGCTGGGTGCTGTGCTATGAGCTTTGGGCTTGGAAGGTCATTTGAGTCTACCATCCGCTTGTGAGACAGGTATTACCTGTGTGTTGGTCAGCTTTCTGTTTCTGGAACAAGGTAGCAGGCACTGACAGCTTAAAGCAGGAGAGGTTTATTTCGGCTTACAGTTGCTGAGGTTTCAGTCCATGGTCAGCTGGGGCCAAGGCAGGGATGTGACTGAGGGCAAGGTTGTGTCCGAGAAAAGCTGCGTGCCTCACGATATCCAGGCAGCAGAGTAAAACAAGGAAGAGACAGAGAAGCAGGAGGCAGGAAATGACCCCATGAGCCACCTACTCACACCCACAGGTGCTTCGAGTCCACCAAGTTCACAGTCAAAACTGACCCTCACAGCCTGCCGACAACTTTGCAGGTGAGTACACGAAGGCTTTGTGAGAAAAGGTCACATGGCTGTGGTTCCATAGTTAGTTCTCTAAGTCCAGATCACAGTAGCTACCACTGTCTTAGGTACTGTCTGTTCACCTGGGCAAATCTCGGGTCTCCTCGTGTTGTGATTTATATCTGGATGTCCCATCAAAGCCTCATGTACTCAGGTGGGAGGTGACTGAACTATGGGGCTGAGATACTCCGTGGATACTCCCTGATGAGTTTCTAGCTGAGTGTGATGTTGGGAGGAGGTGGCCATGGGGGACATGGCCTGGAGGGATGCATCTCCCTCCTTCCTCCCCCACACTCGCTCTCTCTCTCTTCCTCTCTGCTTTCCACTGCCATGCCATGAGCTGTTTCTCCTCTGCGATGCCCCTCTGCCATGCTGCCCTACTTCCCTGTCTTGGGACCAGCTAACTATGGATGAAAACCTCTACACACTGTGAACCAAGATAAACCTCTCGTCCTTTAAGGCGTAGGTATCAGGTGTTGTGCCTCAGTGATGAGAAAAGCAACTAAGACACCTTTTAACTGGAACGTTTTTTTAAAAAATAGAGTAAAAGTAGAAAAATGCTATCGAGATGATGCCTAAATTTTTCTAAAAAAATCTTTTGTTTCAACAGCACAGAAGGAATATCCCAGGCTCTGGGGCTGGGTGGACTTGTGTTCTAGATGGGCCTAGATTTTACTACTTGCTAGTTGAGCATAGTACTTATTTTCCTTGAATATCCATTTTCTAATTTTAAAAATAAATAACCATATCAATTTCAGTAGTATATTAGGAATCAAATGGAACAAAGTGAAGTCCCAAGCCAATCCCTGATGTAGAGCAGGTACACAACAATAATCAAAAGCTACCTCCCCTTTATTTTCTTCTGCTTCTTCTTGGCTATCCATCCTAGTTGGTACTTTTTCAGGCCAATACTAGAAATTAAGTACTAAAACATTTAAACTGTTCATTAGGAAATGAAACTCTTGTTACTGTCTTTGATTGTTTGATCAGTCTTACATTCTTATGTCTAATGGACTGAATGACTTTGTTGAAGATAACAGTATGTAATTTAGCAACCATTGTAAATTTGTATCATCTTGTCTTGAGGTCATGTATCATTTTTGTTGTTTTGATTTTGTCTTCATTCTTTTGTCAGTTTTTAAATTTTTAAAATAAAAAAATAACTGAAACAAAGAAAATGAAACTCACACTCTTACTTTACATATTCTTCTCTACATTTCAGTGAACATCAAATCAGCCAATGTGGTCAGAACATAGTCATGGGTATTAATGACTAGTAGCGGACCCTTGCCTACATGAGGCTCTTATTGCAACAGAAGAGACAAATGGGCTTTTACTCTTCAACCAAATCAGCTCGCTTATTAGAATAAATGGCATTGAAGTTGCACAGGGAAATTCAACAACCTTTTTATGCAGGCCAGAGGTTTTTGAGATCTCTTGTAATGCTGCAAAAACTCCAGGGCCTCTGGAAACCAATAAAAAACTTTACTTTCCACTATGTTGTTATTTCCAGGGAAAACAATTTCAGCCCATTCTGTGGGGCCACATGTCCTGTTAGGCTGTTGAAGGCAATGTTCTGACGTGTCCCCTTCGACTTCTCCCAGAACAAAAGGACCTCCACCATGGGTATTTCCTGTGTCTGGATTTCAAGAGCTTAGGACAGGAGTAGACTATGGGCACGCTGGGTGGAAGCCCCCTGAAATTCTACTGATAAGCATTTCTGATTACTTTGTGATGAAACAGAACTTAGGAGGCCAGTAAGTGGCTAATTTCAAGGCAAGTATATTAAACATGACAGAGACCAAGCAGAATTGTGGATGTCTTTCATGGAATAGCGTCAGATATTGGGGGACAAGGAGAAAGGGGAAGGGAAGTATACTAGATTTCCTTAGAAGTCTCTTAGCTCTTGAATACCCCTATATCAACAGTTTAAACACATTTCTCTGATTCCTTTGTACAGCAAGCCAGCAGAATGGCTACCATTGTAATTCTGCTGCTCCCAGCAATTCAGCAGCAGCCGACATCCTGAAATAGCAGATACACAATGCAGCATATGCTTTGGTGAATCTAATAATCTCGTGAACTCCTTCACTGCTGGGTTAGCAATCCATGTAGCCCGAATGGTGAACTTTATAAAATCTGGAGCCTTATGAATCAGAAGAGAAAAAACAAAAGTGGACAGTTTTAACAATGATAGATGACTTGCTAGCAAGTAAAATTAAATGGTTGATAATAATTGTGGTAGCTCACAAAGACTGATGTTATTTACAAAAGCCCCATTTTGCATGTAATCAGATGTCTATTCCCACGAGCTGGGTCATAATTCATATTCCACTTTAATGTTCGTGGAAAATGTGCTTCTCTTGGTGTATGTATTATTTTTAGGATGTTATGTTTCCTTGGTGCATACACAATGAGCCTGAAATCCTTTAGGAATGTGTTTAATTTGAAAGTTTTATCCTCTGGGTCTGGTTAATTCAAATACACGGCTAGAACATTACTGTGGGCCCCAAAAGAATGCAGGCATGGCACAAAGGACACCCCAATCTGTGCCGCTGATGCTTGCTTGCTAAAAGGTAACAGGAGGGGGGAACTTTTTCTTTCCAAACTTTTTTCCTCATCTAATTTTCTTCACTCCTTCTCAACTTTACTAAACTTGATTTACACTAGACCAGATTTCCACTTTTAAAGTCAGAACTATTTCTGGTGGCTCTTTGGAATCGAAATCCTCCCCCTGAGGACCTTTCATAGACCTGTGTCTTTACCCTGTAGAGTCCAAATGTCCTGTGTTCTTCTGTCACCCTCTACAATTGGTTACACAGGCCATTTGAGCTGCATTTTCCTCCACAAAAGTAGGGAAAGCTCTGACAGTGTATAGTAAGGACTCAACATCAGTAGTTTTCAGAGAGGGGCAGGGATTGCTTGTGGCCCTGGAGGGAGGGGCCCTGGAAGGTGTCGCTGAAGCACAGCCAGGGCCGGGGAACTGGGCCCAGCAGCCCATCAATGGCCCAGTGGCTCTGGCTGCCAACAGGGCTTCCAGGAGGGCATTTTCAGAGGCCTTGTGATAACCAGACTTACACATACACACACACACACACACACACACACACACACACACACGTATTTTATGATTTGAGAAGTCCAAGGAGGAAATAAGTCTTATCCCAATCTGTACTGCTGTGCCATAGAATGGCTAGAACATTTCAGGACATCGTAGAACACAACACAGGTTTGTTGTCTTACTTATGACAGGACTTTGGAATCAGAGGCATGACTCTAAATGCTTAACGCTTGATTCATTAGATTTATAGCCTGGGACTGGATTGAGACTTGTGGAGATCTTAAAACACTGAAAAGGTGGGGTGCCTTTGCCCCATCCCCAGCCATGTAACACCAATGAAAAAGCCCAACAAACAAATTAAACCTGAGAGTAAGTATAACAGGGCCTGACAAATTTCTGCTTCCCCCGCAGATGAATGCTACTTGTATGATTTTTTAAAATACTGACTTATTTTCCCCAGCTCCGCTAGGTCCTTCGCATAGGATTTGTAGAAACCATCCTGTGGGGTTGCCACTCCTGTTTCCTGGGGCCTGTGACTACTAAAGAAGCATGAGCATCTCATGAACCTCATGCAGTGCCAGACAAGTCACCAAGTTCCAACACTGGTGAATATTTCTTTTGTTGTACTCCTCTCCATATACTCTTTGGAGATGGGGGCCATAATTCATATGTCTCAGACCTAGGTGGCTCTAAACCGCTGGTGGTATGTGCATAACTGTCCCATGGAGCAGCATGGGAATGTTCTGTCAGGTGGTACAAGCCGACAAATGAGAGTCATGTACCTACCACTGGTGGTTCAAGCCAGTAGAAATTTAATGGTTTGCTAGTGCATCATAACTGGGTACTCTTTGCTCAAGTAGGTCGGAGAATCATGGTTGTGTATATTAGTGTATACAAATTAGAGTCTTTCACTTTTTCTCGAGCCACTGAGAGTCACCTACCAATGCAGGCAATGTGAGGAGCTCACTTATCCTACACAAAGTCATGAAGAGGAAGGAGTCAGGCTGGGGATTACAGTAGACAAAGGTGTATCTTTCACAGAGTTGTTCACGGTGTCTGCCCCAAGGGGACCCCTTAATTGCTTAGCTGGAAGCAAACGAAGCTCCTAGCTGGAGTAGCAGGCTCACCGTCTTGGAGGGTTGTGACTAATCCCAAGCATCCCCACCTAGCCACAGTCCTGCAGCAACTGAGCATCGAATCTTCTTACCTGTTCACTGTCGATTCCCACTACAGGCACTGCTGCCTCTCCGCTGCTTCTTCCTGAGGGACCAAAGTCAAGGTTGCAAGCTTCAACTTGACTGTGCTCAACAAGTCATTTTCTTCTACTCTTGTCTAGACAGCAGGCCCTCAAACATGGCACAGGGTGGGATGAACCAGTTAGCTGTCACTCACCTATTTCATTTAGATCTGCATGTTCTTCACCATGATGTTCTTCACTGTGATGAGTACAGGGGTGTAATGTTAGCCCAGCAAGATGTCCTTTCTGTCCCATGGGGCTCTGAACATGGCCCTGTCTCCTGATTCTTAAACCCATACATTTTATTCTGGCTTTTGTTCACTTCATTATTCTTAAGGCCTCATGAATGGTTTGCTCCAGCTGAGGTGTGTGCTTATACGAGTCTGTAGCAATTGTCAGGTCAACACAAGGGATGTCTGTGTGGGCACCATGGACAGCTCTGGCCTGGCAACCAAAAAAACCACACCTTGACATTTGAGCGCTGTTTGTCAAGGCAATGGAAAAATGAAATGCCTGTCAGTTCGAGCCAGAGGCTGAGTACACAGTCCAGAATTTTCTTCCATGGGGCACTTGCCAGACACAATTCCACTCACACACATTAGCTAACACACATTACTGAATATGTATATTACTTCATGGCACTGAAATTTTGAGCCTTTTTGGGTCAAGAATTTTGCATGCTTTAGCTCACTCAGTGGTCCCCACCATGCTGTAGGCGAATTCCTTTTTTGTCATGACTTTACAGAGAGGGAAACTGAGGCAAGAGCATGGTGAAGTCGGCTGTGCCAAGTGAGAGATCTCACAAGTGGTTGATCTGGCATGTGAACGTAGTTGCTCTGATGCAGATGCTGTGCCTTTCCCAGATGCTGCCTCATGGTCCTTTGACTAAGAGATCCAACCCACTTGCTCAGGTCAGTCCAGAGCTGTGGGACCCAGTCCACTTCCCTTAACAGAGCACCACGTGAAGTTTACCAGTGCCTCTGCCTATGCCATCCCACCACACTAGTCACGTACAGTGTGGTGTGTCTTCAAGAGCTATCCTGTGGGTAAAACCAGTGGTATGTCCACACCTCCTGGCTGACCCAGGAGGGTTTTCCTGGTATCAGGATGAATCTTGCTTCCAGTCACCTCGGGCACACCCCTTGTTGGCTCATAGGGTTGCCCCAGCCTCAGAGATGTAGCAGAGAGGTGTAAAGAAAGGAAAGATGTTCCTGCACAAGGGACTACATGCAACATGATCTTCATGCTCATGGAAGAGGTTGCACATGCACTGTCGTTGTGACACAGGTGTGAATTGTGGCCAGGCTGCCTGTGTTTGGAACCTGGGAGGCCAGGGTATCAAACTCAGACCTCAGGGTAACTGGGAAGATAAATAGTCAGGGTCTAGATAGCTTGTCAAGTACTGAGTCGCCTGCAGCATGCGTTTCCTAAATGTTAGCTACCTTTATTTAAACAGACACAGGTTTAAGAAAGGACATCCCAAATGTGGGCAGAGATATCTATAGTATATTCAGAGAACCGGAATTGTTGCTTACTCAGAATTCACAGCATCCCCCTTCTTCCTTGCAGGCTCCTGCTGGAGAGTCTAAAAAATACCAGTCATTGTCTCAACCTCCCCTGCATCCATCTGACCTGGTTACGGCCAATGGACAAAGGAGGCGTTGCCAGGGAAGGGCCTGCAGTCCCGGGCCTGGGATGCAGGTATAGATGTGATCCTTGCCATAGCTGCTGCTGTCATTTCTCTATCTCAAGTAGAAGACCAGGAGCGTTACTGTCCACGACTTGGAGTCCTGACCAGGGCAAACCACCAAGGCAGTATACAACGCCATCCATCCCCAGAGGCTATATTATGTTAAACTACCAGATAAATAAATGCTTAGCTACACAGGGCACTACCAGCAGGGTTTGTGATGTTTACTACTAGCTTCATCACAACCGATAGGCAGCAGAGATGACTTCATTCTGCACCAGGGCCAGTTGCTATTTAGGCAGGAGAGAAGACAGGAAGCCTGAAACATCCTCAGCACATTAGATGGAGCCCTTGAAGGTTCCTGAGTTTGGGGATAATGTGCTTTGAGTTATGCTTTGGGGAGGGAATTCTGGCTTCAAGTTCTGTGATGGATTAGAGCAGTCTCCCAAATCTCATTACCATCCCCAGGGAACTGTACACAATCGAAGTGTGAAGGGCCTTTCGGCGATATTCTGGGTCAGCATCCATCCCTGAGGGCGAAGGTTTGGGGAGCATCTGGATTGGAAGAGGGGGGTTTGGTAGTTGTAACGATACCTAGGCATTATTATTTTGAACAAGTGATGAGAAGATTATTTTGTTCTTAGAGAGAGGAATATTGGACTTGAACAAGATTGGGTCACTACCCTGGAAAGGGTTTTTAAAGGAGTAGCAGTTCTGAATTTGGATCCTGGCTCACCTTCTCCAGGTCATGGACGTGCTGCCATGGGACGCTGAGATGAAAAGGGCCCTTTCATCCTGGCTTCCATGTGGGGAGGTGAGCTGGGGTGGCGGGACAGAGGCACAGCGCTGCTACTTGGAAACTGACTAACTGGGAGACAGGAGTGGGGGTAGGCAAGAAGACAAGAAGGTTTTTCAAACTTGCAGAGTCCTGACTTTGCTAGCCCCGCCAGGATTCGGAGGGAAGATGCGTCTCAAAGCGGGGCTCATTGATGCTCTGCAGAGGGGCACTCTGTGGGCACATCCAGCGTGCACTGGGCAGTGTGAGTCTGGAGCTCTGGAGACAAGCTTGGTATTCCTTTGATGGTGAGTGCCCATGAGTGGTGCTGAAGGCTGCCGAAGAGGAGATGGGTCAGAGGAAGGGGGTTAGTCATAGAGTACACCAGCGGTGGGAGCAGGAGACACAAGGGGCCTTTTGAGACCCAGAAAAGAAGCCAGGAATGAGCCATGGCCATGCTGTACAGAGAAAGGAAGGAGATGTGGGTCTAGGGCGATTGTCAGACCTTTGCAGAGGGTGATAGATGGCCCTTGAAACAGGTGGTCAGATGACCCTTTGGGAGAGGGCAGGTGGCCCTTCGGGACTGTGTAGAAGGAAGGTGGAAAGTGGGAGAGACACAGCATGGTGCATGACCTAGAAGAGCGGACTGTGAGGGGCTTGGAGTAGCCAAGTGGTTTGCTTTTCTGAGACATGTGCTGGGGAGGTCAGGACAGGAATATCGCTGAGCTTCCACCTCTTCCCTAAGGATTCCCACACAGAACCGCCTCTCTGTTCTGAGCCTTGGTCACCATCTGCAGCAGACTCAGTGCCCCATGTGCCCCCCCCTTGTCCTGTAAGGGTAGATCTTGTTTCCTCCAATTGTATGTTACAGCACAACCGTGTTCACTGTTTGCGTAACAACCAACAAAGATCACCAGGAATTTCCACACAAAATGGAGGAGACATCCAGGGGAAGATTTTTTTTTTTCTCTTTAAAGAAAGGGCATGATGAAGGGCAGACCTGGGGAAAATTCTGTCACTTTAAAACCTGGGAAGCAGAGCCTGAGAACAAATGGGGTTATCACAACACTGTTAGAAATTTGGGGCGAGTGATGCCCGCAATATCAATTTCAGAGGCGCAGCACCGGCGCCGTGTGTAATGTATTCCGCTGGGCATGTTCCATGGAGCTTCGAAGCCAGTGCAATTCTTGTGCCTTGCAGCAACTGGGTCCTTTTGTATTAGAGAGCTTTGGAGATGTTAAGAGCATTTTGGGATCTTAGCAGAACTAAAAAGATCCTGCCTTTCGGAGGGTGTATCCAATAAGACGGAAGAAAACTCGGAGGAGAGCAGAGATGACAAGCTCTGTTTGCTTGAACCCCTTCAGCTGGAACACAGAGGTCTACGTGCTGTCTTGGTCATTTCAATTAGCCTCTCTTGCAGTGAGCACATGTTAATTGGTTAACTATATGTGTGTGCACATGTCTGTGAATGTTAAACACACAGTGTGCACAATTACATGTGTATGAGTCCCTCATCGTATGCATATGAAATCATGTGTATAAGTGTGCATTTACTCTGAGATCCATATATTCATATATACAAATTTGTCCATGTATGCTCTGTGTGAGGTATAATCAAAATATACAGTGAATGTTTACACTGTAAAAAATTATTACAGTAACAAATACATTGCCATTAGTACTCTCAAAATACGCCTCCTACTTCACATTGTTATTTCTGAAATCTTCTTTGAGTGTCCTTAGAAGGTATAGTCAGAAATACAGTGAGTGCCATGCAGCGGGAAGACAAGCTTGTAAAAATGTCACAATGTGTCCACGTTCACCTTGGTCAGTGCTCTGGGGCCATGCGACCTCTGTTCCTTCCCAAAAGTCAGAATGACTGTGAAAGGTAAACATTTTTGCATCCACTCAAGACATCAAGGAAGACACTCAGGAAAGAGGACTTCTTGTGCTTCGGAAAGTGCGAGAATGATGGGATGAGTGTTTGAAATGCAGTATTTTGGAGTGGATTAATGGCGGTGTGTTTTTTACTGAAATAACTATTTTTGATACACACGTTCACCATATTTTAAAATCATACCTTATATGTCTATATGGTTGTGTGATATGAGCTCAGCATATACACGTGCAAATATATGCTTCCCTGTGGTATATATGTTAATGCACCATACACCATGGACGTCCTTATAGTTTGAAGACTTTAGAAAGCACTTTCTATACTTTACACATGGTTTCTGTATGCTTTGTCCCTCTGTGACTCCCAAAGCTATCCTTGGTGTTAATGGGGGAGGAAAAGCCCCCTACATGAAGAGGGAAACAAACCCATGGAGGCTCTTGGCGTCAAGGTGTCCACACACAAGCAGCACGTGACAGCTGGAGCGAGAGGCCCAGGTTCCGGTGACCTCAAACCTGCTATACTTTTGGGGGAAGCCACAAAGCAAGGCTCCTCTGAGCTTGTGAAAATCTTGGACTGGGGGCAATTATGAAGATACTCCATTTCATCGTTTTTCTACCATACTCCAGTAAAACGTAATCGCTAGCAAAATATGACGCGGGAGAGTTCTTCACGGGGACTGTAATAAACAGGAAAGGTAGTTGAAATGTTTTACTAGTTTTCTTTATGAACAACGCTTTTAAGCGCTATAAAAGGGCTTATTCCTCCATGTAGGTATGGCGCAGAACTCTTCATGATATTTTTTGGCTTTGAAAACGCTCTTTGCCCCTTAGGTAAATGTAAACGTTTCTACCACCCCTCTTTGCAGCTGAGTGACCCACAGAGAGAATTAGTGGAACTGGGATTTGTAAGGTTTTACTGTAACATCAATTAGGAAGGAATGCACATGTGTTTGTCTCCAGGAAGGTGGAAATGGAAATAAATGCAAAACTATGCTTTCTGGCAAGTCATCATTTTTAATATTAAGACGGAAAGCACAGGGCAGTTTTGTTTTGCTTTGGGTAGGGGCTGCTCATGGCTGGTTTTCTTTCCTGGCTTCCTGGTTTTTGCTAGAAAGAAACTTGTTCACTTCCCACCCACTCCACACCCCCTCCTCAGAGCTGAAATATCCAAGATCTTCCTTTTAAGTGCTTGGTCTTAGAGAGGGGAGAAGAAAGGAACCATGGTTTAAAATATATATGTACTTCCTTTTTTAAAGCTTGCAAACTGGGATTTCTAGACTCAATTTGTGTTCTTGAGACATCGGAGTCAAGTTTATATATAGTTTTTGATGTAGGACCTAATTAGGCTCTCAGCATATCTTAATACTTTCTGCTACATCTGCATTAAAGATAACATTGCATATATTTGCATTTCATTTCCATAAAAAAGTTAGCCATGCTGCATGTAACAATCACTTTAACCAAGTATAGTTGACAGCAAATATTTTGAATAAGCATGTGAAAATCCAGGTCTACACAAAGCCTGTCCTGGATTCTGTTGTCTCGCTTACATTTGAAACACGTTTACATGCAACATGCTTGTTTCAGTGGAGCTCTTAAAGTTAAACCAGTAAGCCTGGAGCAATCAAAAAGTCTCACTTGTTGGGTAGATCCAACCTGGAAGAGAATCACCACACTGATATTCTTATCAATGCTGTTTATAATTTAACAATAATAATCGTCAGTGGGAAGGATGGTGTGATTTTTCTGAGCTATTTCATAGGTGAGGAGATAACCTTGGGATAAAAAGGTTCATTCATTTCCTTCTCCATTCATCGGTATTTGGATGAATGTATATGGGACAATCTTATTCCCAGGTCTCACTTAATGAATTTCAGGTTTATCTGGGCCATTTTACTTTCAAAATGAGCTTTCACCAGGGGACTCTGTCAGAATGAACTGTTTTCTGCCTTATGCTGCGACCACCTGCCGTGCTTGGCCATTCTTGTACACCTATGATGACTCCCCAAACCTCTCTGGGGTGTCCTTCTCCACATCAAGCAATATTAGGCAGAGCTTGTGACATGTAGACATTGCTGTGGTCCCCAGTGTCAAAGCTTAATTGTAGAACACGCTTCTCCCAAGGAATATTCTTTAAAAATGGTCTTCGCCAAACACCTTTGGGAATCACTCCGTCATTTTACCTCTTCTTGGAGAACTGCAGGTGAAGAGTAAAAATGTTGCTTCACTGCAGGACCATGGGAGCCTTTGTTGGCCTGTCCCTGGTGTAGCCTGGGAGACCAGGATTCTGCAGTGATTTGGGTGATTTAGGGAAATGCTATTGTATTTTAAGAGCCAGAAGAACAGCAAGGAACTGGTGAGTGTCTCCAGTGCCAAGTAGAGTGGTCAGTGCTTTCTTTATAACATGTCAGCTCATTGTCTTAAAACTGCACGAAGATTAGTGTGGTTATGGGTGCTGTCCTGGAGACAAGAACACTGAGGCTAAAGAGATGAAATACCTTGTTTCCCTCAAAATCAGACCTAGCTGGAGCATAATCAGCCTTGAAAACTATTGATGAAAACGTGCCAGGCCCAGTCAGCCCATCCTTACCTGACCCGCCATCACTGTTCTCTTGCTTGGTGGCTTCTCTCTAAGGCAGATAAGGCAAGGACAGGCTGATTGGGGCTGGCGCTTTTGATCTCTGGTTTTCAAGGCTGAGTATTTTATGGGTAGGTCTTATTTTCAGGGAAAGAGGCTATTCTTCCCACATCATGGAGCTGCTGAGAAGGAATGGTGAGCCCAGTTTCTCTCAAAGCCTAGTGCTTCTCTTCCCACCTGCCCTCTGCTGGTTCTGCAGTCATTGCTCAGGTGTTGTAAGCTGCATCCCTTCCCCGTCTTGGCCACTCTGCCTGTGGTTTATGAAGAGTCCGTGTCAACCGCATGCACTGTACTGACAGCAGACCCTCGGGTGTAGAGCAGACCTCTTCCTCCCTTGTCTTGTGTCCAAAGGTAGAGCGGCCCTTTCCCAGGCACAGAGTTACTGCATGCAATTTGGAGAATCCTCTAAGAATGGTTGGTCTTCTTTCCCCGCATACACAGCTGGTCTGTAAAAACTGACTTCTGTGATATCCAGCAAATTCCTCAGGCTCATTACGTGTCAGTCTCCGGGTAGGAAAATGGGGATAGTATCAGCAGGAACCCTACAGAGCTGCCGTGGGCGCGGCTGCCCGCCTCCAGTCCTCACGGAGCGTCTTGTGTGCAGACTTCGCTTCACATGGACCATTCGCGTGGCTGTGGGGGTCACTGGGAAATGAGACATTGCAGTTGAGCACAGGTCTGTCTTCCACACGTTTTTTGTGTGTGCCCTTCAATGTAACCGATGTTTCTTAACCTAAAAATTGTTGAATTAATATCTCAACTTACAAGAGCAGCTTTGTCAGTGCATTTTAAATGATTCCTACAATGCTGATTTAGGCATTTTACATTTTGATATACATTTATAGCTGACTTTCGAAGTTGCAAGGCTCTCAGGGAAAAAAGCTAATCCTTAGTTGGCAGAAAGGTCCCTCCCCAAATCCTTGGATTAAAATAGACTCTGCCGCTAGGGATTTCCTTGTCTTCCAGGATTGAGATCTCTCTTGAGCATGAAGGCATCCAGAACCTGTGCCTGGCGAGTCCATTCTTTAGAGATAGAATTTGCATCTTTAATATTTATCGATAGGTGCACTAATTCTCTTGATGACTGTAATTAATGAGGTGCTTATACCTTATTTCGCGGTAGTTTAACAAGCCTCGGGCTAGGTGAGGGGTAGGTCCAGTGTTTGCTGTAAGTGCTGGGAATCGAAGATGCTGCAAGGCAATGTTGAAAATGGAGCAGGAAAAAAATAAGGTTTTCGCAGATAAAACGTCTTCAATTAAAAAAACAATCTCAAAACAAACCTCAGTGAGGCAGAATCATTTAAAAATCAATGAACTTTCTGGAGAGAAAAGTCACAAGCTGCCTTTTCCCTAACTGTGCTGCTAGTTTTGACCATGCATTTATCTTCTACCCTCTTGGCCCGGTCTCTCCCAGGTGTGTAGAGTGAAAAATTGGTAGGAAAACGTAATTTGTTTCTTGAATCTTAGAGAGCTAGAGCCAAAACATTTTGTCATATTGGGTTTTGAATAACTGTGCCAGATACGCATTTAATTTTGCCTTGGACACCTGGCCTTCTGACCCTAGTTAACCTTTGTTTTCCCTTGTTCTTTCATCCTTTGAGAATGAGGTTCACAGAATACAGATTTGGAAAGGCATAAATTCTAACTCCTCAGAAGACAGGAATAGAAGTCAAAGTGACCTCAATAAATCAAAGCAAGTTGAAGTTCAATAGGGACCAATGTAAAGTAGGATACTTAAGCCCAATGAGTAGGCTCACAGACTTAGAAATGTCTGAGCACGATTGCAGTAGAAAAGTGTCGTGGTCAGTGACCTAGGAGGTGACGCGTGTGACCTTGTCTGTGTGCTAGGCATCTTGCCTATGTGCTCGCCGCCATACAGACATACTGCTGTAATGTGCAGCAGCTCTCTAAGCTCCATATAATTTGTCCTTTCACTTTATAAATGTGAAAGCCGAGGTTGAGAGAAGTAGCATAACTCACCCAAGTGTCCCATGTTCAATTAGTCAACGATTGCACTCATTTTAGACTGCGTTCTTTCCAATTGACCAGGCACAGAGCTGTTACTTAAAAGACCAACTCAGTTCTTCACTGGATTAACTCAGATTGCACTTGAGAAGCGGATAATAACCTTTCCATTTTGCTATCCATTAATTACAACTTAAAGGAAAAATGAACAGGACAAACTGGAGCAAGTCCAAAAATACCCCACCCAGCAAGACAGGCAGGCAGAGGGCTTACAAGTGGCCTGATAAGAAAAGGCTTAAGATGCTGGGTTTGTTAAGCTAGGAGGGGTACAGCTCTGGGGTGAGGGACAAGTGAATAGCCTGTAAGCCTCTAAAAGGCAGCAAGGAAGATTCACGCTTTCCCTGAATACTTGCAGTTTACACCGGACTTTGGGGGTCCATTGTCTCAGTGGTTTTTCCCGACAGTCTTCTTGGCCACAAGGCAGCAAACTTTTTCCAGGAAGGACTGGGTAGTTACTGTTTGCACTCAGTGGGCCATTCGGGTTCTGTTGCTCAGCTCTGCCGTCACAAGGCATGGAAACAACACACATGTTTACAAACAAAGGGTCACAATGGTGACCCCGTGGCCCAGTGTAGGGAGTTATGGGCTGTAGTGATTTGAGTGCTTATTATTATTCCCATGGGGAAGAAATTGAGGATCTGTCCAGAATAACTCAAAGAACAGTTCTGGGCATAGAAGTCTGTTTCTGTGGCTAATAGTTTTGTGCCCAATGCACTAAATTGAAGTGGTGTCATCAGAAAGATCTCAGGGCAGTTTGTCATCCCATGGTGTCCTTTGTCCATGGTTGAAAAAAAATTAAGAGAAATTGCATCAGGAAGTTAGATGGTAACCTGGTGTCATGAAATGATGCTTTGCAGGCATGTAAGGAAGGGGTATCTGGTCAGAAAACATCTTTGCTCACCTGAAATGTCCATAATTAAAGAATTTTCCTGAGATGCATGAATTTAATTCTAGCAACAACATTCTTGTATCTAGGAGAGAAGAAACAGAAAGCAGCTTATGCATTCATTTATCCAGTTATCTTGTTTGAACGGATTTTCAGCTGGCAAAGGGCAGTGTCTGACTCACTTTTCCATCATTGGGACACAATACCCCACACCTACCGTGGAAAGGAGGAGACTTATTTTAGCCCATGTTGTAGATGCTTCAGTCACAAACAGCATCATGCTAGGACTTGGGTGTAAGAAAGCTGCTCACATCATGGTGGACAGGAAGCAGAGGGAGCTGGATGGATCCAGGGAGGGAGGTAAATGGTTCTGGGCCATGCGCCCAGTGACCTGCCTCTTCCAACCAGACACACTCAATTACCAAACCCACTTTTGGGTGTTTTCACCAAGGAGTATAGCACCGCCATGACCCAGTCTCTTTCCCAAGCCCCACCTATGAACACATGAGGCTTTGGTGGGATGTTCTCAGTATAAACCACGACGAGACAGGGATGGTGAGGCAGCAGGAATGAGTTAGCACTGGTGGGACTTGGGAGTGGAGAGGAGAGCTGTCGGCAAAGTGTCCGCCGGGAGCAAATGAGGGAAACATTAACATTATCACCTGTGTCAGTGCCGCACCTCATACCACTTTGCAGCACATGTTCATGGTACTATGTTTGAATGGCTCCTGTCTGCTCGTCCTGTGAGCTCGGAGCTGTTCCTGTCACAGTGTACAGCTAGGTACACTGAGGCACAAAAGCTCACAGTAACAACAGTAGTGGTGGTCCGGGGGACTTGTGCTTCCTGTGACCCGCTTGTGTGGAATCCTTCCTGCCAGCTATGGAAGCTCTGCACCAGAAGGAGGCTAGGGTGATACGGGTGTTCCCTGCAGGGGTGGCAGCAGGCGACACTGCAGCTCTTGTCTACTTGATAGAGCTAGAAACTGAGGGAAGCTTGGGTAAAGCAAGCGTGAGCTCTCCAGTGAATGCATCATTTGTGGCAAGCCATGTGGCATGAACTCTAGCTGAAGAATGCTTCCTCTTGTTTGCTGAAAGAATCCCTAAGTGGGCACTTGCAGCAAGCTTGGTTAACCCTACCCTGCTTGGGGTTAAACCCTCATAAATCAGAATAGCTCAAGTGACCCTAGTAAAGGCCAGGTACCCAGCAATGGCTAGAGTGATTCAATCTGCTTTATCAGTATCAAGTAGCTAATACTTTTTTTTTAGTATTCTTTTTTATGTGTAGGAAAGCTTTTGCAGATACACTTTCAATGAGAATGCTTCCCCAGTATCTCCCTTGAGAAAATAAAAGGAAATATCACATTTGTTCCTGCTTGCAGTTTTATTTCAAACCACTCTTCTCACACATATTTAAAGTGGGTAAGATTTAGCACTTAAAAACAAACATCAAGTGTAAAGCTTTGCTTGTCCTCCTGGTCTTAACATCATTAGTTTTAGGTTTGTCATGAGCAGAAAACCTTTCCAGGTTGCAGCCCTTCTCTTAGAATTCGGGAACTTTAATAGTCTGTGCAGGGGAGAGAAATAGATTGAGTAATGAGATGGAGGAAGAGACAAGGAAAAACTGTGAAGGGTAGATGGTGGCGGAGAAGGAAAGAAACACAAAGTAGAGAGAGGAAAGAAGGCACCAGAAGGCCGATACGCATGTTGAAGTGAGTAGGCAGAGAGGAAAGAATGGACTTCAGATTTGGAATCAGAAGACCTGAGTTCAGATCCTCCCTCTACCTTTGCCTGCATAACCCTGGCCTTCTCATGTGGCCTTCATCACATTCCTTTCATGTCATATACAAATAATCATATAAGCCTAAGAATGTGTTTATGTCACATGATAATGAATGAAAGAGCTGGGCCCTAAGTATCTTAGACTAACAGCTGCAGGACAGGAAGGAGGCCAGGCTTCCTGATGGAAGTAGGAGGAGGAAGTGAGAAGCTCATGGGGCAGATTCCTCTGGTGCTCCTGGCTCGCAACCTTCATCTGCAGGCTCCAAGGTCACAGAACACTCCCGCTGTCCCCCCAAGTTACCCAATAAGCCCTCATGTCACCAGGCCACTAACTGTCCCTAGAACCGTAGGTACCGAGAGTAGGTTCCAGGATGTGTGCCATCTTAAAGACAGAAGCTTAGCGGAATCATTTGGGACCTCGGGGAGTACAGCTAGGCTTGACGCAGAGCTTGTCTGCAATGGTTTTCATTCAGCCCAGAGTCCAGTGT
This sequence comes from Dinomys branickii, assembly GCA_004027595.1. Classification (NCBI taxonomy): domain Eukaryota; kingdom Metazoa; phylum Chordata; class Mammalia; order Rodentia; family Dinomyidae; genus Dinomys; species Dinomys branickii. The sequence continues at coordinate 137,343 of PVLD010000805.1, forward strand.
GCCCTGAACAATGTGCTGCGGAAAATTACCCCGAAGTCTGCCAAGTAGAAGTGTTTCCACCCCAAAGCTAGAGATCTTCATAAGCCAGATTTACATTTAATTCTTTTCTTCCAGTGTCTTTTCTTCTTAACTCACCATCTGACAGGGAATAGTTAGTATATAACCCAAAGCATATGTGGGACGCTTTTTCCTCTCTGCCTCAATATGAGTGTAATAAAAAGTAGCAGTTAAACATATGTTAAAAATGAAGCAGTACCGCCGGGGTGAGGGCAACAACTAAAAGACGGGACCATTGTTTATTAGTTGTGTTTTTCATTTTCATGTTCAGAGCATGTTAAGAGCCAATTTTAAACTTTTGTTTATTTATATTTTTGAAAGCTGCCTCCAGATCTGCACAGATATATACCTGGTTTGGGGATTTATTTCCTACAGATAAACACTAGATTGGCAGTGCTGAAGCCCTTGTCTGGAGCAGTGAGCATCAGTTAGCAAATTAATGAATTAAGATCCTTTGTATGTGTCAAATGTCCAGGTCAATAGTATCAGGGCTAACCATAAGCTACCTCAGGAGGGAGCCTTGGCATTACTGATAGAAGTTGGGTTTACCATTAAGTGATCTTGGTGCCTGGGCTTGTGGTTCATGATTTGAGAAGTATAAACATAGTCAGGACCAATCTGACATTTCTACTGCTCACTGCTGCTAACAGCTTTGTGAAGACTGTCCACCTGACTTGAAATCAGTGATCACTCATGAGCTTGGAAGATGTGAATAAACGGTCCATTAATTTGCCAGTTGTTCTTTCCTGTGTGAGGAGAATCAATCAAGGTGGAGACATCTTTCATCTTGATGTAAATAGCCAAACATAGCTGCTAAGAGCAAGACTGTGTCCCGAATTGCGGCCTTAGTGCACTTTTCATGATTATGACAGAATAACCGAGGCAGGCTAACTTTATAAAGGAAAGAGACGTGTTGCCTTGTTTATGGCAATGGCCTTATTGAGAGAATCTCCAGGCCACGTGGCTGGAGACAGGAGAGAGTATGTCTGGTCTCTATCTCTCTGCGTTTTTAAATTTTTTTTTTTTTCTTTTTCAGACAGGGTCTCGCTATGCAGTTCAGGGTGGCCTTGAGCTCACTTTGTAGCCCAGCCTGGTCTCGAACTCACAACGATCCCCATGCTTCAGCCTCCCGAGTGCTGGGATTACAAGTGCACCCCACCATGCCGGCTCTCTCTTCTTCTGAGGCCACCAAGACTCAGTCGTGGGGGCTTCTCCTTCATGACTTTATGTAACCCTAATCACTCTCCCAAGCCTCCACCTGTAAACACCAGCGTTCTATTAAGTTCTTCCCTGTCTGTGCCACTAACATTCACTATGAGGATTAAAGGCCTGTGTGAACCTGGGGGTCACCGCCAGGGGGTGAACCAGAGCGTGACTCATCCTTTCACTGCAGTGCACTGCAAGCCTGAGTCTTTATTAAAATGTGCATTCTTTCTATAACAAGTCTTTGCTCTGTGTTAATGACCTAGGTGAATGGTCCCCTTCCCCGTCCTTCCACCCAGTGGGCTGCTTTCAGGGGCAAGAGGAACAGCAGCAGAACACAAAATGACATGAAGTGTCTTCTCCTAAAAGTATTGGCATTGAAAAGTGTTTCATCCTTAGACGGCTGAGTCACTAATGACCCCCCACCGCTCTTTCAGAGTCATAATCTGATTTGCACCTTGCAACAGTCCTGTGACATGGAAGGCCGAGTATCTGTTTTGAACCCCACCTTGAAGAAAAGGGAACCCAGACCCATCAAGAGGAGCTGCAGCAGGTCTAGCCTCTTTTCATGCCCCTTGGTTTTCTAATTGCTTCCCTGGGTACTGCCTATTCCTGGAGTTGTCCCGGTCAGAGTTAACAGAGGACGAAAAGCAGCACTGTATCACCCATCATTTTTCCAAGTCGTTTATTTCCAGGTCTGTGTGAGTGTATGTGCGTGCAAGTGTCTGCACAGTGTGCTGTGCTTAGCTGAGGAACTTCTGGCTCACAACATCAAGCAGCAAGCATCCCAAGGTGGTCAGTCAGAGGGACAGACAGGTCCATCACAGGCCTATTTCCCCCACAAGATCTCTTCCATTCTTGCAAATGCTAGCATAAACTCCCAAGCTGGAACTATAATTCCCAGGCTCGGGGTGGGGGGGGGGGTTGCTTTTCCCTTTCCTTCTGTGAGTTAGCTATTTCATCCATCAGGATACAACCCAGCATCACACCTGGCCCTGACCCTCAAAGCTGACCCCATGCACCCCATTCCTGCTTGCTAGGGCCCCTCCTGACACCTGGCCTGTGGGTGCAGGTGGGCTGTAGCCAGGCTCAGGAGCACTAAACCTAATATTTTCTTTGGTCCCCTAATCCCACTAAAATAAATGTTATTCTTTTGGGTCTTGTGGAGGAAAAATAGCCATGACATAGAGTAGACAGGGAACTTTGCTTCTTTTTAAAAAATTTACCTTCCCCTTAAAAAGCATTGGGAAATCCTTTATGCTACCTTACCCATTTATCTAAAATTTGACATTTAAAATTTTAGATTATAAGCTTAACTGGTTTTATTAAGCACAGGCTATAATTTTTGTCATAATTATTATCATTCAGAAATAAAACTCTTCTGTCATTGCTGAAATGTATCCAGTGAAGCCTAGATACAACTTTGAGTAAATGTTTGTCATCATTCATTTTTTTCAAACATACACAGGCAAGCTGTTTACCTCTAAAACATTTGCATCTTTAAATTCTTTTTTTTTTAATTTTTAAAATTTAAAAAAAAAATTTTTTAAATGCATCTTTAAATTCATATTCTCCATTTTTCCTGTAGAATTTTATACCATTATTTTTGTGTATTTTGTGCTTAAAAAGACTTTACTGACCACGCTATCCTAATCCTTTGCAATAAAAATATGTGTAAAAATTTAAATCTTAAAAATGTCATTACCATAATCTCTGGCTAATACAAAAATGTTTTCTAGATTGATGTAGCATTATGACAGTGTTTAAGACAAAGTTGATGGAAAAAAAATGAATGTATGAAACGTTTTAATAAATAATTATTAAGTATAGAAGTACAAATTTATTACAAATGTATTGCTCAGTAGGGTAGATGGGACTTTATTTCTCCTTAGCTTATTTACCCCAGATGAATATTACTTATTGCTGATGATTCAGTATCGGTTCTGTTCTACAGTTTGGTTTGTCTGATATAAATACTGATAAGCATTGTCAGCCTAATTGGTGATGGGAACAGACGGAGGTTTGTTAGACTGATGTCAACGAAAGCACAGCAGCAATGTTTAGTGATCTATCAATTGGGAAAAATCTTAGGTCCTCCTTTGATTTTATAGGAAGCAAGGAATTAGAAGACATCTGGTTTTCAAAAGCAGTTACTCATTGGAATCATCTATCTTCTGAATGTACATCAAAAAACTGTATTGCAAAGCCTGCCAAGATCTCACAATACTAGACACTATAGGTCTCCTTCTACTAGTGAGCTACTTCTTAGCTTGTATCAACCTCATCTTGGTAATTTAAAAATACTGGTAGTCTCAGTATATCTTTGCTTGCCAGACAATACTTTTATTTAATTATGGCAAAAATGATTTTATCATACGTATTCTTTAAATACATATTCATCAAACCTTGGCTCTGCCGATTTAGCTCTTAGAGGGCCTAGAAAATATGCCCTAATGTCTTCATTATTTAATCAATGATCCCAGTCAGATTTATTATGTGTTGGAAGAAGTCTAATTTCCATTTTTCAATATGGTAATATGCAACCCTGTGATGAATTTAAATTCAAATTCCAAATTTGAATTTTACCTAGAATTTGAATAAAATATAACTAGATGAAGGCAGGGGTTTTTTTATGGGAAGGGGCATTACTCAATACATGCCTGCTGGGCAAAACGGTTGTAACTTTCGTCTAGTGTATATACCAAGTCACCTTTTCTGGGACATCCAGTAGTGTTACTAGATCTGGGACAGGCCATGGGTAGCAGTCTAATCTTTCTGCTATAAAGTAGATGGACAATTATAGGACATTTATAAGACTGCTGGTGAGCATACCTTTAATCCCAGCACTGGGAAGCTGAGGCAGGAAAATTGCTACAAGTTCGAGACCAGCCTGGGCTACATAGTAAGTTCAGGGACAGACTATACAGCAAGACCCTGTCTCAAAAAAAAAAAAAAAAAAAAAAGACTGATCCCTTACAGTGGCCTGATCCCTTAACCACATACACAACTTTAGCATTCTCAAACTGACCATAGAATCTTACAGAAAATGAGATTCTAGAAATATATTTCCTTAAAACTGTCTGTATTCATGTACTTCAAGGAAAATTTTCAGTTGACACTTCAAGGTTGCACATTCTCTAGTTTAAAGATCATTATAGGAGAGAAACAAACTCCAGGTCAAGATTGGAATTCAGAGGGTGGGGGGGGTGGTTTGGGGGAGGCTTCCTGTGGCCTGTCCTGGGTGCTGATCAGGCACAATGTGGCTCCCTGAGATTTTGTGGTAGCCGGCTTCCCTATGTAACACCAGGGAAATTAGGTGTAGAGTCTACAGACCACCATTCCTGAGTGTTCCCGAGACTGGCAGGAGAAGGGTGCTATGTTTAGGTCTGCAACGTTCCCCCAAAGCCTCACATGTGTAAGATGGTTGGATCATGGGGATCTCTACTCATGAATGGCTTCATCAGTGGCTCATCCACTGATAAGTTCTTAGTTGACTGTGCTTTTCTGGGTGTTTGGGCTGGTTGGATGTGGGTCCCTGGTGGTGTGACCTGGAAAGGTGTTGTTATGGTTGATACATTGTGTCAACTTGGGAAGTCTAGAGGTTTGTCTCAGTGACTCAGCAGGAAGCTAGGGTGCTTACCTTGTGTACATCCTGAGCCTATGGAAGAGGAAGGCGTGGAGACTGTGTGAGTGGTGCCCAGCCCCTGGGTGGGGGTAGGCTGTTTACAATGTAGAGGAAGGCAAGAGGCTGCTTGCTGCCATTCCTCCCTTTTGCTCTTGTGGTTTTTGCTGTGCTCTGCTGCCATGAACGTTTGCCCTCTGCCATGTGCCACTCTGCCTCAGAACCAGCCAAGTGTGGACTGAAACCTCCACAGACTGTAAGCTAAATAAACCTTTCCTTCCTTCATTTTGGGCATTGGGTATTTTGTCTCAGCAATGAGGAAAAAGTAAACAAGACAGGTGTGTTCGTCTGTTCGGCTCTCCCTTTCTCCTTCTGCTGTCTGGATGCCATGGGGCGAGCACCTCTCTTCTGCTGTGCTCCTTTGCCGTCCCATTTCTGCCCGGAAGCCAGCCGAACTGAGAAAGCTGTGCCTAAGGCCGTGAGCTGAAGTCAACCGCCCCTCCTTCAAGTAGTGAGTGTTGGGCATTTTATCCCAGAGCTAAGACAGCGGCCAACACAATGCGGGAACAGCATTTGCTGAGCAGCTATTGTTCGGGGTTGACTTCTGTGCCATGCCACTCCTGTTTTCATGGGGCTTTATAATGAAACGAGCTTTGCCTACTCCCAAGGTCAGCCAGCAGCTGTGCCTGGCTCCCGTGCCCATCCAGGAAAAGTGTCCAGAAGCTACTTTCTCCTCCCCTTCACTTTCATGGATCCCAGTGAGTCAGAAAACAATCATCTTGAAAGAAACTAATTGCATTGTTTCTTAGTTCCAAAAAGAAGTATATGGGCATTGTAGAAATCATGAAGGACACGAAAAAGCACAAAGCAATAAATAAAAATCATCTCTAGGCTGACCACTGAGACATGACTATGAACATCTTAGAGAGTGTAAACCCAACTGGAATGACATGTGCAGGAACATACGTACACTTGTCCTCAGGCCAGAAAGGATAATTTTGTGTGACTTAAACCAGCCTATAATTGGTTTCACTGCCCGTTTCCCCACATTCTAGTTGCTTTATCTGTGAAAAGGCTGTAATAACAGTAAGTGTTTCATGGGGTTGTTGTGAATGTTAAATGAAATAGTGCAAGAACACTTATCTAAATGCCTAGGTCACAGTCAGCATTGGTGAGGTGGCCAGGTAGATAGCTATCTCCTAGATTTTATATTTTGGTAACTAACATTTTGAAATGTCTACCCAGGTCATGAATTAGGCGCTGCTGCCTGTGCAGCTTTCTTTCACACCCATTATATGGGTCCATCACAGATAATCTAGCCAGTCATCATATTGGTGCACACTGAGCTGGTTTGTAACCATCTGCAATTCTAAACAACACCATGGTGAGCAGTGCACCACTCAGGTTGACAGTGAGCTGCCAAAAGGAGCACAGCTGCACTGGAATCGACACATTTTGGGCATCTGCAACTTGTTTCCTACTGTGTGTGTGTGTGTGTGTGTGTGTGTGTGTGTGTGTGTGTGTGCACATACACACACACACTACAGAGGATTGAATCCAGGGCCTTTGCACTGAGCCACTTCTCCAGCTCTTTTATTTCAAGACAAGGTCTCATTTGGCTGGACTGTAGCCGTTTATATTCCAACTCTGAGTAGACAGAAACGCGCCTGTGTGTATAAATGCTCATCAACACCGGTATGACCTTCCTTTTTCCGTTGTTGCTAATTGGATAAGTGTTTCGACGTGAGCACATTCAAGTTCGCACTTCTTTGGATTACAAACGAGGTTTGCTATTCTTTCTTATTTCTTTAGCTTTACAGGAAAATCTGACAGTGAGAATCTGTGCAGGTGTCTGCTCTTCTGTTACTTAGTGTTATTTACTCCCAGGCCACGTCTGTATCCATTTCTCTCTTCTGTAGGAGGCATAAAATTAAAGCTGGGCTTTCCTAGAGTGAGTATGTATGCATAAGAGCCTTGATCAATAACTGACAGAGAAGGTGGGGGTTCCGAATGCCCTCCCAGGTCTCTGTGGAGTTCTTCTCTTCAAATCCACCTGCTGCTTCTCTGACAGGTGTACTTCCTCACTCCGGGGGCCTGGTCAGATAGTACTCAGCCCTCCATCTACCCAATTGCCTTGGGACTGTGGGTGTTGCAGAAGTACATATGGCCAGGAGAATGTGGAAGGTCATGGGCTTATTTTTAGATGAGAAAAATAAGACTCTATTTTGAGATTAAAGAACCCTCTCAGAGGCCCCTTTTTGCTGTGTTGTTTGTATTCTAAGTTTAGAGTCTTTCTCTCTCACATTATGTCTTCCGATGATAAGAAGTTCTGACAATAGAGAAAGCAAGTACAAAACAAAAAAGTCAAATACTAGCAAAAATGTTCCAAACCTGAAAATCTTGTTTGCTAATTGACAGAACGTGAAGGATTTTTCCCGCTTTGCAAAGAGCCTGAAGCTCACCTTGTCCAAGATCCTTCCATTCTGGAATCTGAAATGTGTGACACGAGCCCCCTGCTCTTTGTGTTCATCCTCCGACTCTTACTCCTTGACCATGAGGACAAGCCGTTCTCCCAGGCCCTGTCCCTCCTCCCAGGGGAAGCGTGGCCTCCTCAGCCTCAACCGTGGCTGGACCAAATCTGCCAGGGCTGGGGCGTCCGAACCTCTCCTCACTCCGCAGCCATTTCTGTCTTCCTCTCAAAGCAGGGTGGTATAAGGACAAGTCCTCCCTGGAAGCCTCTTCTGCTCTCTCACCCCCTATACCTGGCCTTGCTTTGCATTTTGTAGTTCAAAGAACATGAAATAAGCTTGGAATCTCACTCAGTTAAATAAACACCCCCAGGCCTCACGTGGACACCCAGCCCACTTGGTCAGTAACACTGCAAAAAGCATCTGAAGGAGCCAAAGATAAATCTGGATTGTCTTTGAGTTTCCAAAGTTTGCGTCTCCCAGCTGGAACCCTCCAGTGGACCTCATTCATATACACTCAATACAGACATCAGCAGGATCCTAATTAATGAGTTTGTTCATTCTTCTTGCCAGCTGGGGACAAAAAGCATTGTTTGGTCTCTAGCCAGTGTGTGTGTGTGTGTGTGTGTGTGTGTGTGTGTATTTGGAATCCCCAGATTTCAAATCACTGGATCAGCAGATTACACTCTTCTGTCCCTCAAGACCTGTAAAAGATACAGATATTTTCTTCTAATGCCTGATAATCATGGACGGTTTATTTTTTCTCCTTTTCGGATGACATATTATAAAGCCCATCCTAATGGATGTTCACATTGGTAGGTTGTTAGATGGTTAGTTATGCCCTTGTCTTTTCCAGTCACTTCAGGAAAGCTGGTTTTGTGACATTGGGAAGCTTAAGTTATTTATATTCCTTGCCTGGGTGCATCTAATAACTCCTCTTCGAACTGGAGCATCAGTTCTGTGGCTGAAAAGAATCACTTTGCAGAGTGTGAACCCAAATGCAGAATCATTCATGAAAATGATTTGCTGGCAGAGATTAGCACTCTGCCAAGATGGTGCTTCGGAGAAATGAAGAAATAGGCTGGCTGGTGCCTGATTTAGAGGTAGGCTGCGTTCAGAAACTCTAAGGTATTTTTTCAATATGCTACAAGCCCTTTAATCTCTGTATGGCATTGTTTTAGCCCTGAGCAAGGCTCCTCAAAGCCCAAGATTAAATTAGGAGAAATCCCCCTGCTGTTTCTATTGAATTGAGTTAATATAATGAGTTTATTGTTAACTTAAACAAAATGAAGCTAGCCATGTGGAAGAAATATGACTGATATCACAGTGAGGTGTTGTTTTCTTCCCTCCCTCTTTGCTTCTGGGTTACTTCAAGGTGGCTCCCTGGCTCCCAGGGCCCAGTTCCAGCACACTGACTCCCACCTCTGGGAGAGGGGTGTTGACAGTTAAGGTTGGTGGTGTGCGAAGAAGGGGATGCAGACCTTCCAGGTAGCACAGTGCCAGAAGCTTTCCCATGATGAGCTCCTGCTGGGTAGGTGCAGGTCCCAGTGTAGGGCAGGCAGGCATTCTGCTTCCTCCTATAGCTCCTACTCAAAGGCCAGATAGAGGGCTGGGGTGTGGCCCAGTGGTCCAGCACCCACTAGTATGCATAACAACCTGGGTTCCATCCCCAGCACGAAAAAAGGGAAAAAAAAGACAAGGATGGACCAACACACACACACACACACACACACACACACACACAGAGCCCCTCAGTTTCTCTGAGAAAGCTGCTTAGGCTGTAGCTAAGCTGTTGGTCCCCAGCTGCCATCTCCTCTTACGGCGCTGTGCATTATCCAGCTCAGCTCAGCTCTGCACAGTTGTGCCTGACTCTCACCAGTCTTGGCATGGCTGAATCTGTCTCTTCTTGGCTGAAAAGTGACCTCCTCAGGGAACTCTTTTTCCGTCAGCACCTAGAGATGCCTCTACAGGCATTCCCTGTCCTATCCCTTGGGTTTCTTTTTGTCCTGTTTCATACCACCAAGTGCCTCTTCGTCTTGCCTTTGTTTTCACAGAGAGCAATCTCCTACCTCGGCTTCACCTCCTAGAATCCCACAGTATTTGCAAGAGTAAGAAGTCCATCCATGCCAGTAAAAGGGTGACTCCTCTACCCACTCTGGGGACTTTGGGCCAGGCTGTCATCATCTCTGAACTTTAGGCTGTCCACGTATCACAGTGGAGGTGACCAAGGCTGTGTCTTGGTGGTACGGTGAAAGCAAAATCTTGTGCAGGTAACTTAGACCATTACAGTGCTGGCTTCTGTCTTTCTACCATAAGATTGCAGCCTCAAGTCATTCACCCGCCTCTTGGATTGGGGCCTTAGACAGCCAGGAAGAGACTGTTCTGGGGCTGATGCTTCAGTCCAGGGTGCAGAGCTCCCCCCTGAGTTACCAGTGACTTTTCTCCTGCACGCTCTTCCCACTCCCACGTGGGTTTGTAAGGCATTTTCCAAAAGCATCATTTCCTCTGCTGTACCAGTTTCAGGGTACTCTTTAAACCAAGGGTGATGGGCACAGAGATGGGATTGCGACTTGGTGACAAGGCAGGCCAGAGCCAGGACTTGGAGAGCACCCTGGAGCGAAACGCTCTTCTCTAATGAAAATTAAAGTAACAGCATCCTCAGTGGCCCACTTAATACTTTTATCAGCTTTCTCAGTGGAGAGAGGTTTGGCTTTTAATTTCAGTTTCTAATTTAAAAATCATCTTGAGCTCAGAAACTACCCTCTACTCCCATGGAACACTGCAGATAAGGGAACTAAGATGCGCAGAGGACAAGGTGCTCACCCAGGTGTCCCTGAGTGTGGGGAACCCACTGAGTCCATCTAGGCCTCCACATTCCCTGGCTTGTGACTACCTGCTCGACTGCCTCCCCCGGAATGCACGCTGGAATTCTTCCTGCTTTCATTTCAATTCCCCCAAGCCTCATACCAAAGCTGGTCGTGTTCTCCACAGTAATAATCGACTTGCCCTTTCTCTTTTCTTCTGATCTGCTGGTCTGCTGATCTTTTCCCACCAGATATAGCTTCCATCTAGTTAGTGGTTCCTCTTCTTCTCCTTTCTCCCTTTTGAAGGGTGGAGCCCAGCCATTGTCTCTTCTGGCTTCCAGAATCTTCTGCCTAGACAAGGTCCTCATCATTTGGAGCTGCAATCCTTTGACCTCACCATCCCCACACCAGGGCAACTGCTCATCAGTTTTGATTGTGGAATATTCTCTTGGATCTGATCTCTCTTTCAGTTCTGGTTGGTCAGTAGGACACCCTCTCCCAGCCTTTAAGCTGGAGACGATGTAGACACAGATACAGAAAAGGATACAGAAATAGATTAAAGATGATATAGATATACACGTAGGTATAGATATAAATGTAGATGTAGGTTTAGGTCCCAGGTAAACTGATATAAGACACGGGTGATCACAGTGTTTTTTAGTAGAGAGAATATTTTTATTTAGTATTAAGATCATTCTAAAAAAAATCTTGCCATCCATCATCAAGAATTACTAACCATCAAATGCATTTTCCCAAAAAAATATCCTCTTTAGCTAATAATTTTTTAAAAAAGCAACTCTAAATGCTAAGTATATCCTATAATTTTACATCTGTTAAGTGATTTGAACTGTGAAACATTAACACCAAAAAAAAGTTTGCCTTTCCAGCTGTTGATCTTCTCCCTGTACTCCGTGCCCGCGTGCAGGAAGTCTCGGAGAAGTTCTGTGTGGGTGCCTTGGGTGGGGGCAGAGCGGGAGTTTGTCTGAGAGTCAGCTGTTCTCATTTTCTTGTAACGTACTGAGTTTATGTAGAATTTGCCCCCAGAATTCAATGCACTTCTTGATGGCCCAAAGCCAGCTTTCCTGGCCCTCTCTTCAGAAAGGGTAGGTAGGGGCTGCCTTGAAGCTGGCAGGACAAGAAGAGAAGAACCTAGCAGCAAAATCCTCTTTTTCCTTTCTTGCCCACATGCATGGGCAAACGAGCCCCCCACAAGGACAGGCAGCTGCACAGGAAGCCTCGCTAAATCTGTGGCAGGCAGGGTGGGTGCCGAAGTGGCTTAATCTCAAACACACGGGTGGGTGGATACCTGTAAAGAGGGCGTGTCTGACAGACAACAGACCAGCTACCTTGAAAGGTAAGGACATTCCTCCTTGTGAAATGGGGGCAGCAGTTATTTTCTTGGTCCTCAAAGGTGAGCTCTCATCCATGAATTTAACCTACTAGGCGAGAGTTCAATTCTGGGTAGAGCAGAAATTCTGGGAGCGTCTGAGGTACCCACTGGGGGTGACCTATGGTGTTAATGAGCTCCCTGTCCCTATGGGAGCCCTATCTTTACAAATGCTCTCTGAAGCCTGCCACAGCGATCTGTTAGGGCCCTGGTATGATGAGCCAAATCTCTCCATCAAAGAGCGAGGATTTTTAATTGTTCAGCAACCCACTCCTCACTTTTAATTATTTGCCATGCTAGGGGGTGTTGATGGGATATTTTTTTCAGAAGGAATTCTACTACAGTACTTGTAAAATACACTCCTTGGTAACCACCATACTTGCTGGCTTTTAAGTTTCCTTCTAGCTCTGGGGCGCTATGACTATAGCAGGGTACCCTGTAGCAGGCTCATCTGGTTCTGGGTCCTCAGAGCCTTCTAAAGAGCCTCCCTGTTTTTACTGTGTTCAATTTCTCCAATAGGGTTTCCTCCCAGTAGATGGGGAACGGTGACGGCGCTGGTCTGGGCTCATTAGCCTGGCCCTTGCTCTGTAGAGGAAGTGTTTTCCTGCGTCTCCTGGGGTGCAGAGATGGCCTTTCCCAGGGTGCAGCACTCTGGACAGGAGTCCAGGATCCTCACAGGGAGACGCATAGGGCTTGCCGAGGGTGTCACAGCATCTTCCTCCTTCAAAGGAAGAGGCAGGAGTGTTCATAGTGAAGGGGGCATTAGCTAAAAGCCAAGCAGGGATTGCACATTTGTTCTGAGGTTCTGGAAATGCCTCTGGGCCGTGCCCATTGGATCTCACCACTGGTGCATGTGAGCACCATAGCTGGCGTGGGTAGGGTGCCAGTGTCATAGGCATCTGTGCACTGGGGCTCAGGCTGTCTGTGAGCACGTGCTAGAGACGTAAGCAGGAGGCTGAGCCTGAGGAAGCGTAAGTAACTGTCCCCGGGAGGCCATGGCCCTTTTGCCTGGTCTCTGGGAATCCTAAAGAGAGAAGCATGACTTGCCCAGTCCCTGGACAAACTCGATGGAAGCATTGCGGTCCAAATGAAAGGCAGTGTGAGTTTGGGGTGACAGAATGTCCTTGGGAATCTCCCATTATTGGGGATGGCGGGATGGGATGACAGGAATCACAAATTAGATTTTTTGGAACCATAACTGTTAAGCAGAAATTATCAGTGAGTATCTTTTAGGAAGAGAAACCTGCACACTCAAGTATAACACTAGACTATCTGAAATTTTTAGAACACTTTACTTGGGAAGCGATCGTTCTTAGAGAAAAACATTTTACTTAAGATGTTCTTAATGTTACTTAGTGAGAATATTGCTTTCTAGAAAATTGATAATGGCTATAAATATTAAATCTGCTTTAAAATATTAGCAGAGGATTCATCGAAAACAAGAATTATGAAAACTTGGACTCATGTTTGACAGAAACTAGCTGTGTATCTATGGACAAGCAGGTTTCCTTCTCGGAGCCTAAATTTTTATATTGATTTGGCAAGGATGTTTGTTCATACTATGCAATGCCTGTATTGTTTTGTTTTGTTTTGTTAGTACTGGGAATCAAACTCAGGACCTTGCACTTGCCAGGCAGGCGCTTGTGCCATTGAGATACCTCCCTGGCCCACAATACCTTTTTATCTCATTTCTATCATTCTCTTTCTGAATCAAACAAATTTTCTTGCAAATCAGCATCATTCAACCAAATAATGTTGCCCTCTCCTCCAAATACTCAGGGATCCCCATATCCAGGCCTTGGGGAGCAACCATTTCAAGCACCTAACTTGTTTGACTTTCAGATGAAAAAGCAAGCAAGCAAACAGATCAACCCCAGATCTACTCTGTGCATGTGTTTGTGTGCAACAGCATTATATCTTCCTCACCAAAAGACTTCCTGACCTATTCTGATATTATTGGCTGCTGAAATGTATTTGAGGATGGTCTAAGAATGACCTTAGATTCCTTCGGAAGTCTTCTGTTCTGTTTGCCAAGCAGCTGGTGAAGTTGCATGATGTGTGTACCCCCTGTTTCTGTGTACTGTAGCTGCCCCTTTATGACTGTGTGCTGGTGTAGACCTCAGTATTGCTGGAACACAAACCCTTCAGTGTTTGTTCCAACATAAGTGATATATACTACAGCGCAAAGATCATATCTTAAGTGTCTGAAGTAATGAATTTTAGCAGTTGGATATACCCGTATACACCATGAATTAATACAAGATAGAACATTTCCATCCCTCTGGTATTCTCTCTTACAGAAGCACTTACCTTAACATCTTAGTTCCCCATTTTTTTAAATTTCCATTATCAAAAAGTATATACACAAAGATCCCAGAAACATGGAACAGTTTAGATGAGTGGGGAACTTTCTCTTCACCTTGACCTTGACTGAGCATATTAATTACTTTTCTTGAAGTCAGTGGCCAGATGTGCACTGCCTTTCACATTCACACCCGGTGTGTGAACACACTGATGTATGAATAACCATGTGTGGCATACTATGTTGTGTTAGTGAAAATGTGCAAAGAAGCCCTCACTGACTTGTGGAGAACCCCAGGACATTCTGCCAAGGTGTTGACAGACTCTGAGCTTCCACGTAGTGATTTGGAAAGGAAGGCGCAGCCAGGCTTTCTAGAGGGCCCTGGTTTGGGCCCTCTGATCCAAGCTGTCACGGGGGACAGAAGTCCTAAGGGGCTGATCACATCTGCCCTCCCCTTGCTGCTCCTTGACAGGCTTTGCAGGAAGTGAGCAGGAGAAACCCCGCAAGCTGGAAGGAGGAGGAGAGTAGTGGGAGGAAGGGAAGACAGAGGAAGGTCCTCCTTCAAGGTCACCTCTATGAGATTCGAGATCCAGGAAGTAGAGGGGAGGTGGGATGCTGCAGGCCAGGAGGCCACCAGGCCAAGCACGGCTCGAGAGCACGTGGGACAGTGCACGGCCACACCTGAGACAGCCCCGCATTTCCGCGTGTCTCAGAGCCAGGCCTGCTAACAACCAGCTCAAATTGGCTGATTTTCCCACATTTGTCAGGGCGCCAGCTGCACGGGCTCAGCTGAGCATCTGCGGAAAGGAAAGCAGAGGACCAGAGGAGAGAAGCTTTCAAGTCATTATTCTGATTCATTTCCCTATTCTCTGCCCCACCCCTCCCAGTCTCCAGTGCCTCTTTCTTCTTCTTCTTTTTTTAACAAATCTTTTTATAACAATCTTTCCCTTCATGTGGCGAGAGCCTTTGGCATCCTCCCAGTGACCTGTCTGCAGGGAGACACTCCTCCGTGATTATTAGGCCTTTGTTACACCACTTCCTGGTTTGCTTCTCTTTCTCTCCCTTGTAAAGCCTATGGCCCTTGACATCCCAGTGCCCCCACGGAATAACCACACTTGCTAAAAGGAAGGGCCTTCAAAAGGGTGCTAGCGTTGGATTCCTCCAGGAGCCGAGAGAGTCCCCCAGGCCTGTGGTTGCAGTGGGCTTTGGCGTGGAAGGACCCAAAATTAGACATGGGCCCAGATATCTCCACGCTGGTCACAGCCTCACCCCCACTTCTTTCTAGCACTTCCACCCTGTTCTTGGCCTCCTGCATTTTCATATCCCATTGCAACATTCCTGGGCTGCCATGATGTGGATGTCGGGCGGCAGTGTGAGATTCTTCATTGTCAGATACCCCTGAAAGGATGCGATAGGTGAAAGCCCAAGGAGGCAAGAGAGCAAGAGATGGGCATGAGACAGACCAAAGGGCCTGGAATGCCCTTGTCCTGGGGCTTGTGACATGGCTGTCAAAAGACAGAAAATAGACTTTGATTAATTCTGCTTGAGAGAGGAGATACAGTTTTATTTGTGCAAACAACTGGTTAGATTTATCCCGTCTGCTGTGCACTGAATGTGTACCCTACAAAAGCATGTGTTGGAAAAGGGACCCTGAACACAACGGTGTTGGGGTTGGGACCCTTATGAGTAATAAATAAATGGATGGCATTAGCTCAGGAGTGGGATCGATAACAGGATGAGTTTGGTCCGGTCCTCTTGCTGTTTCTGGCCTGTGTCCCTTCCCTTCATGGTGTCATGCAGTGCCAGGGCCTGTGCTGGATGCAGCCCCTCCATCCTGAACCTCCCAGCCTACAGGACCATGGGCCAAATAGATGTTACCCAGGCCATGTTATTTTGTCATAGCTGTGGGAAGCAGACTCAGTGACCGTCCTTTGAGAGAACACTTGCCATAGGGTATCTCAGTGGCAGCCCTGCAGTTGAGGGGACTCACTAAACCCACAAGTGTGTGTCACTCAGGAATCTTCAGAACCTGTAAAGAAAGCATGGGTGGCTTTGGGCCTTCCCCGTCAGGATTTGTGCTGTCCAGTTCTGCTGTCTTTGTTTTGAGATCTGTAAATGCCGCACAAGTTAGATAAACATGTTTAGTTGACCTCTGCCTCTAAGGAGGATTTTAGAAACAAACCTGTTTGTCCAGTTCTAAACTTGGACAAGACCCTGGCCTTTCATTTGCCCTCTCATTGATTTCCTGGTTGACTCACAGTGTTACCAAGCAGCTCTGGTGGGATTACAGCAAGTGAAGGTAACTCAAAGGTCTTGTTTCCTCTCTCATGGGCTTTAGGGTTTTTTTAAAGATATAGATTGTATTTTATTTCCTTTTGAAAATTATATGCCTAGGGGAACATTGTGGGGAGAAAATATTTATCCATTTTTGTTTTGGCTTACAGGGACCTCTTCCCCTTCATTGTGTCTATTCACACCTACCAGCAGGGCTGTTTCTGAGCATCTATTTAAGAATACTCAACGTTCTTCGTGATGATTTGAAAAATATTGAAATTAAGGGCCTAGAAAAAAGGATTAGACTGGGTTGAGTGAGAGTTAAATGGGATGTTTTTTGTAATCTCAAGTCTGTAACACTGAAGCTAGTTCCTAGCTCTGTAAGTTATTTAGTCAATGTGCATGAGAGAGCCTCAATGGCTTCTTCACAATAGTGTGACAGTTAATGAGATCCTAGGTCCAAAGTGCTTGATAGCATAGAATCCTTAGGATATAGTCCATGCTAGAAGAATGCACAGACTGAGAGGCTGTTCAGACGCTTGCAATGTGCTTTTTCCGACTTGGAAAACTTACCGCTATCTATGTAAGAGCTGAGCTTCACGTAAGAAGAATGGCGGGGAGCCAGCAGCTACCTACATGGTTATGTAATTCACACCCAGAGGAACAAAGTGTTAAAAAGGGATTGAGCAAAATCTCCTGCCTTCCCCTTCCGATCTGGCCATACCTTGGAGGGAGGTACAGATGCCCTGTTTCAGAACCAGTTGTGTCTGCCGAAGCACAGAAAGGTTTTGTGTTCTGTTTTGGTGTTTGGACCCAAGAAAGACTTTTCCTATACACAGGAAAAGTACATATAGGACAGTGCTTTGAGTACGAGCTAGGTCTTCAAACCAGCCCAACCTAGACTCCTTTCTTCGGCATAGCTGGGTGTCTGACTTCCTTAGCATCTACAGAATTACTCTTGCGGAATCGTACATTCTGATTTCAGATACCCTTCATTCTCCCCCAGCTCATCAGCCTGTGAGAGTGGCTATGCGGCAAATTCCATGGTGTCAAAGGCTCTGACTATGGGACACAGGCCAAGAACAGACTAGCAGCTGTGAGTGGAGATCAGCTTGGACCCCCCAGTGACTAGGGCAGCAGGAAGGAGAACAGGGTGGTCCTCTGTAGGTCTAGGCGTGATTCTCAGCTCTAACTGGGGGCAAAGAATTCCTACCCACAGGGAATAGGAAGATCTGATCTGGACTTTTCTTTGTACCTGTTGTTGTTATTATTATTGTACTGGGAATCGAACTCAGGACCTTGTGCTTGCCAGGCAGGCGCTGTGCTTCCGAGCTATATCCCTGGCTGGGTTTCCATTCTTATATACGAGTCACCCATACATTGAATGTGTATTGTGTCTGCCTGAGCTGTATGTTGTATCCACATGAGCTGTAAAGGCAAATTTGTAATATGCGGGCGGGGTAGACCTTTTGTCTACAAGATCTCTCTCTCTCTCTCTCTCTCTCTCTCTCTCTCTCTCTCTCTCTCTCTCTCTCTCTCTCTGTGAATACCATTGCTTCCGAATCCCCAGAGCAGTGACATCAGCATGTCCTGGGGACCTTTAGGAATGCAAAAGGTAGAACTTCACCCTGGACCTCCGAGTTGGAAAGTGGCAATGGAGTCTAGCCCCCCCCCAGGGAAGCTGGTGGCTGCCACAGTCCTAGGATTGCTGGCTTAAGCAATAACTGGGATTCTTGTGTATGCTGCAGTCTTGGGGGAAGGGATGCCTGCAGGAAGTGAGATGAGGAAAGTCTCATGAACAAAGTGAGACTCAGCTCAGTGAATGTTTATGGTTTGTGCTGGGAACTGACTTTCCAGTGCACTGTGGCCAGATAAAATACAGGAGTCCCAGCTGACTGTGAATTTTAGACAAAAAAGGAATAGGTTTTTGGCATAAGCATGCCCCATTTTTTATATGTGCTTTTTTGTTTGCTTGTTTGTAGCAGTACTGCAGTATACAGCCAGAGGCTGGGGCTGTATCCCCAGCCCTTTTTATTTCTTTGAGACAGGGTCTTGCTAAGTGGCCCAAGCTGGCCTTCACCTTGCTATCCTCCTGCCTTAGCCCCCTGAGTAGCTGGGGTTGTAGCCACCACACCTGGCTATACCCTTGGGTTTTACTTGCTAAATCTGGCAACACTATCTGAAGGTAAAATTGGATCAGGTAGAAACTTAACGGATTCCATCTTATGCAGGTGATGAAAGTTCACATCAACAGCATTAAATCTTGTTAATATTAGGTATTCCTTAATGTATTAAAAGGGTACTTTACCCATGAGATACTTTCTTGAAAATCTATAACCTTATTCAAGTCATCAGAAGACATCAGACAGATCCTAAGTGTCAAAGTTGTGAAAGACAAGCAAAGACTGACAGATGTCAAGATTGGGGGAATAAATGAGATTTGACTAATTAAATGCAATGTAAGATTCCGGATGGGACCTTGGAATGCAAAAATGCATTCGTGGAAATGAATATGAAAATATAAACAAAGGCTACAGTTACCAGTAATGTACTAATGTTGGTTTCTTTATTTTAAGAAATGTACCTTGGTTGTGTGATGCAAACATCAGGTGAATGCCATGTGGCAACTCTGTGCTGTCTTCACAAGTTGTTTCAAACTGAAAAGTGCTTTTAAACATTGGACTGGGTATTCTTCAGCATTGCTAGGAGTACCACCTTCCTTTGTGTTCTGTGGAAACAACAAAGCATGTTACTCCAATGTGAAACACATGGCATATGCCTCATGCAGACTGCAGGGGACCAGAGGATTGCAGTGACTTTAAACATGTCTTGGGTAAATGTCATCTTCATCCATGCATGTAGAGTGCGTCTTGCCCAAACAGTGATGGGCGTCCATGTTTATGGTTATGGCTCTTCACCCTAAGGAGGCAATGGCGAGCCTATGACACATGTGTTAATGTGTTCTTCTTTTAAGACAAAAGATACTAATGTAGAGATGTTTTTTCCAAACTAAAACCTCAACATTTGGGTTTCATTGCAGTATTGGCATTTTGTGGAAAATAAGTGAGTGCAGTTTGGCATTTGGTCTCTAAAAGGTTCACCATCACTGTCCTAGAGCTAACTGAGATAGGTTATTGGGTAGAAGGTGGGGTTTGGGATAGGACAGAGGCGTAAGGTACGATTGCTGCACAGGGGCTTCTCATAGCACCTGGGTGGTTCCAGGAAGATTATGTTGTGTTCTCAGTGTATAGTGTTGTCTGCAGAGCGTGGGCTATGTGAATCCATGAGCATGACGATGCCACAGTAGCTTTTCAACTAAAGAAGGTTTTCCTGCAGCATGCACATGCAGATGGTTGACCAATTTGTTCTGGAATTGGTGGCTTCAGATCAAACCTCCTGGTAGGGTCTCTATTTGCAAGCATTTGGAGCCAGACTGCTGATTTTTTCCCCATTCTCCATTCAATGGCCTCTGGGTTGTCTTGTGTAGGGAGTGTGTATTGTATTAAATTAGACGTCCTCACACTGAAGGGATGGTGGTTCCTTTTTCCTAGAAGCTGAAATGCTCAGAGCTTCTGGCTATAACAAAAGACCTAAGGGTCACAATTAGCTCTTGTCTGGCGCTTGGGTTGACTTGCTCAAAGCTCAGTTCTTTAATCAGAAATGAACATGCGGCTCTTCGGAATCTATTTCCATCAAATCTTCCCTTCCTCCCCTTCCCTAGGTCCCAAACCTACAGATGAGCTCTGTCCCATTTCCCGCAGCAGGAAGCTGTTCTCCTTTATTTGAAACTTTACTGTTTATTAATGCGGTCATGTTTAAATGCAGTTATAGTACTTGGGACATTCTTATGCCGGCTCTTCTTCACTTGACAGCATTTCACATCTGCTGCTCTTTACAGCCAAAGGTGATTTTCTTTACTCTCTTACCCATAATTCATTTCTTATTTTAGATATTTAGGGTGCTTCTAGCTTTTTACCATTTTAAATGATGTTTATTTTAAAAACTTTACTACTCTTCACTATTGGTCATCTCTTGAGCCATTTTTCTTAAGGAAAACGCATAGGTGTAGTGTTACTGGGACACAGAAACTCAAAGCTGTCAGGACTTGTGAGGTATATTATTTAACTTAGGGTTTGTGTGTGTGAAATGGCACAGAACACCTTTTCCTAGCTTCCCTAGTCCCAGACCTATCACTTTCTTAAAAACCCACCTGAGACGTCCACCACCCAGCCTACAGTTTGCAAGCACGTCCCACTGTGGTGGATTGACAAGTGATGGTCAACTTGTAACTCCCAGCTGAACTTAGCCAGCACGGTGCTGGATGTGGCAGGCCCACCTGAGGACTGTTGCCAGCAGCATAAGAGGCAGAACTGGAGAAGATGAGAGGCTGTTGTGAGGCTGGGAGAAGCTGTTTTAGAAGCTGTTGGGTGCTATTAGAAGCTATAAGGAGCTGTTGGTTCTCTTGGAGGACCTTGTCATTGCTGGCTTTCCTGATGAACTCAGCTATTATCATTTGAGGAGCTCAGAACCTTGTCACTGAGAATAGCTTTGGTTCACTTTGGGGGAGCTCTGATCCTCACTTTGAGCATCACTTTCTGGCTCCAGAGGAAAAGATGGTGCACTGTTCAGTCTCCTGGAGAAGCTTGTCATGTTGGCTTTCCTGATGGGAACTTGGCTTTCCTCATCAGTGGAGGAGCTCAGGACCTCACTGTTGCTGAGGATGGCTGTGGTACTTTTGCGGGGAGCTCTGGTTCTTACTTTGAGCATAGCTTCCTGGCTCCAGTGCAGATCCCTTAGCCTGCTAGCACAGATCCTTCATCCCACTGGCACAGACTTTCTAGCTTCCACCACTGACCTTTGGGCCTTCCCAGTGCAGATCCATGAAACAGGCCTGCATGAGACATTAGCATGGGCTCCAAGCCTCCACTTGGACTTGCGGGAGGCATTGTTATAGACTCTAGGTCTTTAGCTGGACTCATGCAGACATTATCATGGGATCCAGACTGTCACCTAGATTCTTTGGTCATTAGTGTGTGGACAGATTCCCTGCACTTCCTTTATATATGATGCTTTGGGTGATTATTATCAATAATCCTATAAAATATGTGTCCTATATTATATTGTTCCCCTTGTAAAACCCCAAACTACAATAAAATTGGTACCAGGAGTGGGGCCCGAACCCACGCAGACTCTCTGTGCTGTTTGTGTCAGTCATTCATTTAACAGTCTCTGCCTTGCTGATGTTTTCTCCCAGTCTTGCCTAGAAGTGCCATGTTCCATGACACTTGACCCTCTTCTCGGTTGCTCTGAGAAGAAGGCTCAGGTAGTTTTACATCCTGTGGGTAAGTCTTGTTTTCCCAACAGGGTCTGGGGTTTTCCATTCCATTTTTAAAATTTTTACTTTTACAGTAAAGCATCCAGTGTATGTTTCTTTCTGATTAAGAACTGAGCTATGATCCAATGAAACAGCACCACAAAGATGCTAAGTCTGATACTGAGGCCTTTGGTTGTGGCCAGGGCCTCTGAGCCACTTAGCTTCTAGGTAAGAAAGCCACAGTGATCCTTATGGTCCTTTCTTGCTGTGCCAGAAAATGCAGAGGCCACTGACAGGAAGACAGAGATTAAAACTGTAGAGGCAGTTAAAACGCGTAAGCTTGGGCTCTTGCTAATTTGCCAAGCAGTCATTTTATATCTTAATAAACACAACAGTAAGAATCAGCTGGGACTGGTGATGTGGAGAACAGTTTTACTTGAGGATATGTCACTTACTTTAGCTTCATAGATCTGAAGTTTATGGTGTGATTCAATCTGCATCGTGTCTTGAGAGCCCATGTAACCCCTTTTTGAGGTCTACTCCTCAGCATCTTCAAGTAGCAAGTGCATAGTAAGGTAACAAAAGTCATTTTGTTTTCTGTGAGCTTGGAAAATGTCCTGCTGCTGCAGGTGTGGGTGTTGGGTACAGGAAGGTGGATGGAAGCAACTTCACATTTGGATACATGTATGTTGCGCACACTTTAAGTTGTCTGCTGCCTCATCTAAAAGCACCCAAAGTTCCTCTAGAATTCACCCTCTTGCCTGTTTCCTTTCTTGACACAAATTCAGGATGAAGGTGTTAGCTGTTTAATCAGCCTGTTCTTATCCAGGAATAATTGAAATGAAGGAATTACACCATTTCCTAATAGTGTGTTGGACTCCTGATTCTATTTTTTTTTTTTCACAATTTGCTACAAAGAACACAGGACTAGAAATTTACTGAGCTTCAGCTTCTCAATGATTGAGTTACTGGCCTATGATAATGTGAGACAAGCATAATTGTATCTTAAAACAATGGCTAATAAAAAAAAAGGAAGTCACACACAAGCCCTCCTAATTCCAAAGTATCCTAACACTTTTATACTATTAATTGTCAAATTAAAATTTCATTTATTATCTCATTAAGCCTTCTGAGTACATAAACTCTGCATTAAGGCATAAATGGAGCTTTTTAAAAGAAAAGTTACATTTGATCCAACAAGATAAAGTCTGTTGGTATTGATTTGCCTGGGAAACAAAAAGCTCAGATCTCAGCATGAGCCAAATGAAACTACCGGATGCATGCGTTCAAATTAGTGCCATTAATCATATGACCTCCAGGTGTTTAAGTTGAGGTTAGGAGGTAGCAGTCTTTTACAAAAAGACTTATTCAGTGAATTTTTAGCCAAAGAAGGTCTAGGTGTAGCAGAAAGACTGTGGGATTGTGGACTGTGTGACCTGGGTTCAAATGCTAGGTACAGGGCCCTCAGCAGGTCTCTACCTCTCTCAGCTTCAGTTTCCACATATGAAAGCAGAAATTATATTGCTAGGTATGAGCCCAAGACAAATGAAAACATATGTTCACACAGAAACTTGTATGAGTATGGGCCAAGAAAGGAAACAGGCAAGAGGGTGAATTCTTCAGGAACTTTGGGTGCTTTTAGATGAGGCAGCAGACAACTGAAAGTGTGCGCAACATACGTGTATCCAGATGTGAAGGTGCTTCCATCCAACACCCAGACCTGCAGCAGCAGAAAGTTTTCCAAGCTCAGAGTCTACAGCAGCATTATTTAAAGTGGCCCCAAAGTAGAAATGATTCAAATGTCCATTATCTAGTAAGTGGGAATCGTTGTGGCCTGTGATTTCTCTGTGCAATGGGATATTTTACATCCCTAAAAAGCAGCAAAGTGCTGACATATTACAGCTTAGATGAACTTCAAAATATCATGTTAAATGAAAGAAGAAGCCATACACGAAAGCTAACGTAGTGTGATTTCTTTTATGTGATATGTCCAGAGTATTGCAAATCCATACCAACATAAAGCAGATTCATGGTTACCAGGAGAAAGGGGAGAAGAGAATGAGGGTGGGGTGCTTTCCTGAGGTGATAAAAATGTTTTGGAGCTAGAAAGGAGTGGCGATTGCATAATCACACAAACGCCCTCTGTGTCGCTTGATTGTGCATTTTTAAATGCCTAGTTGTGTGTGCAGAGAATTTCACCTCCATAGAAATAACATGAAATCAGAATACCTTTCCCTGCAGTTATTAGGATTAATCCAAGAAGACGTGTACACAGCGGCCACTCCAAACATACCCTTCCCTTTCTTTATTCTACCTTTACTTCTCACTGTCCTTTGCTTCTCAGGATGATCCCTTCTTCCCATGGTTAGGAGAGGAAAGCGAAGGAGAGCATACTGTTTTCAAATGAAAAGTGAGGGGCAGTGGCCAGAAAAGGTTGCAAGTAGCAATTTCTGCGCATCTGGAGCGAACAGGTCTCCCCCAGCCCTTACGATCCTGGAGTCTGTTGAGCCACGTTGTGTACCTTGTGGAATATTCTGGGTTGCCTTTAAACACACAGGGCTTTGCAGGGATGGGAATAGATGGAGACAGGACCAGGGCACTTCAGCCAGAGCAGGCATTCGCCCAGGAAGCAGTAAGTCATACTTGTAATAGTTTAGCAACAGAGGATTTGCCATGGTCGATGATCCGTTTGTCAGCCAGGCAAGTGTTCTGCCTTTGGCAATGACTTTTATGTATTCTGTCCGATGGAAGCAAAACAGCAGAACAACAAAAATCCCCAAAGAGTACACTCACTTGTTGAAAAATAGGCATTTCCTGGGCCGAATAAAGGTAACTGCCTTCTGACCTGCGAGGTGATCTGTTCATTTCCAGAAGCATCAGCTGTGACTCCCCCGCTATTTGCAAGCTATGGCTGATTGCAGCTATGTGCACGTCTGATTTGCCATCCCAAAAAGAATTAGTATTTCTACCAGTTTCTGGGAGGAGGTAATCTGTCACTGGCCCTGTGAATCCTCCCTCTCCTAACTCTCCTTCCAACTTCACTTGACCTGCTTGGCGGTTCTGTTTTCTCTCTTGTTGCTGCCCTTCCCACTTAGTTCCCCTGTGCAGTATGGTCTGCCAGCTTCCTGTGCCCTGAGAATTGTAGAGCTTTGCACTCGTGTTCAACACGCTGGCAAAAATGGAAGCCAAGCTGGTGGGGATTAGCACACGTTAGGAGGTATGAAACAGCAGGCCGAGACACCTTGAAGAGAAATGGGACATTTAACTAAGGCTCTGAGCAGAATCCTGCTAGTCTGTTGAGCAGTGATTGCATTTGAGGGCTTCTGAGTAAAGAGGACTTGCAGAGTGCTAGGTCCTTGATGTGTGGCTTGCGGCAAGTATCTTATAGTTCTGGGTCTTGGGGTCTGTGCGAGAGCAGTCTCCTCAGAGGCCCTTGGAGTCCCTGTCACAAGCAGACATTCCACATGTGGACACTCAGCATAAATGCATACTGGTTTAAAGATGTGGGGTTACTTCACGGCCCTCAAGGATTCTGAGGGAGACAACTTATGAACCCCTAAAATATTGGACAGATCATACAGTTCCTAAAGGATGTTCCAATTGTGCTTTTATTACCCATGGGAAAAAGGTACCAGTAGGTGGCTGCAATAATAAATGTTATAACATCATTTCCAAGCACTTCTGCTTCTCATGATGAGCCCACATTTTATGATGAAGAATCCATGACTCAGAGTTTAGGTCATTTGCCCACTTCTGGGCTGGTCAACCTGGAAGACCACATTTTTCCCACCACCACCAACTGTTTTCAGTGGCAGGGTTTGAGCTGGACCTTGAAGAATGAGATGATGTGGACAGACTGTGAGTCTGTCTTGGACAATTGGGTGGGCCATCTTCCAGGCACAGAGGAGCAGCTGGAACTGAGCCAGGGAGGTGAGAATTACATTGCCCAACAACAGTCAGGAAGCCATAGTCTATGCGGAGTGGGACAAAATAATGGGGCACCACAACCCGGCGTCTTTAGTCTTGAAATCTGCTCCAAGCGAGCCATTTCCCCAGCTAACTACAGCATGCTGCCGGCATCATCCAGCCCCTTTTTACGGGATTACAGGTCTCTGTGGAGAGGCTGGTTTAGCCTTCACTGAAAAAAAAAGCATTTGCCATTTGTGAGCACCAGGACCGGCTGAATCCAAAGCGCCTTAATCACCTGGCCTGAGGATTGTGCTAAATCAAAGTCTCAGCGATCTTAAGCTGTTCTATGTCCCCTTAAACTGAGACAGGACAGATATTGCAGGGAAAACTGGAAACTGGTCAGTGCTTATGCAACCCTGCTGGCTCAACCAGACCTCCGTGCAGCCGGCTTTGAGACAGTTGTGCTGCAGTTAGAGACAGACGCGGGTGAATAACAATAACCACAGCATGTGATGTGCTTTATGATCTAAGCCTTTTAAAGACTTGGGGTTTGTGTGTCTGGGCGATGTGTACCTGAATGGGGGCCTTCCTCCTGCCCCAACAGCCTTTTGTCAGCAAGAAGCCCAAGTCTGAAGCTTCAGTAACCAGGGACGATCAACCAGTTCCTGACCAGCCAGCTTCCTTCTCTGTCACGACTTGCCACGGTCACTCAGGACTTTTCTAGTGATGCAGAAGTAGCCTGAAGTTGTTCAGGAAATTGATGAGCGAGTACACAGCAAGCGTGCTGTGGCTAACGTTAGTAAGAGAACATCTCAAAGGGAGGTGCAGCAGGTTAGACATCAGGTCGTTCTGCTGCCTTTCAACCAGACCAGGCTGCTGTGTTTGGGCCCCACGTACTTTTGTTCTGCTAAGAGACCTCCAGAGAACTTCAGCTTCCAATCGCCTGGAATTAGACTTCGATTAGTCCTGGTGCTTTCCAGTTCCCACAGTTTCAATACTGAAGAGGTTTTAATTTAAAGCTCTACCTAAATGCTTGATTTTGGAGAACTCCTGGATTTAAATAAAGCATTTCAAGCTGAGCTCTTTGCCTGGCCTTGGCACAAGACTCATTTCTCATATACAGCGAAAACAGACCTTTGCTCATTTCCAAACAGAATTATGACTTTTGAAAATATAGGTGCGAATGCTTAAGAAAGATTTCAATTTTTTCCATTTGGGTCAGATATTCTGATTACTTTTAGTGCCAAATATTTTAACTTAGCTCTTCTTTCCCTTAAATAGGAGAAAGTCTTTCCTTCTAATTTTAAAAATGCAAAGACAATGTATATTTTCTCTTTTGCTCGCAGATACTAGTGATCACGCTATATAACTTCTATTTCTCTTCCTTAAGGAACACGAAGGGGCTGGAGGTATAGCTCAGTGGTGTAAGTGCTTGCCTGCTAAGCACTAAGGCCCTGAGTTCGATCCCCGGTCCCGAAAAAAAAAAAAAAGGAACACGAAGGTATAGGAGGAAATTAAGAGTTTTAAATCTACTTTTCTAATCTCATTCATCATAATGGAAAGAGATCCCTGTATTCAGACCAGACAAATGTAAACCTTACAGCAGTTCACACATATTTCATTTCCCACCTTCAGGAAACTTGATCCTGGGGTTCTCCTCCCTTCTTCACCTATGATTTATAGCCATACTGAGACCCCACCTATTTCATAAGTCACACCCAGACACTCCACTACAAAGTGATCTTTCTGTCCTTTGAAATTCAAATAGCAAATGTTTCCCAAAGCTTTCGCTTCACAAACCAAATAGCGTAGGTTACCTAAACTCACACTTCTCAGACCGTCTATGGTGAAGGACCAGTTCTTCCTCCTGCCTCACCTTGAATTCATTGCTTTTTTTTTTTATTTTAGAAAGGTCAAAAGGAATTATCAGAAAGAAGAAATAAGAAAAAATTGTACACAATGCAAAGCCCAGATTTATTACTGTTATTATCATCAACCTCAGCAAAAATGCTGATTTTGAAAGGGTGTCTCCATTGTGATAAGTGCTGTAAGTTTCTAAATTTTACTCCCAGTTTTTCTAGTTATTTTTTCTCAAGCCAGTAATGCCAGCTGGTAAAGCAGCTCTGGTCCTTGGATTGTGCTTTGGGTCGCACTGGTTGTTATACGCAAGGTCTTGCTCTCTTTGCATAACTTATTTTTCTCTGCAGTATAAACTGCTGGTGGATAAATGGCAGTGTGTACTTCTCTCCACATTCTCCCACAACCTACGAAGACTCCTGAGTGACTGACCGTCAGTAGCGAGTACACTGATAATGATGACATTAGTTTTTTAAATAGTGAAAATAATTGTTGGCAATGGTACCTGTTTTACTCCTGTTCTTTTTTTTAACACAACACAAATATCCCTAGGAAGCACCCTTCTTCAACTTTTACTAGTATTATACACAACACTCAGTTGTTTAAATCTATGTTTAAGGAGGCTGTAATTTTTTAAATCTAAAAAGTGGGAGCTTTTTTATTATCTTGTTCAATTAAGATGCTATGTTTTCATATAAAGTGAATCAGAAAAAGAACAGCTTTTATCTCCTTACTTGAGCCTGTTCTCTGTGCCTTAGTTCCTTTCCAGATAACAGGTGAACAGTGGTAAGTTTTCTTATTGTCCCCCATGTGTTTGAGGAATGTTTGGGAATAAAAATACAACAGGGTTACAAATTTGCTGTGTAATATACAAATAGAAAATTATGAATTCTGCTTCTTTCCCAGAAATCCCCATTCCTGGTTGCCTTTTCTCTAGGCAAAGAACCACAAAGGTAGCAGGCTTTCCATGGGACCCAGGAAAATAGTAGATGCTTCACCTTAATGATGGGGGGAAGTAAAACAGCAAGCGAATGGTAGAGTGGGAATTACAAAATCTACCCTTCCATCAGAGAAAAAAAAAATGCAACGACAATTATCCGAGACAACTTTTTGAAATTCTGGAATCTAAGCAAAGGTAATCTAGGAGCATTTATTTTAAAAAACAGCCATTCATAATACAAATTCTGTGGTGTTATAACTTACCCAGATCCTGCTCTCTACTCCCCAGTTCAGCAATAGCCTTGAAATTAACAGGCAACATTCCTTCCCAGTGCAGGTATCTGAGGGAGCAACCTGGATCTTATTCGTAAGCAATTGTTGTCTGCTCTGTCTGGTGCCTGTCTTAAGACCCTCTCAGAAGGCATGCTTTATCTCTCCTAAGAACTTGCCTATTGCTAAGGGGTTTCCCAGGGAGCATAATTTAAAGTACATGTAGGCAGGTATTTTCATCTCTGCTATCTGAAGCAATAGAAAACATTTGTACCAAACTATAGATGAATCAAAAAAATTTAGGAGAAAAGGCTGGAGAATGATATACTGTGAAGAACAGGTATTTTGAGAAGTTTCTACACATTCTTGGTAGCCAGAATATTCGTAAGACTAGGGCTGTCCACATACTCAGGAAGTACACAAGGAAAGTCTTTCTGTCTTACCTCTGGATGGCTACCAGGCCATGCCTAACCATGAGGCACATGCAGAGAAGTAAACTACCTGGACAAGAGTAAAAGTTGCACCTCACCATGTGTACAGAGCCCCTTTGTGTAGGAGTGGATGACTTATTGTTTCAAGGTGTTAAAGGAAATCTCTCATAGTAGTTGGCCATTAAGCTAACCAAGGAGTTTTAGTGGCCATACACACCGAGGGCCAAAGATTTTAGGAGAGTAGTTCCCCAAAGTCAATGAACAAATTACAACTACAACAAGATGCAACAATGGCAAACCCTGAAGAAAGGGAAGAATCTGATTTTCAGAGTTGTCACATTATGGTATTAAAAATACCCATTTTCCAACAAAAACTTATAAGTCATGTAAAAAACTTAGCATACTAAGAAAAAAAGTCAAGCAATTATGTCCCAGGAGCCAAATTGTTTGATTTACTAAACAAAGTAACTTAGGTACAGGCATGCATTGGTTCATAAACTTAATTTATTCTATGATTCTGGAAAAAATAGCTGTGTTTTTGTTCATGGGCAAAGATGGCTGTGGTCACGTTCCTGACCTGATGAAGAGTTCATGAACAAAAACAAAATGGTGTCAAAGGCTTCTGTTTGCAAACCAAAATGTTTGCCAACAAAAGCATTCATGAGCTGAGGTACTACTATATTTTAAATATGTTCAAGAAGCTGAAGGAAATCATGTCCAAAGAGATAAAATATGAGAAAAATATCTCACTAATGTATCCCCAAGTATCAATAAAAAAGTTAGAAATTATGAAAAGGAACCATATAGCAACTATAGAAGTGAAAAATACACTAATTGAAATAAAGATTCATTAAAGAAGCTCAGCAGTCTCCTTGAGCAGACTAAGGAAAGAAATAGCAAATGTGATATAAATAAATTAAGATTATGCAATCAAAAGCACAAGAATAAAAAAGCCTAAGGAAAAATTACAAAGGTTAAGAACACAGAGATCATTAAGCATATCAACATATAGTAATATCTCTGTTCATGAATGTTTTTATTCACAAATAATTTTAGTTTTCAAACGGAAGTGTTTGGCATAATTTGCTTCCATTTGCAAACTGCATCGTGTGACTAACAGGACTACAACCATCTTCCCCAGAAGAGTGGAACAAGTTAAATTTGTGAACTGAGATACCACTGCATTCATAGAGTTCCAAAAGGAAAGAAGAGAAAGAAAAAGAAAGATTATTCAAAGAAATAACAGCAAAACTTCCCAAATTTGATAAGAAATGCCAGTGAACAAGTGAGAAAAACTCAGAGACCCACTGAGTCATCTTAATTAAACTGTTGAAAACCAAAGATGGGATCTCTTAAAAGCAGCAAAAACTAAACTGACGTAAGAGTTCCTCAGTAAAATTGACAGCTGATTTTCATGATAACTGTGATCAAAGGCAATGAGATGCTATGTAAAGTCCTAAATTAGAAATACTGTCAACCTGGACTTTTATACCTGGCAAAACTATCCTTCAAAACTGAAAGACAAATTAAGAAATTATAAGAGAAAATAAGACAGTTTGTCACTAGGAGACATAACCTACATTTTTAAAAAATTGAAAGGTTATAAAAAGATACAACAACTGATAGCAAGACAATGAACTGGATAACTGACATGTAAGGAACAAATTTCAAGAAACACACCAGCTATCAAAGCTGACTCGGAAAGAAATGTAATATTTAAATAGACTTATAACAAATAAATACATTGATTTCACAATCAACAAACTTTCCACAAAGAAGGTCCAGGATGATATGACTTTACCAATGAAGTGTACCAAACATTTAAGGAAAAATTAGCGCCAATCCTTCTAAAAATATAAAAGGAAAGAGCATTTTAGCTCATTCTATAAAGTCAGTATTATCCTGATATCTAAAGCAGACAAAGATATCACAGCAAGAAAAAGCTATAAACCAATATCTCTTATGAATATAGAAGCAAAAGTTCTCAAGTAAATGCCAAAAAAAAAAAAAAAGTCTATTAGCATATTGAAAGGATTGGACTCTATAGCGAAGTAGAATTTATCCCAAGGAAACAGCATTGGGTCAATGTATGAAAATCAACTTAATGTAATGAACTATATTAATAGAATAAAGAAGGAAACCTACATGACTATCTCAATAGATTAAAAAAAGGCATTTGATCAAATTCAACATCGTTTCATGATTTTAAAAAATCTAATAAACTGGAAGCAGACACATCCTCAACCTGATAAAGGGTATCTGTGAAAAACGCAGGCCTAGCATCATACTTAATTCTTAAAGACTAAAAGCCTTCCTGTAGTCTCAAAATCAAGATATGGTTGTCTCCTCTCAGCACTTCTATTCAACTCTGTACTGGAAATTTTAGCCAGCACAGGTAGGTGCAAAAGAGAGAAATGAGGATCAATATGAAGCCAAACTGGAAAGGAGAAGTTAAAACTCTTTTAACAGATGATGCAACTTTTGGAAACCCTAAAGCGTGTTCACGCATGCACATGCACACACACAGATGCGCACGCGCGCGCACACACACACACACACACACACACACTAAGATTAATTATTGAGCTCAACAAAGTTGCTTGATGCAAGGTAAATATCCAAATATCCGTTAGTTTCTTTATATTTTTAATGAAGAATCAAAAGTGTATAATAGCATAAAAATAATAAAACAGTGATTTAATCGCTGAAGTGAAAGCTCAATACATTGAAAACTACAAAAGTGTTCTGAAAGAAATTATACGTTAGTAGGTTGTAAGACTTAATATTATTATCATAGTAATACTCTCCAAATAGACGTACTGTATAGGTTTAATGCAAAGCCCCGTAGGTTTCACCTGCTATTTGCAGAAATGAACAAGTTGATCCTAAAATTCATATGGAAACAAAAGACACACTGAACAGTTCTTAGAATAAAAAGCAGGGTTAATAGAATTACATCCTGACTGCGAAACTATAGTAACCGTTACAGGGACAACTGGATAGCCACACACAAAAGAACGAAGGTGGATTCCTAGCTGACATGATGCACACGAAGTTAACTCAGAGATGGATGAAGGAGTTAAGTGTAAAAGCTAAAACTAAAAAACTCTTCAGGGGAGACGTGATGAACTTTTATGACTTCGGTCAGGTACTGTTTTTTTGACTCTGACCCCGAAAGCACAGCAATGCAAGAAAAAAATTAATGAAACGGATGCCATCAAATTTAAAATTTTTTGCATGCCAATGGACATCAAGAGAATAAGAAACGGTCCACAGAATAAAATATTTTAAAATCGTGTAACTCATGAGGGACCGGCAGGTACGCCATACAAGAATTACTACAATTCAACAAAAATAATTGAATTAAAAATACACTGAACATTTTTCCAAATAAGCTATGCAGAGAGCTTCTATGGAAAGATGTGCATGAAGGAGAACATGAAAAATGTTCCATCGTTCTTTCCTGAGGGAAATGCAAATCAAAACCACAGTGAGACGCCACTTCACATCCACAAGGTTGGCAGTATTGATACTGGTAATGATGGAAGTAACAGAAATGACACAGCATGTGCAGTAAGTGAATTTTAGAGTCTTTTTGTGTGTGTGTGTGGTACTGGGGATCGAACTCAGGACCTTGCACTTGCCAGACAGGTGCTTATGCTATTGAGCTATATCCCCAGCCAGCATGTGCAGTCAGTAAACCCTCATACGTTGCCAGTGGGAATGAGTTATGCTCTAGCTCCTGTGGAAAACAGTTTGGCAATACTATACTTCAAAAATCAAATACTGAGTTATCCCTTGACTCAGCAATTTCACTCATACGTATGCACACCCAACAGAATTATAGTAGATGAACATTCATGGCAGAAAAACAAAAAAGTAGAAACCACTCTAATGGTGTCAGCTGAAGAGTGGATAAACAGCAGTTGATGTGTGGAATATTATTTGGGTATAAAAAGGGATGAAATACCAATCCATGCTGCAGTGTGTATGAACCTTCGGGATGTCCTATTATAAAAATGTCAGACACAAATGGGCATGTGTTGCATGGTTCCATTTCTATGAAATGTCTGAAAGAGACAGAAAATATATTAGTGGCTGCCAGGGACTAGATGGAAGGGGAGGGAAACCGGAACTGTCTGCCAGCAGCTCTGGGATTTATTTTGGAATTAGACTGTCATGTTCTGGAATTAGTCTTGATGGTCATACAAAATTGTGAACATACTGCAAACTACTGAGTTCTACAGTTTAAAGTGGTTAAGATAGTGAACAGTAAATAGTAAAACCTTTTCTATAGGAAAACATTTTAAGTGAATATATACAATTTGGTGGTAACATAATATTTTATTATTTATGGAGGATGTTTTGCTAAGCTGACAGCTGATATGTGTTATTTTTCTAAAGGCTACAAAATACAGGTTCTTGCCTATATAAACTTGTAACACTAAATGGCATTTACAACCCCTCCCTTCCTGTCCCTCAAACTATATAAAACTTCTATGTTCAAAACTTTCCATCAGTGTGCATTGGGCTTATAGGGCAATCATTTTGTTACTTTATCACTGGTGATTCTATGTTTTTCTATTTTGCTGTTGTTATGTTTGTTTATGTTTTTTATTGTTGTCTCCTTACTTCCAACCAATTTTGAGAACAGCTTAGTGTCAAGCCTCAGCAAACTCTTAGTTCACAGCCCAAATGGACGCTTTTCAGCATGAGGCTGCGTGGAGAAGAGCCCATCTCCAAGGTTCTGAGGTCTGGTCTGGATTTGCCTGGAATTCCTTCATAATCATCTACTCTGACTGCTTTACAAAGAGGACACTGAGGCTCAGAAAGAGTCCAGACCCTTGTAGTCCACGCCTGCTGCCCTTTCATGGCAACTGGTCCTTTATCTTTGTGGACTGACTATGTACTTAGCTCCCATTTTAGTTAGCATGGGAGAGGAGGGGACTCTTTTTAGGGAAAGGTTTCAGAATTGCTAGGTGAGCATCCAGAGGGTTGAGGCATGGTGCCCTGCAGGGCTGTCTGCTACACCTCGGGTTCTAAGGCCCCTCCTGCCAGCCCACAGCTCCTACCCGGCCATGCCCTGTGCCTCATTAGAGAGGTGACATCTGCTGTCTGCCTCCCAGAGCTGGGCTGTGGGCTAACAAGCAGTTGGCATCCAGATAGCGCTTTAAGGAAGAAACACTTGCCTGCATCCTTCCAGCTGCCTGGGCCACGGGATGGGGAGAGGGGACGGTGTTGTGGGCCCCCAGACCCTTGAGATAGCCCCCAGGAAAGCTCACGGACTGCAGATCCTAAGTTGGCTAAGTGGAAACTGCAATGTATGATTGCGTATGTGTGTCTCTGTGCATGTAGCAGCAGTGACAGGCCCGCATTTAAAAATCAGGAGAGGCCATTAGGGGTGCCGTGTTTGCTGTGCCTACCGTGGAGCTGAATCGGTCGCCCAGCCTCGCTCGCCTAGTGATAAAGGAGAGTGCCCCTGAACCAGCATAGTCTGGAAGGGAGAGGGAATCTGCGGAAGGTGGCCCAGATTCCACACTCAAGGCAAACGGGTTCCTCCTGTTCACTTCAGTGCTCTTTGTCCCAAGTTCTGCGGTCACCTTTATCTGTCTCTGAGTTTGCCACACTGGAAACGGACTCCTTCCAGGCCTGTAAGATTGCCCACACCTTGCTTGACAAATCCAGGAAGATGTCACGATGGTTCAGGGACTTGAAGTGCCTGGGAAGGAATGGACAGGGCCACTTGTTGGGAGGAGGACCCCGGGGCTGGGTGTGCCCACTTCTCTCCCCAGCCTCACTGTCAGAGTCTCTGCAGACCTCCCTGTCTCTCTCTACAGTGACCGTTCAGGCTTACGTGCTCCTGCGAGACCCCTCATCCTTGAGCTGCTCCATGCGGTGACTTTTTTGGAGTCCACAGGGCTGCTTCCTCTTTCCATTCTGAGCCCCTTGGCCCTTCTCCCCGTGGTGACACCCCCATCCTCCCTCGCCTCCCTTCCCCTGGGGAAAGCTTAGGCGTGCTCCCTGTGGGGCTCTCTCTGTGGCCTTTCCCTGCTCCCCTGCCTGGGGTGCCCCTCTCCAGCCCACACTGGTCACCAAGTCCAGCCCCATTCTGTGGGGTCCTTGCCCAGGCCTGTCAGCCTTTCCCATCCTGTTTCCAGTGTATACAATGGCCACTTCCTCACTGACTCAAGCCTGATCCATCCCATACTAGCTGCGGGCCCCTCCTGCAGGAAAACATGCCTCTCCCTCCCAGCTGGGGGTGCTGGCTAGAAGCCTGTGGGCTTCCATGTAAGCGGAATGCTTCTGCTACTGACCTGGGGGCTCCTGGGGGCCTTGTTGGGATTTCTCTGTCCGTGTTCACCACCATGCAGGGATTGGTGCCAGCAGGGAGCTCAGCATGTGGGATGAGTAAGGTCTTTAGAGGGACGAAGCTGCTGAAGGAAGTTGTTACATATTTTGGTTTTTCTGGGTGTTTGAGACTTGAATGACTTCCATTCCCACCCTAGGAGGTGGCCATGGCGACTTTGCACCCCTCATGGGAGCAGCAGAGGGGAGAGATGGTTCAAAGTGGACTTTTCCCAGTGGACACTCGAGCCCTCGAGAGGCGAAAGGCTCTAATGAAGGGGTGCTGGTGAAGACAGTGGCTTGGGGTTCAGGGCCAGACCTGGAATCATACTTCCTACCACATACTACACCCGCCCTCCTCACAGCTGGAAGGATGCAATGTAACCCATGTTTAGTAGAGGATACAGGATTAGCGATGGGTGATGCCGTGCTCCTTCTCATGGCCTCCAGGGACCAGTGCAGACTGTGACATCTGCCAGTCATCCCAGGTGGACCACAGCCCTTCTCCAAATGAGCCATCCTCCCCGGCACCTTCCCTGGGGGCCTCACAGAGCAGCGTGCTGATTAATTAGTCAATTAAAAGAGGCTTGAAATGCAGTATCCTGCGAGGCAGGTGTGCATTGGGTACAAAAGGTTTGGCCCAAGCACAAAGGTGACAGTGTGCTAAAAATAAGCCCCATATAAAGTTCCCCATATGAAGTTATCCTCCTCTGTGGGCTAATTGCTAACAGGGCCTCCATGTACCAGTCACCGCAGCCCCATGGCAGGGCCTAATTGGCCAGGCCCGAGGCAGCAGCTCCTGTCTCCAGAGCCCGGTTGCAGAGTGAGTGATTGCAGGAGGCCTGGTCGAGCTGCCAGCAGTTCCCAGACCCTGTGCGCCAAGGTGACTTTTCTCTCTGTTCTTCCCCAGGCCCGGCCCTGACAGCCTCACCTCCTCCCTGTGCCTGGCTACAAGGGTCTGGAGGGCAGCTTCTTTTGTAAGCCGCATAATATTAACAGCTGGGACGTGCTGTCTGTCAGAGGTTACTGCCGTTACATGTTTCAGAGTGAACATTTTTAGTAGAAGGTGAGACAGGAGAACTACTGCAGGCTACGCTTTGAGGATGCACACAGAAATCAGAGCCTTCTCACAGCGGTGGGCAGAGGCTGTCCAGCCACCTGGCTCGACCCTCGCAAACCTTTCTGCTCAGACCAAGCCTGCTGGGTGGCAGGGAAATTGGGCGGGTGGCGGGGAAAAGTCAGTGGCTCCTGAATTGGGACACAGAAGTTTAAAGCCTGCGCATTCACGCAGCTGGGCCACCACAGAGAAGCCACAGTGGGTTCTGGCTGTAACTGCATGAGGAGAGTGAGGCCTCCGGTGGGCCCTGCTCCAGCAGCCCATGCACCGGAGACTGGATAGCCTTTCGTTTCTGGACCTTCCCTTGCGGACCTCTTCCCTCTGCTATTTTCAATGTCCCCAGCTGCGCAGGTAGGTAGGACTCTGTGTCATTCTTACGTCAAGCTGCCCAAAATGTTTCACTTCCTTTTCTAGTTCCAGATTTCTCATGAGTCACTGGATGGGTTAGTGAAGCTGCCTGTGTGTGTGTGTGTGTGTGTGTGTGTGTGTGTGTGTGTGAATTAAAATAGACCCTCATGGGGATTCTTGAGGAAATTACATTTTGGTCAGGTATGCAGGTGTATACTGTGGTCAGAGGGTTGATGATCAAAATAATTGTAATAACAGTAAGAATGACGACTGTTAAGAGACTTGCTCTGTTCCAGGCCTTGTGCTGGGAGATGAAGGTGCTTTACCACATTTAAGGAATATGGTTAGTGTTTCCACTCTACAGATGACAAAACTGAGTTTAGAATGGTGAAATGATTACCTTGGAGTCACATAGCCAGGAAGAACTGGTGTAAAGAGTATGGCAAAGACTCCCAAGAGAAATTCTAGACACTGATTTTAAAGCAGTGAAATACACACACACACACACACACACACACACACACACACACACACTTAGACCTACTCAAAATGACAAGAGAATTTATGCACGTGAATGAATGTCAGACTTCAGTGTCATCGCCTTCTGAGACAAGTCTGCTTGGTTGGGGACAGTCTCCTGGGAGTACTGCATGAGACACACACACACGCGCGCGCACACACACTCATACTCACACTCACACACACGATATTCTTCTATCATAGTCATGGCCAGCTTGCCATCCAGTGGCATTATTCTTCCCGTGTTCACATATCTTTTTACTAGGCTTGGCTCCAAGTGGCTTTTGGCTGTTTCCAATATGCAAATCCAATCAACCCTTACAGGAAAAATTTGCCACCATTCAACTGGTCTCACTGACTATATTTTTCCCATTCTCCCATTGACTTGCAGAATATTTTAGCAGTGAAAACATTTTTATTTCCTACTGGAGTCTTTTAGAGGAGCGTAATTTGTCAGGCCAACGGAAGGGGAGCTTCTGCGTTTGAAGCGTGAATGAGAGGTTCAACCCAGCCTTCTCTGCTACCCCTCTTGTCCTCGTCCTGGACCTGGAGGCCCAGAGGCCAAGGGACCCGCCAGTGTCCAGGGGACCCAGTTTGCAAACTGCCCCAAGCTGGGCTGCCTGGTGGAGAGAAGGCTGGAGCTGGGAGCCCTGCAACCCTCTCCTGGGTTCCAAGCATGTGAGCAAACTCTGCCCGTAAATTGGGAGCACGCTCTTGTCTCTCCCGAATGTTCTTCCTGACTCCTTAGTGAACGCCTCCTCCAGTCTCTAATCCACCATTTCATGTTTGTGGAAGAGCTTTTAAGAGGTTTGCAGAGATGCTTTAAGGAGAGAATAAGAGGGAACTCGTGGCTATAAATAGAAAGGCTACTTTGGAGGTCAAGAACAGTAAAGGGAGACAGAAAACGTGAGGGTGGCGGTGGAATGAGGGAAAGGAGAGCAGGATGTTAAGGAAGATCACACTGGGCGGGAAGCAGGAAGGGAAAAGCGTCACGTGTCTGGATCCCAGTGGAATATTAGCTATCTGCCATGCTCTTCATGTGCCCAGACACCCCTGGCAGTTAGAGCCCTCAGGACTGGGAGGATCTGTGGGAACCCGCAGTGTGCAAGGCCCTGGGGTCCCCAGCAGCAACCTGGGAGGTGGGAAACTCACTGCCTAGTAGGGGACAGACTCACAGACTCCAGATCTAAGAGGGAGTCAGGAAAGGCCCTGATGGAGACACAAGTGGTCAGTCAGAGGCGGTTGGAAGAGGGCCATTTCTATGGCAGTGTCCTCGCTAACGCTAGGTTTTCTCTAACCCCTGCCAAGACGTCCCTTTGAACGTTTGCATGTGGACTTGGGTGAAATGTCGGCCTCCAGAGTTTCTCTTTACCCTTTTTGCTCCTTTCCCTCCTACCGGGTCTTCCTCCCCTTTGAGCAATTTCTTCCCCTTTCACAGTATCTATTGTACCTATTGGGTTTTATTTACTCTTTCAGGTTCTTCCGCTAATTTCCTATCACCTTGTTTTGGAAACTCTGTATTGTTTCTATTGTTTTGTGTTGTTTTGTTTTTGTCTTTGTTGTTATTTTGTTATTGTTTTTTCTCTTTACAATAAAAAAAAAACAGAATTTATCTTTACCAAACTCATTTTGACTCCCTCCTCCCAGCTCAATTCTTCTCCAAAAAAGAAGAAATTACTTCTCTCTTTATACTGCCAAAGGATGTATAAAAACTATGACAGTACTTTTCTCCAACATGAGTCAGTTGAGCCCCCGCTTTAAGCCATGACTGCATGTGGCTCACTTAGGAGTTTTTCAGTTCCTATCCTGTCTGAATTTCAGCAGAGCGCAGCAAGGTTCCTTCCATTTTTGCTTAATTGCTTTAGAACTTCCTTTCACATTATACTGTCATCACCTAATACCTGAAACCCAACACAGAGAGAGAAGAAGAAGAAGAAGAAAACAAACCTATCAAAGGGGGAAGAAAGGGCCATATTAGTTTGGAGAGCCTCAGCTAATTATTGGTAAGCCGGGGAGAAGGCTGGATTATCATATGCATATAGTAAAACCAGGGGAGAGAATGGTGGATTATTGGATCTAATCCTACCATTCACTCATTTTCTCAGCAGCTCAGTGCTGGGAAACAGGCTCCAAGCCGGCTTCTGTTTCCTCCTGTGAATCTGCCCTTTTCTCACCAAGGGAATTCACAGCCGCTGTGCTCAGGCCAACAGCGGGCAGCATCTTCTCTCTTGGCTCCAGACAGGAAGCAAAGCCTTCTTCCGTCTGTGTTCCCAAGGGCCTGGGCCAGGAGGAATTCGTTCAGTAAAACTTGTGGAACTGAACTGGTGGTGAACAAAGCCAGAGGAGAGGGAATGCGCAGGGCCTATCTGAGGACGAACAGAGTGATAGAAATAGGGTAGCAACAGAACACTGATACTGTAAAGCACTTTCTAAGAACCAGGCATCTGGCTGGGCACTTGATATTTTGTTCTCATTGAAAAGTCACCAGACCCAGGTGAACAAGACTAGCGGTATTTATTTTGCAAGTAGGAAATGGATCAGGTCAGTTACATTTCAGTCTAAATGGGTTCCCGGAACAAAATACCATCAACTGGGCAGCTTAAACTAAAGGAGTTTATTTCCTTCAGTTTTAGAAGATCATGGTGCCAGCCAGATTGGTTTTATTTGAGGCCGCTTCTCTTGGCCTGTGCCCTCTGGCTTTGTGCCCATGTGATCTTTGTAGACTGGTGGAAGGTGAGAGAAAGCAAGCTCTGAGATGTCTCTTCTAAGAGCACTAATCCTATTGGACCAGGGCCCCACGCATAGAGCCACCTTTAAATCTAATTACTTCCTGAGAGGCCCTGCTACTAAATACCAGCACACTGTGAGTTCGAGCTCTAGGACAAAACGTTCCATGGCTCACAGAAAGGCGGCAGCACACAGTTGCAAAGGTAGGAAGCGTTAGAGCTGGAGCTCAACCCCTTCGCCCTGAAGAACACACATCCGACTGGGAGGCCGTGACACCACTCTGGCTGCAGTTACAGCTCAGTGCACAGGGAGGGGCTGTCACTGGAGATAATGATGATGAGGTAGTCAGGGCTCAAATGAGCCCTGAAGACGGAGGGTCTCGCTGTTGGCACTCCTGCCCGTCTGCCCGCTACGGGGAAAACCCTGCAATTCCAGAGGCTTCTGCATGTTGCCCCCGCTCCTTTGAGTACAGTGCTTTGCTCTACCCAGAAGCGTGTCTCCATCCTGGCTGCACGGTAGAATCACCTAGAAAGCTTAAAAGAAGAAAAAGAAGACCAGGAATCGGAGTCAGACTGAAGGCTGCCCACCAATGATAGCAAAAGACCATAGTTTACTCAGCAGAATGAGCAACCGTGAGTTTACCTGATCTCGATCGCCTCATGACTAAGTTTGCTGACAAGCAGGGCATTTGCACTAATTTTCAAAGCACACCCCCCGACACACACAAAGAATGAATGAACTACAAAAAGAAAATGACTCCATTTGCAGTGGGAAAGCCTGGTGGCCACATAGGTAACCAAGGGACCAAAATGAACATAGCAAAGTAGGACAGTAGAAACCAGGAAACCGCTGCATAGAGCATCAGAGGAAGACACCACGTCACTGCTGCAGAAATGCTGTGAAAGACATAAACCCTGAATCTAACCACAAAGGAACAGCAGATAGATCCTAGTAGAGGGACACATTTTAAAGTAACAGGCCAATAATCTTCAAAAGTGTTAAGATTTTGAACGTTAGGAGGCCTGAGGAATTGTTTCGGGTTGAATGAGACTTAAGAATCACAACAGCTACAAGTAAAAGCAGTTTATAATTCTGAGATAGATCTTTTGCTCTAAAGAACATTATGGGTGCATTTAGTAAAACTTAATGTACTGATACATGATATAAGCCATAATGCTGTAATGTGGCTTTCTGGATTGTGCTGGTTGTACTGTAGTTACATAGGCAAATATTTTTGTTTATAGGAAAATAAAATCATGGAGTGGTAAAACATCAAATAATAAATTACTCTCAAATAGTCCTGGTTTTTTAAACATTATTTATACTGTGCATGTACAGTTTTCAATAAATGCGAGATTCTTAAAATATAAGCATGCAAACAAAATCCCTGTTATCCAGTTTGCACAAGAAAACCAATTAAGTCCCAATCTCCTGGGAGGAAACCCAAGCCCCGCTAGCTGACAAAGCTCCCAGATGACTCCATTGTGCACCTGGATTCGAACCATATGCCTATTCTCAAAATATGGCCTCTGAACCATAGAATTAGAATCAAGGGGGAACGTTGGCAAAGCTTATTTTCTGGCTCCATATCAGGCTGCCTGGATCATAAAATCTGAGGGTGGGTTCCAGTCATCTATATGATTACAGCCCTCCAATTGGTCTTGGTGCATGCTTACATTTAAGAACTGCTGATCCACAACTTCCTTCTCCCTGGTTTGTACACATTGGCTCACAGTTATGCTTCCGGGATCAACTCAGACCCCGCTCCAGGGCACCCACTTCGGGCCTACCTCCCTATCTCAGTGTACATCTCTGGGTTTAGAAGTTGTCCATTTACATGCT
Source organism: Dinomys branickii (assembly GCA_004027595.1). NCBI lineage: Eukaryota > Metazoa > Chordata > Mammalia > Rodentia > Dinomyidae > Dinomys > Dinomys branickii. The sequence goes on from PVLD010000805.1 coordinate 179,078, forward strand.
TGTCTCCCAGCCAGGGTTGGTCCCTGTCTCATTCACACCGTTCCTGGCATAGAGCAAGTACCAGTGCATACTTAGTTAATTGATGCTTACCGAATGAATTGAGGGACCCACTGTGGTGTTCAGGGGTATTCCCTTAAGCTACATTCATTTCCATTTGCATGCCCTTAAAAGGCATGCACGGATGTGTTTCAAGTTCCTTCTCTAATGGGAATTTGATAAGGGGCTCCACGAAGGCAGGGGAGGTGAGAAGTGTTTGAAACTGCATGCAGAAGCGCCCTGCCTTTATGCGAGCTGGATCTAAAGCCTTTTACTAAAAGGTGCCTGCGAGCTGCTGGGCTCTCTAATTAAACCAGATGGACTGCATGATAGCTGATTAGATTCCTGACTTACCCATCTTCCTTCTATTTACTCCCATAAATATGTTGATGAGCCAGAAGCCATCTCATTCAGGAAAAGCACCTCACTGAATATTTTTAGAAAATTAAACTTTTATGGATGACCCAGTCTGTGAGCAGCTAAAAATGCCAAAGTCTGTTTCCTGTGGCACTTGGATGGCTGAGCTTTCAGGAGGGGGACTGTGAGCGGGAGTCTCTCTGTGTTCCTGGGCCAAAGCACCAACAACAAATGACAGGTCGTCAGTCACTTGGAAGGACGGAGGACCGCGTCATAACGACAGACGTAGGCAGGGCCTTGAACACCTTCTCCTCCAACTGCCTCTGTGTCTCCTGGCTCTGTTGGCCAGGGTTACATTTTGTGTGTGCTGACTCCCAGTACACTTCGCTCTCTTGCTTGGTAATATTTGGGGGTGGGTTTGAGAAAGTAGATGCTAAGAAGAGCACATATGACTACTGCTACATTTGTCTGTGAATATATGAATATGCTGTACATCTTTATATCAGTAATTATGTGCTGCCATACTGGCCTTCAGAATTCTCAAGGTGTAGACACACAACAAAGACCTTAAGTAATGAGTGTCTTGAGAGATTCTTAACTTTGGGTTCTGCTATTAATCAGAATCCATATTCGTGTCCTATTGAAAATGTGAATTTGGCCCTAACTGGATCTGTGGATAATCATTTTATGGGATGCATTGCTATGAGGTGGTGATGGTGAAACTTTAGGGCTTTCAGTGATACGAATGGCCCACCGTGGACCACATGCCATAGGTTCACCACCACCACCATAGGGTCCATCCAGGATAATTCTGTTGAGATGGCAGAAGAGGATGACCCGGGATTCCTGGCCCTGCCGGGAATCATCAGGTGAGTGGAGGGTTCCGGACCTCACTAACAAGTTGCTCAGGTTGGCTTTGACTGTGAAAATGCCTGCTGGGTTGGGCTGACTCCCTTGACTAAACTCTACAATCAGAATTCTGTTCGATTGCATTCAAAGAGTATTTTTGACTCTTTGATCAACTGCCTGTTGGTTGCTATGGTGTGTTTACTTCTGTGGCTGACACAGCTTATTTAGAATATATCCTCTTTACCAGAAATATGGGCGCACTCTCTGTTACAGTGAAAGCCAGATCAGAGTGTTCTGTAAGGGTTAAGCAGGTCCCTGGAAGGACAGAGAGATGTCATGCCACCCTATGAATAACTTTCTAGGCGTTTCATTTCTTCATTTATCTGGTATTTCATACATTCCTTTCATGTGCCTAGCACTGTTTTCGGTCTAAGCGGTAGTTCAGAAGAAAGAAAGCCTCCTTCTTTGGGGGTGCTTATATTTTTTTAAGTGTGAAGTAACTATGAAGTCTTGTGAAAAGAGAAAGGGTAACATTGGTGGATCTTATAATTTAGTTGGAGAGATAAGACTCTTCCAGAAACTCATCATACAACCCTACCTATGGAGTATTGCTAGTGGCTGAATGGTTTCCCCTACAAAAATCTCTTACATTAAAGTCCTAATCTCTTGTATCACCATATGTGACCACATTTATAGAGAGGATATGGAAGTGGGGGTTGAAGTCAGAGTGAAATGTCGGGGTGTGCGTTCATCCTGCACGGCTGATGGCCTCCTAGCAGGAGAGAATGTGGTGGGCACGATGTAGACAGGTGCTGAGGGAGGACGATTTGAGGACGGAGGAGGAGACGAGGGCCTGCAAGCCAAGGATCCTTTTAGAAGTAACCAACCGCTGAGCCCTTGACCTCGGACTTCCAGCCTCCTGAACACAAGGCAATACATTTCCTTTGTTTAAACCAGCCAGTCTGAGCTACTTCAGTGTAGCAGCCCTGGCAGACTAGAGTAGTACACAGTCAGTGCTGATGTGTACATGGTCAGAAGCAGGGCCCCAGGTTTGAGGTAGGTGGTTGGTCCACCTCTGAGCAGAGAGGGAGGATGGCATAATTAGTATTTCAGAGAGGGAAAAAGAAAAGAAACCAGTACTTGGGAGGGGAGAAAAATAGCTCTTTTAAACAGAAAAATTGAGATGCAATTCTCTCTTGTTTTACAAAGGACCAAAACAGCTTCATTTTGGGTTAGTTCCTCCCTTCGCTTGGATATATTAAGTTCTTCCGGTGTAAGGCTCTTTGTGCCCTATAATTACACACTTGGCATTTCCTTAATGCTGGGATTTAGAGACTTAAGCCCAGTGGGCAGAGACCTTTGCTAATTCTGCATCTGGACTTGTGCCCCGACCACTGACGGCCCAGGTGTTGAGAGAAGCAGCAAGACTGAGAAGGCAAGATGTGGTCATTCCTGTTCTGTCCCCGGGATGCTGGCTGACAGGGTGTTGAAAAATTAAGCTGGAAGAAAGGGTGGGACCTGAGCTCAGAGACGGGAAGTCAAACGTGGCACACACTGGTGGAGGGCAGAGTACGTAGGTCCCTGGGGCTCATGGGGTGCCCAAGTTGTCTCAGGACTCAAGGCTGCCACATATCCCTCCCACGGCTGGCCCGGAACAGGTCTGACTTCCTTGGGAAAAGCTCTGCTTACATTAGTTATTCCTACAGAGGCCCCTTCCTCCCTACCTATAACACCATAGCTCTTGTTCCTTCATGTCTTGAGTCCCTGGAATTAAACTGTACACCCTGCCTGTTCCCTCAGTGCCCAGCAGGACCTCACAGAGGTGAGGCTGGCTGCCCATGTCCCCTGTAAGGGACAGATGGTCAGGGGAGCCAAGGGTCCTGTCACCACATCCTTTCCTGAGTTCATCTCTGCTGCTCTGTCCTCTGTAGATGGAAATGGTCATGGAGCGAGCCATCCTGTAGTTCTTCCAGCATCCCAGGAACCTCATCTGTGCCTGCCTTATAGATGGCACCCAGTCTGTGTCTGCTCTGGGCAGTGAGGGAGGAAGAACAGTTTCGTGTGAGGCCCAGGGATGCCCCTGTGGCACCATTAACGTGCTGTGCTGTGGCATAGCTTCTATAACATGCGCTTTGCAAAACACTCAAACAGGGTCCCTGTGTACCCACAGCCCTCTGTAATGACCTTCCCAGTGGGTGACTCCAGTGTGTGTCTGACACCAGGCCCCTTGGTGCCACTGGGCCGCAGTGTCCTTTCCTGCTGAGCCAGCATGCCTGTGTCTACTGCGAGGGCTGCAGTGCCTGAGCCAGGGACCTGCACCCTTCCCTGTTTCTCCTGGTGCCTGCCTACACCTGTCTGGCCTGCTGCTCAGACTTCTGTGCTGGGCGGATGTCTGGCCCCTGCTTACCTCCGAATTCTCCCCAGCCAGCTAGCCCGTGGGCGTCCCCTTGGTCCGGAGCCCACAGGTCTCCCGTGCAGGTAGGCATCCTGGTTACAGAGTCAGCCAGCTGCAGAAAGCCATTAGCAGAGTGGGAAGAGCTCGCAGGGACAGAGTCAGAGCCATTCTGTTGCTCTGCTGTACCACCAACATGTTGTGGCAGCAGGGAAAAGTTCCTAAGGCTTTCTGGGCTGTAGGTTTCCTGGTGTCTTAAGTGAGCTGAGTCCACCTCCTGGCAGTGTAGCACATTGGTTTGTGTGAATGAAAACCAGCAGACTGCTGCCCACACACAGTAGGTGTTCACCTCACCTTGCTGGTCCTGACTCTGTTCCGTAAGTTAGGAGGAAGTGATAACTTGGTGAACGGTCCCCTGAATGTCCCATGCAGAGAGCCCCATCTAGGAATCCTGGTGTGGCTCAGAGCTCCTTTTCATGCGGAGGGGAAGCCCCACTTGCATTGCGCTCAGAATGTGCTCAGACAGGAGCCAAACTGGGCCATTCTTACAGGGTTCTGTAGCCCTGCAGAATACCGCCAGCTACTGGCAGGGACACAGAGCTCAGAAGGGGCGCCCCAAGGAACAGGAGGGCAACCTCACAGAGCCTGACAGCCTCTTTACCAGCTGTTGGACCACCCCAGGAGTCCAGGGGGCGCGGTCTAGGTAGCCCCAGCTGCCTTCCTGCCGCCAGCCAGAAATAGTGACCTGGTCAGATCCGAGGGAGAGCAGCATCGCCTTCCTAGCTTCCCTTTAATGTGGCTCCTTCCGGAGCTGCCCCCAGTACGGGCCCCGCCCCCGCCCTGCCGCCATTGTCACTCGCGGCTGTGTTGATGGATGAGGACTCTCCTTAGGGCATGGCACCCTGTGACCCGTTCTCCCACCCTGGTGCTGAAATGGGATCTCCTTCAGCCTCTGAGCCAGACAAGGGCAGGTCCTCGCTTCCACATCTTAGAGTAGTGAAGAGCACAGACTTTAGAATCGGTGCTGGTCTCACCTACTAAGTTCGCTACTTGAGGGCAAGTTGTTTGTCTTCTGAAGGCTTCAATTTCTTCTGACCATCAGGGCTGCCTCCTACTTTGAGGACTGAGTGAGGTAATATTTGCAGAGTCTCTGTGTGCCTGGCACACATGTCCCGGAAGAGGTAGGTACAGGGTGGTTCTGTGCACTTCCTCAAATCACTCCCCTTCAAGGAGCCCTCTCCTCCCATCCTTTAAAACCAGGGCTCCTTCTCATGATCCCAAATGATGCCAACCCCAGATTGTCTTCCTGCTTTTCAGTAACTGTATACTTCCGATTGCACTTGCGTCCTACCTTCGATCAACCATTTCCTTGGCCTTTGTCTTTTGCTACCAGTTGTTCTGGGAAAGTCTTAGGTTTTTCCCAGGGCACTGGCAGCCCTTTCAGAGGGGACCTTGCACGGGGCCTGTGATCATCAGGGGAAGTCAGCTCCCGCATCCAGACAGGTGGACATGCTCAGGCTGCCGGGCAGTGTTTGAAATAGTCCACCAGCGTGTCTAGGCCAACTCATAGATGTGGAGTCAAGTGCAGAGTGGTGGGCGCTGACTCCACTCAACTGCAATTCTGGGTGCTTGCAGGAGGTCATCCCTTCAGTCTGTGCCTTTCCCATGAGAGCAGGAAATGTTTTAAGATGGGCCTGGGAAGCACCATCCTTCCGAAAGCCTTCTCAGCCCCTGGTTCTGACAGTAAATGCTGAAGTGGAAGAGCTGTTTCTGCCCATCCAGTGAATGGCTTGTTTCTATTAATTAGAGAAGGGGAAGGGGAAGGAAGAATTAAAGGCTGCAGCGGGGAAAAAAGAAAAAGGCGGGAGACCCAGGCTTATTCTCCTTCTGCCACCAGCCCATTTCCTAGATAGGACAGGAAATGCTGAACTTCTGTGGCTCTTGGGTGGAGGTGCTAGGAATATAATCTTTTCAGCTGTGATAATTGCAGGCATTAAAGAAGAATCCCTACCTGAAACACTTTCAGAAGACCAGAGGCCCGGGGAAGGCAGAGTCTCGTGGCCACGGGACTCAGAAGGCGTGCCGGGTCAGGATGGGGAGCCTCCCCAGGGCCGGAGAGCCCCCCAACACCATCACCTTCCCTGTGGCTCTTTCCAGACCCTCATGTGCGTGTGTCCCGCTGAGTCCACACATTGCATCCTGCTCTCAGGCTGGAGCCCCAGGGAGCTCCTGCCTGATTTGGGCGCGGCATCGCCATCCACGGTGCCGCCTGTGTCTGCTTCACTGCCATCGGGTCAGCCTGTGCTTGTTTTGGCTTCAGCTGGCAGTTTGTTCTCAGCACTCCTGGAGCCTGGCCAGTTTGACAACATATATCCGCAAATTAAACCATTAAGCCTGTAATGGCTTCTTCCCTCTCCTCCCCTTTGGCCCATTCATGGCCTGGAAAATCTCTCGGGAGGAAAGAGGCTCCTGCCCGCTCACCTCCCAGGCCAGCGCTGCAGCTGACATGCCTTGTGACAACATGAATGTGGTTGCTATAGTCAGCAGTTGCCTTTAAAGTCTCTGGGGATCACTGGGCAATAAACGTTTCCTTCTATTTATTTTTTTTTTCTTGGTGATCTTGGCACCCAGGATCACGGATGGAAAGAGCAGTGGCTATGAAAGAATTCACCCTGTGAACAGGTTTCCCTGTGGACCGTGTACCTCACCTCATCCCTCATACTTGGCAGGACCTTGTGGAAGACACAGATGTGATAGTTTGCTCTTTGACCTCAAGTGGCTCACAGTCCAGCCAAGATCCGCAACGCAAACCCTAACTTGATCCAAAATGAGGCAGAAATGGAGGCAGGGGATAACGCAGCAGATTGCGGGGCAGGGGAAGAAGTCGGTACTAAGAACTCCAAGAAGGTGGTGTTTATGCTCAGCACTGACCAAGTGGCCAGTGTGGGGGAAGAAGATGAAGGAAGTCCTCACCAACTGGACCCTAGGATTGAAGACTCTGAAGGCCGGGTCAGCTGTCCGGAGCTAACATCCCAGCTCTACCTCCTCACTGTGCGACCTTGGGAAGTCATTTCTCCTCTTTGCCTCAGTCTCCCCAGCTGGGAAACGGCCGTGATGATAACAGAATCCCTCCATGAGTGCCCTCGAGGTGATGAAGAACTCCCGTAAAGCAGACAGGTAGAAGGCTGCGGTATCAGTGGCGATGCGGACAGAGGCAAAGCAGAATGGGCTGGAGGGAAGCGAAGGTGGTAAGATCCAGATGGAGTTGTGTAATCAAACTTTTGGGGGCCAGAGAGCCATCCAGAGGAGCAGGGACTTGGTGCAGGAGGACAGAAGGAACTATTTTACAAGGCGATAAAAAAAATGTGTGCTAAGCTGTAATGTGGTTAAAAATGGATTTTAGGAGAAAACTGATGTGTCAGCAATTTGTCCTCCCTAGCCATCTAAATCTACAGTCCCTGTCCCCCTCATCGGATCAGCTGGGCAGGGATCTCGTCAGCCCTTGTAGTGTGCCAAGGCATCAGCCTCTTGGCATGTATTTTATGTTTAATCAGACGGACAAAGCTGTAACCCAAATTGGTGGACACTTAAAGTGGCATGGCAACTTCCCAAAGGGTTACCCAGTGGCGGGGCAGGTTTCGGGACAGGTAAGAAAGACTGGTTCATTGGTTCCTGGCAGTTGTCTCTGCCACAAGAATTTCTTAAGAGCGACATGCTTGTTAAATGTGTCAACTCTGAGCTAATGATTTTATGATAAAGCCAAAGATCTTCTTTCAACATGTCTCTGCAGAATCATGTAACTTTGCACAGGAACAGACAGCAGAACTAATCTAGCCTTGCTAGCAGTGAGAGGGAGATGAAGCAGGGCAGCTCTGTAAACTAAGAAGCATCCAGAACCTCAAACTACTTTCAGGCAACTTTTTGCTCATTCCACAGAAAGGCCTGTACTTATGTACTTTGGGGGTCCTGGGGAAAGTTTTAACAATCTTTCCTCATAGTTTCCAGAAACTGTGCAAGGTGACTGCTCTCATGGAGTAAACCCCAAAATTCACCCCGAGTCAGGCAATGGGAGATGAGGAAGTGGTAAATGCTGGGTGGGAGAAGAATTGAGAAATTTTCATGGATGTGACTTTACTTGTGCAAGTCTATACAGAATGAAAGTATATAAAATAAATATGAGCGTCATGGAATCCAGCAGCAGGAAGAGCATTTAGGACCATTAATGTGGTGTTTTTTATTTATTTATTTATTTATTTATTTATTTTGGTACCAAGAATCAAACTCAGGACCTTGCACTTGCCAGGCAGGCACTTGCCAGGCAGGCACTGTGCCATAATCCAGTGTTGTATAGAGTCTGTTCTACCAGTTCTCAAAGACATTAAAAGGTGTGACATTTCACAGTCCACTAAATGTGGAGATGATGGCTTCAAGGATACCATCAGGTCAGTCAGGAATTTCATTCTCTAATGTGCTACATGAGCACTGACTCTCTAAGAAAGAAATACAAACATGACTCCCATTTATGGGAGATTTCTCTGTGTGTGTGCGCAGTTGCATGTGTGAGTGTGTGTGTGTGTTGGTCTTTACTTTTGTAAAGAGCCCTTTTTATTTCAAGCCTCTCGGCAATGTTTGACTTCTGTGGAGTTTTAGGACACACTGCTTTTGTCTAACATTTGAGTTTACAGATAAGGAAATTAGAACAGTCCCTGTCAAGTTCATAGTTGAACTAGGACTGCAGCTCAGGTCTCCTGAGCCTTTGCTTCGAAGTTCCAGAATTCAAATTAGGCACATCACAGTGTCACTTTACTGCAATTGTCTGAATGTTTCAGGAGGCGAATTGTTTTAAATACCTATTTTGTTCATCTTCTCCATGTTGGCATTTCATTTGCTACTTTGTTACACAAGGGCACGGGGCCATAACCTATCTAATACGTATCCTCTGTCTAGTAGAGGTAAGGGGATAAAAAAGTTCTGTTCTCTTTCTTCCTGAATAGAAGTGCCTAACAGGAACAGCGCTATGTGCAAACTGGTAATCCTGGTTTTGGAAGTTTCCAACGTTCCATGCCTAATTAACCTTGGAGTGTATCCATAGGGATCTTGTAGCAAGTACATCTTTAATAGGCATGCCAATTTGTAGACTTCCGTGGTGTTTGAAGCGTTCCAGTGTTCTGCCTCTTACCTATCTTGTCCAGAAGGGTCAGGGCCATTGCGTCTCTGAGATCCTCTTTGCCAACACCCCGACCATGTGCCCATGCCACACTGCTGTGCAAATGCTGCACACGTATCTCCGATTGTGTCTAACCTGACCAGCAATCCAGGAGGCCACTTCTCAAATGACACATTGTGCGGACAGATTTTCCTTAATGACAACTATTCCTCACGACTGCTGTGATTGTTCAGCAGTCACTAGCCCTGTGTGCATTTCTCTTACATCAGTTTTATGTCATTTATTCGTTGGATCAACTGTTGCTACATCTTAGTGACTTGACCTTGAATGAGATAATTAATTCCTGTGTCTCGGTTTCCATATCTGTAAAGTGGGGATGCAGTTGTCGCCTCCCCGCAGTTGGAAAGGTTGGGCGTGATTAAGTAAGTACCTCTCTTCACATCTGGTTTATCCTAGACAAGTAGTGCAGTCATCCACTTCCGGGGGGAGGGAGGTAGAATTTATACTATGGGGGATATTACAAAATTCTGATTCTTTCTCTCTCTACCTCTAGCCATGACAGTTTGGCCGTAAGTAATCTTTTAGCTGGTCATATGTTTAGAGAAGGAGGCAGCGGACCACGTTAGCCTGCTAAATCCAGCATGATTCTCTAGGGTAGCTTCTTATCAAGATGAAATGGAATTTGATTCTCCCTGCACATGAAGACTCAGGCAATGTGAGCTTGATGTTTAATCCACTATGAACATCCTTTGTGTAGAACCTCTGCCACCACCACTTAGGAAAATTAATGTTTATATCAAACATCTTCTGTAATGAGCTAGGAGCCTCTGCCCACCAAAATTCCAGCACAGATTTTAGATTTGCATGTTCCCATCATCAGGTTGCTGAGTGATGTATTTCTCCAACTGGAGAAATAAAGTAGATGAATGATTTCAAAGGAGACACCGCATCAAAGCTGGTGACTAACTCATCCCTTGCCAAGGTATCCTGGATGGGGTTAGGGGGAGGATTCTGAAATCAAACATATTTCATAGATCACTTTGAATATTATATAGGTTTGCAAAGCTTCTTATAGGGTAAATCATGAAAAGCAAGGGATGTTATGCAATTATATGTGAGGACCAACTGTTTGAATTTGGGAGGAGTCTGTGGCAGTTTGCTGGGGTAACTGTTTATTTTGCAATTATTTTTGCCTTCTTTTCACTCTTCCCTTTTAGGTCATTCCCTCTGTCCCTTTTTTCCCCGTGTCCCTACCTCTGTCCCTGTACACCTAAGATCAGGTGTCACCTCCCCGAGGAACCTTTTTCAGACATCCAGCTGGGAGAAGGGGTCTTTCCCCATTTTGGCATTGTTTGCCTGCTTCCCAGCCACTGAAGTAACTTGCTCTGGAGCAATTGGCTTGTGAGTCTGTCTGCCTCACTGAACTGCAGCCCCGTCAGCCCTTAGCAAAGTGTCCTTTCCATCTGTGTTTGCCAGGCACAATGACTGTTGCATAGTAGGTCTGGAATAAGTCTCTACTTAAAGGGACAAAAATGAACCCTGTAGCTGGGAAGATGCGTGGTGTGACAGAGCTGACGGAAACGTAGCTGAAAGGGCCTCTTTTGCATCCTGGTTCTTCCGTGCCAAAGAGAGATGACAGGCGCAGTGGAGTCCTCACCTGCCTTTCCTGGCAAAGCTCCTAAATGTGGATGTGGAGAGGATGTTAGTCTTTTCTCCGCACTGGAAGTGTGGGCTGAGTTCACAGTTTTAAAGCACCCTTGTAGCCCCCACGGTCTATTTCAGTAATAGGCACATTGCAGCGATGCCTTCCTTGAATCATATCATAGTACAGTGACTCCTCCTTCTCCTCAGCTGTCTCCCCCGCCCGCCGTCCTGGTGCAGGTGGCATCACCACCCTTGAGCACGGGGCTTGGCACTGGGGAGGCTGGCTGCTCACAGGCTGGGAATGAATGAGCATGTGAAAGAAGACGATGGCATGCTCATCCGTCAGATCTCAGTTGCCGTGCTCCAGACAGCAACACGTGAGGCTTCTAGGGCTAGAGCTGTCACCCACTTCACACGCGCAGGGCTGGCCACGAGCAAGCATTCAGAACTTGATCTCAGAGCTGATAGAGAGTGGGATAACGACCCACACGTGGGGCTCCTTTAACCGTACCCCCAATCACAGACTCATCTGTCATGTATGGCAGACTAGGTGGGCATGCAAATTTGTTTTAATTTTATGTGTATCAGTGCATGTTTGTAGGATGTAATGACTGTACTCGTGGCGGGAGCTGGTACCTGTAATCAACACAACTGTTCAATACTTGAAAGGACCATGTGTCCTACTGAGACACTTTTCCCAGGACAGCAAAAGTGATCGTCATGACAAGAGCTAGTGTTTATTGAGTGCTTCAAATGAGTACTCAGTAGATGCTGAGCACTGTAAACTGGTTCTCCCAGCGAGCTCATGCACCCCTGGGCGGCCACTGTTTCCACTTTCATCTCGCAGATGAGGCTTACATAATTTGTGCATGGCACAGTGAAGGCATGATTTGAATCCACTCCCACCCCAGGTATACTTCCTCCGTCGAAAGACCAGTGTTCAACATTCTGATGTGTGATCAAAATATACAGGGAATATTTAACATGTTTAAAAATCATTGCAGCAGAAGACTCATCGCCACTAATGCCCTTCAATGTTCCCCCTGTCTTGGAACATATTTATCCCATCAGTCCTGCCACTTTCTGAAGCCGTTCTGGAAGTCCTCTTTTGTGAGTGTCTGTACAAAGTATGATAAAGAAATTCAGTGAACGCTGCCACTCAGAAAGTCTCAAATATAAAACTAGGATAGTATCCTCATCCATCCTGTTCACCAGACCTGACACTGCATAACTGCTGGCTCTTCCCGCAAGACAAAACGACCAAGAAAGGAAACATTTTGAATCAGTTCAGTACATCAGGGCAGCCACAACAGCACAACTATAGACACTCACTGCTTCAGGAAATCACAAGAACAATGGAAAAGAGACAGGGAGTATTCTGAGAGGCATTAATGGCAATAGGTCTTTCACTGCAATAAATCTTTCAAAAAATATTTAAACATTCCTCATACTTTTCAATCATGCCATACATTGTTTCTTAACAGATCATTGGTCTGTGAGCCGTTTTGACCTTGGGTAAATTATCTAACATACCTGGGGCCTCTGCTTCTTGATTTGTAAGATGAAGAAATTAATACCCACATTTTGGAGTTGCTGTGAGAATTAAATGGTAATACATGAAGAATGTGCTTTGTAAGCTTTAAAGCATTATACAAATGAAAGTTATTATTGCTCAGTGGAAAAAAATCACAACAAGCTATTATAATAATTCGATTGAACAAGTATTTATTAAATTTCTATGATGGGGAAGGCATGATCAAAATCAGAGAAATAATTCTATTCATCACTGAGTATAATGCTATTAAATTTCCAGGAAGAGAATCTGCTTTCTCTGCTTTTTTTTGTTACCAATTTGCTAGTGAAATTACCTAACAAGAAAGGAAATGAAACCAGGTAAAGCAATTTTGCTTAAAATGGTGCCAGCAAGTACAATGTTGTTTATTATTTTCTAACTGTTTTCAATAATATGCCCTCCTGCTTAAGAGCTTTGTCTAGCATTACTGCAATTGCAGACGTCATCTGACCCCTTTGGAGAGTCTGCGTCTGTAAACTGTCCTTTTTCCAGTGGAATAAACAAAATGAATAAGCTGAAAACTGATTAAAAAGCTCCAGTGAAGAATCAAAGAGGCAGTGGCAGTGCCAGAATTTGAAGTCCGAGTTCTCTTCTTTTGTATGTTGACTCACATGTTTGTTTGGGTTTTGTACTGTAGATTAAACTCAGAGGTGCTATACCACTGTGCTATGTCCCCAGCCCTGGTTTGTAGATTTTTGCTTCCAGATGGAGTCTTACCAAGTTGCCCAGGCTAGCCTCGAACTTGTGCTTCTGTCTCCACCTCCCAAGGGGTTGGAGGCAAGTAAGTGTTTGTGACGGGGTCTCATCCCTCCCTCTGCTCCATCCTGGTTCTGCAGCCTTTGAGTAAGACGTGTGCTGGCCACATCTCCGTTTCCTCACCAGTAACACACAGCAGTAGTCACTTTGTGAAAAACAGTTTATAAACTCTCTCACTGTGTAAATGTGAATTCTTGTTATTATGTCAAATTCCCAAGAATATTTAGCATCGTTTTGAAAATATTTGTATTAGAGTTAGAGCCAGGAATTTTAAAGTCACGAAGTCTGTGTCTAGGTAAACAGATGTCTGACGGCAGCACAACTGCTGGCATTTATTGGGCACCTACTGTATAACCAACAAGCAAGAGATAACTGGAGAAAAATGCTCAGCTCTGCTTATGAGTACATACAAGTCAAGCATCCCTGCCTTCATTCAGCTGCCGTCCTGCTCCAGATGTGACGGGAGCTGGATGAGACCCATCAGGGGCTTGAGATGCTGAGGGGTAGTAAGTCTTTCCTAGGACTTGTGTGAGTTCACAAGAGGGGACACATCACCTCCAGCCTCAAGTGTAACGAGATCTCCTCTTGAAGTCATTGGCAGTAATCCCGTGTCACTTCTGTGAAATCCCACAGAAACCCGACCGAGGTCAATAGGTGATGACTACCAGCTCCTATAGGGACAGTGCTAGGACCATCCTCCCAAACACCTTCATAAAGCAAAAGCTTTCGCCATGCATTTAGAAGAAGGATTTAAGTGCTACCCTTATATTTCCAGGTATCCTCTTTGAACACGTCCAGAGACCTCTGTAGTCAAGGTTTAGCTTCTAACCTACTGTCTTGGTTACTTTTCTCTCGTTGCTGAAACAAAATACCTGACAGCTGGAAATCAGGAAGGACAGGCTTATTTAGCTCACAGTCCGTGGAGGTTTCAGTCCACACTTGGCTGGCTCCAAGACAGAGTGGTACACAGCAAAGGGCAGCAGTTCAGGGTGGCAGAAGGTAGCAGAAGCAGCAAGAGCAAAAGGGAGGAGCGGTGCAAAGCAGCGTCTTTTTCTGCCTTACACTGTGTGCAAACTATCTGCCACAGGGCAGGTGCAGCACTCATATCCATAATTCCAACACGGGACCATGAATCAATGATAAACTCTAGAAGCCTGTCCCAGGACTGCATGAGGCCTTGGGGGGGGGGGACACCCAGACACAAACCATAACACCTACAGAGACTGAAATCATTCTGAATGTTTCCATCGCCTCAAAAGATCCTTCTCATCTCTTGTGCAAAGCCAGTGTGTGGGACACATAACAGACAGTATGAAGAAGCTCTACCATTTGATTTCCCTTATAAACCAAATGCATATGAAGACACGGGGGGGAAGACCCCTAAGGATGAGTGGGGGCGTGTGAGTGCCATTTCCAGCACCCCAGCGGGGTCTGCGGCAAACACACGAGACACCAGTTGACGAGGTAAAGGGTGAGCCGTGTCCCCCGGATCCAGTCTCCGTGTCCCACAGCAGGCATCGGCCGCAGAGTTCAGATGCGGGTTCGACAAACAAAACCCACAGCAGAGGAACTCAGAGGTGCTACAGTTTATGGCACGCCCCAGCAGCTGTGCTGGTCACACCCAGGGCAGGCGGCACGGGGTCATCCTGTGGGTAGTTACACTCGGCACAGAGAGACGAGGGGTGTGCTCTCTAGCAGTTTATATACTTTCCTGCCGAATTTCCCCTTTTAGCTCTATATTGAGGAGTTTTATCTCTGGGAAGCAGTGCTGTGCAGTAGCCAGACTTGAGCAGCCAAGCGCCCTGTGGGCTAGCAACTTCCAGCATTTTCAGTGTGAACAGTAAGAGATGATTCGGCAGCCTGGAAGTCACACTGCCCGGTGGCTTCTCCAGCAGCCTGCGAACCCCACTAGGAAGGGCTGTGGCTTGGTGCTGGCGTGCTGCTGTGGGCCACAGAGCTGCTGGCCTGGCCACAGGGCTTTGGAAATGATAGACTAGAAGATAGGACACGGTCGTCATGTACTGTGTCCCTTTGCTCTCAGGAAGCTCAGAAAGACACCTCGTGTATCTTCTCTTCCATCGCTGCTGGGAGTAAACCTCTGCTCCAACCCTGTCTGCTTCCCCTTTGCACATCCACCTCACTCGCCTTCTCTGGGACAACCCTGGCAGCTCCAGCCTCTGTGGGCATCTCCCCTGCCTGCTTCTAGCCTTTAAAACCAGGGGAGCAGGTGCCAGGCTCCTGTCTCCTGTCTTTCAGTGGGTTTGGGTTTCATGGCTCCTCGGCGGCAGAGAATAGGGCCATATTCTACATGGGAGAGGTTTTAGAAGGATGGAAAGAATTTGAGGCTGGAATAGGAGGATCCAAGTCTGTGTCCTGCCTCTGTCTCTTAATATTTATTTTATCTTGACCAAGCCATGTGCATTCTCTAAGCCCCACTCTTCCCATCTTTAAAATGGGATAAATGATGGCTGCCACAGGGCAACCTAAGAATTAAATGTGGTTGCTCAGGTAAAAGTGTCTGTCATAAATTGCATGGCTGTTGTGGTTTGCTGTTGTTTATCTCTGACAGATGCAAGTGGTAGGAAGGAACCTCATCTATTTTTAGTTACTGTTTGTTGAGTGACTGGGAAATGAACCAGGAGGAGTATTTTGCCTTCTAACAGTGACTCCTGTCCCGCATTTGTAAACATCAGCATTTTGGAGCAGGAAGAAAAACAATGGATTTGTTTCTTTCAAATGGCCTGGTATTTGCTTCACAAGGAAAAGTGGAGGCATGATTTTTACTTTTCATCTTTGACACCTGTGATTTGTGCATTCTTGCATCCCACTTGCCTAGGAATAAAAAGATAGAGTCTCCATCTCCAGATGGTTTTGTCCCCAATAATCCTGTAGGAGCCGTAAGCGCTCCCTACCCTAAATGCTTCTTTAGCAATCTGGGCATCTCAGGGCATAGCTCCTGGGACCACACTGAGCTGGCTGCTTTGGCTTCCTCTGTGGCTGTTACTGGTGACACCTTGGGTGCCGCAATCAGCCGCTTGTCCGTGACGTGTAAGGAGCTGGTGGCCGTGGGGGTCGTGATGCTGCATATGGGTAGAACTGAGGCCACTGTGAGGCCCACGCCCGCTACTCCACTCGGCTACCACCTGGTACCACTGAGAGTGCCGGTGCTACAGGTGCTGCCCACGTTTCAGGGGAAATGGCTTGGTGTTTGTTTCGTTTTGTTTTCACATTCGTGCAGTTGCAAGAGACAGGACAGTTGGGGTCTCTTACCCCAGGCTCTTCTGGCCAGATGGATGGTGTGATGCATTCCCAGTTTTCCTGCAAATAGAGGTAGCCTCATCATCCAAGGTCTCGTGACATGCCCCATAATATACAGGCACACACCCCAGTGTGAATTGCTTTGGGTTTGCCAAGGAAATGCCCTTTTCTCGCCTAAATATTCTCCTCTCCAAAATACAGTTTGCTAGGTGTTCCCTTCTGTCTCCCACTTCTTTATGGAATATAGTTCTGTGCCTGGGAAGGAGATTGAGAAGACAGAATCTGGACAAAGAGCCAGTGTTGCTGTGACGGTAAGAAAGCTCATGTCTCCCAGCAGGCATGGATCTGGGCCGGTATATCCTGGAGGGCCTCATCCTGACCCTCTCCTTACGATCTTCAGCAGCCCCCATGGCCCAGTGTTTCCTAACCGGAGCTCAGCCACTGTCTCCAAGCTGTGAGCCAACCAGACCTGCTGGCCCATCACTATAGCCAGGTCCCTATCAGTGGATGTGAGTCCATGCTGGCCTGCAGTGTACTGGGCCACAGGAGGCAGGGGAGCAGTCTCAAGTGGTTCTCTCGTTGCTGACATGTTTCTAGGCTCCTGTAGGGATGATCATTGGCCGCAGTTTGCTGCCCTTTGGGAACACAGACGGGGTGCATCAGTCCAGAGTTTTGGGCCATGCCTCTCACTGTGCACAAATTTCCAGCTGATTTTTCCCCGCCTGCAACTCTGTCCATGAAGACAGTCTTTTCAGAGTCCCTGGTCCCTGATGCTATCTTGAATACTGCTGGCAAGGTCTAGACTGGTGGCTCCAGCCTTATTTGAGAGTGCAATAATAAAAGGAGAATCTCTTGGAGGTGTTCAGATAATGCCGAGGCCCCTCCTCCCCTCAGACCACTTAAATAAGATTTTCAGGGCCACAGGACTAGGGAGGGCTGAGCCCCAGGAGTTGCTAAAGCTCCCTGGGTTAGCTCATGTGCAGCACGTGTTGCAGTTCTCTGGTTGAAAGGATTTCTCTGATGGCTGGATGACCCATGTGAGCATCTATGTGGCTTTATTTCACAGCAATGGACGGCCAGACTGTGGTAGCAAGAGCCTCAGTTTTATGCTTTGTTGAGTGAGTGCAGCGGTCTGTTTATGCTCATGTCACAGATCCTCTTGTCTGGTCCCCTCAGAGCCAGGGCTAGCCACCCACTTCGGGGTGGGAACTGGCTGAGCTGCGTGTGGGCTCCACTGGCCTGACTTACTCTGTCCACTGGTGCAGCCCTATAAACACAAGCCAGCCCTGCACATTGAGAACATAGCTCTTGGCCGACCCTGGTGGAGAAATTTCTGTGTACGCCTTTTCCGATCACTGTGATTATAGCAAAGAACAGGAACACCTCAAGAGAGAGGCCGAGAGCCAGAATCCGATTGAATAGAATCAGTGTTGACCTTTCTAAGCTGACTTTAAATGTGCAGGTGGAATGGACCAGGGAGGTAAGAAGTTAAATTCTAAACTGGCCAAGTGCTTTTAAAATACCCTGCAGAGCTTGCCCATCTTTCCCCACACCCCAGTTTCTGGCAGCATCACAGAAAAGTTGCCTTTCTTTCTAAACCCTGGCTGACAGGATGGTCAAGTCAAAATCAGAAAGTGCTGTTGCATAGACCATGTTTCCCTGAAAATAAGACCTAACCAGAAAATAAACCCTACCCTGAATCTTCAGGATACTTATAATAAAAACCCTATCCCAGAAATGAGCCCCAGTTAAGATCCTCAGCCAGATGAATGCATTAAGCAAGTCTATGGCAACACACAATGAACATACTGAATTTAAAAATAACAATATTAATATATGATTAAATATAAATAAATAAAGTTATTGACACTATTACTTTAATAAGAACACAAATTATAATTAAGTATCTGTAAATTCCCAAGTGGGCACCTTTGGACAAGAGGTAAACACCTATGTAAACTGATGAAATCCAGACTTTCTGCCGAAGAACCTGTTGGTGTACAGACACAGCACACGGACCGCATGCACACTGGGTAACGGAGAGGCGTGGCTATGTCTGCTGTGAATCTTCGTGATTCAGTGTGTGGTGATGCAGTACAAGCAGGCCGCACGGACAAGAAGTGCTCCTTTGCTGGACATGAGAGATTGGGGCCAGCGGTTCTATAAAATGGAGTCGGGAGAGATTTAAGCTGGAATTTGGGATTTAGAGAGTTATGACAGTGTTCCAGAAGAAGATGGCGTGTGTTGGAATAAAGGTAGACCTTCATACCTGAGTAAGTGTAAACTTTTGTGCATGGACAGATGAATAAATATAGAGTGAATAAATGAATAAATGCAGATTGTTGTACATGAACGAACGGAAACCGTTGTACATGAAAGATAAATAAGACATCCCCTAAAAATAAGCCCTCCTGCACCTTTTGGAACAGAAATTAATCTAAGACCCCATCTTGGTTGTGGGGAAACGGGGTCGCTACCTGCGCTTGGTGTAGACTGTGAAGATGGATACTAGTGTCCCACCTCCCGCTGCCTTGATTCAGGTAAAGCAGTTCCAAAGGAGAATGCATGCATGCTAAAAATAGGAAGTTGTTATTCAACCATTCTATAAAGGTAGGGAAGGGAATCTAATAAACTTGACCTTGGGTGAGCTGCTATTTCAACTCTAACAGGGCTCTGTGGGCTCGATAATATGATTAGCCTTGTTTGCTCCAGACCATGTGAGTGCAGCGAGGACCAGTGTGGAGTGGTGTAAAAGCCTCTCTCGTTCAGCGCAGCTTCCTGCATCTCCTCAGCCTCACCCAAGCCATGTTCTGTTATCACTTCTGCACATGAGCTTAAAGATGAGATGGTGTGTGTGCCTTGAAGGAGGACGGGGGGACCAGGATAAGGAGGAAACACCAGCGTAGGTCTGTGTGTGTACACAGTGGACACACAGTGATCTAACAAGCTATCGTGCTCACAGGAGCATTCTGTTAGGTGACACAAACCGATTACATGTTGGTGCTCACGTGAATGTATGCCTCAGGCTACGTCCTTAATGTGAAGTAAAGTGTGAGACAGAAGAACCTAGACGCACACCTTCCTATCCACAGATGATGGCAGAACAGCTCGAGCAAGCATCACTCATAATTAGCTATGGGAAAAGCAATATAAACAGAAACCTGCTTCTCAAATTCGCCCACACACAGAGGGAAGAGCACTGGTTTGGTATCTGGTCTGCACATACCTAGTCTGTTCACAGGCTCTGTGGCTCTGACTGTGGCCGTGAGACATGAATTCACCAAGACTCAGTTTCCACAGTGAGGTATGAGGTTTAAAAGAGCTACTCTGTGCAGAGTTTCCACCCATTATTGAGGAGTCCCGTAACCAATTACTTTTTATGATTGACTATGGATATTAGCAGGGCATGGTAGCTCACACCTATAATGGCAGTTCCAAGGGAGGCTGAGGCAGGAGGATCACAAGTTTAAACCCAGCCCGAGCAAATTAGAGACTAAAGAGACCCTCTCTCAAAAATTTTTATAAAGGGTTGAAGATGTAGCTCAATATGAAGGCCTTGGGTTCAATTCCAGTGCCACCAAAACTAAAATAAAATCAGTCAAGCAAACAAGAGCAACTGTAACAGCAATGATAAAACTGTGCACTTTGCTGATACTTTAGTTTTCATCTAGATCCATCACATAAAAAAAATTTCATACCTTCAGAGTATAAACAAGAGTCTTCCCAAGATGCTATGGACTAAGCTTTCACTCAGCTCTTTAGAAAGAAAAGGTTTGCTTAAGGACTTAGCAGGTGTTATGCATAGAACACTTGCCCACTTACCACACTGGCAGGGGACACCAAGATCTGTAACTACCTTTGCAAAAGCTCTGCTTTTCAGAACCATTTCGCAGTCCCGATGGCTGTGCCAGTCACTAGTATTTAGTTCACATGCCTTATCTTTTCCAAGGCGAGTATTTAAAACTGTTCCGTACCTCCAGAATCTTTGAAGATGTGAAAAAACTGTGTGGGTGGTGAGAGGGAGGTCTTTGGTTGCTGACGATAATGTGTGGAATGACTCATAATTGCATCAGAAAGCAAGATCAAAAATTCCCGATCTTAAAAATCTGAAAGTTTTCTTAGAATACCAAGTGAACACTCACCAAAGAGCTAAAAATAACATAGGTAAGTCACTGGAGGTCTTCAGAAAGCATCCTGAGTGGGATCACGCTAGAACCCAGTTCCTGTGTCCGATGGAAAAGTGCCCCTTGAGTGACTCACTAAGGATCCACAGTCAGCGCAGAATCTGTCCCTTTCTTTGCATCTGAAACCACTGCACTCTTCCAGAGAGAAAGCTGCTGTTGAGACCAGCAGGATTTGGTGTGGGGGGCACAAGCGCTAAAGAGAATCATAAGACACCATCTCCTTAAAGAACATAGAGCCAAGGATGGCCCAACTATTTGGTTTCAAAACTTTCAAACCAGTGGGTCCCACCCATCTATTATGAGGACCAGGATCCTAAAGTTCAAGAAGGTGAAACCACTCCCCTGTAATTGTGCCATTATTGGAGGCTTTTAGCTTGAGTAAACTTGAAAGCTAAGCTGTAGGTGGCGTGGCTCCTGCTCACAGTGGTTGCGCAGGGAGCAGCCTCCCACCCTACCAGGGAGCTCACACACTGTCCGGTCCCTGTGAGCTCAGACTCACAAGGGTGACTTACCCGTTTTATGAGGACAACTTGTTTTCCGACGCAATCTCACTTCTCCCTTGTAGGGCTTCTGTGGCATAGGAGGAAGAGTCAGGGCAGCCCACTTAGTTCAGACATTTTATTCTCTTGCTCTGTTTCCATTTATTAAAGTATTATTTACATGCAATAAAATCCACGAATTGCCAGTGCACAGTTTGATGAATTTGGTCAATTGTGTTCAAAAAGATCACCACCCCCAGAGTCAATATATAGAACAGTTTCCTCCCCCGAAAAAGCTCCCTTGGGCCTCTTTGCTCCTCGTTCCTGCCTCCCCACCCTGGCCTCTGGCAAGCACAGACAGCAAGCACAGACCTGCTGACTGTCACCGCCTTTCGTCTGTTCTGGAAGCTTCTATCAGTGAAATCACACAAGACCTGGTCTTTTGCAATCCCTTTCTTTCTCATAGCGTAATGGTTTTACGGTTCATTCATATCATTGCACATAGAATTCTTTGACTTCTTTTTACTGTGGTGGGGAGGTAGTATTCCATAGTATGGCTGCAGGTAGAGCGTGTTCATCCATCCATTTGAAGGTCCTTGGGACTGCGTCTAGCTGGAGCTGTCAGGAATCCCCACAGCCGTCAGTTTTTAGTCTTTGATTTCTCTTCTAATCCCTTGACCCAGCTCTCCATTTGTGTGACCTTAGGTAGTTTTCCATCTCGGTTATAGAGAAACATTTCCACGAAATGCTGGTTCGGTAGAGGAATTGGCCCCCACCCTCACCCTCGTGCCTCTGGAAGGGCCCTGCTTATCCTGCAGGAGCAAGGCCGAGGCTCAAGGCATATTGAGGCCTTGTTTGGTGTGCTGAACTGTCATTTACCTCCACAGCAGGCCTTTGGGGACATGACGGAGTGCTGCACCACGCAGTATCCGGTATTTATAGGGAGTGGAGTAGCACGGTGTTCTTCTCCTGCCTTGTGGGAAGTGTGCACACACTCTGGTTTGAGCCTTTGCAAGTGCTGAGGGAGGGAAGTCTGCTGTGTGACACTATCCCTGCCGTGATTCTGCACAGGCTTTGGAACAACCTGGGACGAGTTAGCACTTAGGCCTAACAGGCCCGACTCTCCTGAAAAATGCTCTGTCCCCTGTTATAACTCACCATAATGAGCCAGGAACAAAAGGTTGTGAGGGAGAGTGGTGACGGATGGGCGACACGGCCGCCCGCGCTGCAGCTGGCCAGGCTCCTGCCAGTGAGCAGCGTAATATATGATGGCTCCGGGTCGTGTTGTGGTAAATGAACACTTAGGAGCGCTGTGGCAAGGGGATTGATGATCACGGCCACCCCAGGACCCGCCCGGCCTCACATTACCAGGAAGCACATGCGTTGATGTCCCTCCCGCGCTTCCGACAGGAAATGCCTCATAAGCGGTCCACGTGCAGCGGAGCCTCTGAGGCCTCTGTGTCCCTCCTCTCCAGCCTGCTTCATCCAGTAGGGAATTTGGGGAAAGTCTGGCTTCAGTGGTTGGGCCTCTTACACCAGATGACCAGGGCTATTGTGCTAAGAGAATGCCTGGCCAAGTTGCATGATCCAGGCTGACCTTGAACTTGCAACCCTCCCACTGTCTCAGAAAATAAAAGGGGCTGGGACATAGCTCAGTGTTAGAGCACCACCTGCATTCGGTTCCCAGCGTGAGGGGAAGACATTCCTAGCTCATTCTGGGAGCCAGGGAAGTGATTTGTTAAATACAACAAAACAAATGAATGAACCTTCCCACGAATGCTGAGAGGTCTCCGAGGGAGAATCTCCAAGGCAGAGCAGGAACTGAGGGAGGAGGTCAAGGTGGGCTTCATGAGCTGAGATGCCCAGGCCAGAGGTCCAAGAGAGCAGAAGACAGAAGCAAGAAATAGCAAATGAAAGCAAACCAAGCCACAGTGTCCTGAGCACAGAAGTTTGCCCAAGCCCTTGCCGGTGGCTTGGCTCCTCCCTGTTTCTGGAAGCTACTGCAGGGGAAGCTTGGTTATCGAGCAAACAGGGCTTGGCCACTGCCTTCTCTTTGCACCCACAGACCGTGGGTGAAATTTAGCCATGGATTTCATCTTCTCAATCACTAAAAGGAGCAATCTACACACCCACTGGCAGATCATGCCCTAGGAAGGTTTGTATTGATGTTCCAGATGTACCAATGACCATGTTTATTTTTCCCAGTATCTTATCAAAAATGTTAACCTGAGCTTTTCCCATCTCTAACCTGCAAAAATGGACCTGGAAGTGTCACCTCTCTTTTGACTGGCAGAAGACACAGCCTATGGAAATTTACTGCAAAGGTGTCTGAATTCTTTGCTCTTGACCTCCAAGTAGGACCATTCACACTGGCAGCACCAGCATGCCCACATCTGAACACTGCATGCAGACTTGCATTGGGGGAGCTTGTGGAATGGCAGGGATGATCCTCTATGAACTGTGAGATGAATGTTGTGGTGAATTCAGCTTTGCCTTGTTTATTTCCTCCAGAGAAACCTTTTTAGACATTGTTTTTCCAAATCACCCTTCCTATGATATTTTATTATCACTGCATATTTATGTAATATGTGCGTATCTGTGCTCTACACATGAAAATGATCATATGTTTTTGCCCTCAAGAAATGATTCCACCCAAGAACCAATTCCACCCCTTTGGGGGCAGTGTCAGGTCTGCCTTGAGTGTATGAGCCAGAAAAAGCTAGGTTCAAATCCTGCTTTGCCAGTTTGTTCTCTCTCTCAAAGCCTCATCTTCCTGCTTCTTGCAAATGGCAATCACAGTGTCCTCCCTGGGGCACCTGGCACATAATCAGAAATCAAGAAATGTTAGCTATGATCTCCTTTTCTGATACTTACATTCACATATGGGGTCTTCACTGGTCCTTCTGGTGAGCCTCTGAAGCATGCCGCTTTGTGGAACTTGTCGCCCGCAGAGAGCCTCTCCCCCACCTGGCTGGTGATATCCCAGATGGCCAGAGTGGCTGGGTGACTTGCTCAAGGTCATGCGAAGAGTAACATTGGCTTGAGCAGAAGTTTGAGCCCAGGTGTTCTGGTTCAAAACGCTCCCAGCTGCACCTGGTTGCCTGTGGGTGTTGCCAGACCCCGCAGTGATAGAGAGTTTGATGGACTGGAGGTATCACCCAGGAGAATGGGCGGTAGGGAGCAGTCACACATTTCCTGTTCCCAATACATAGATAACAGAATTCTCAAGACTTTGAACCAAGTTGCCATACCCCGTTTCAGGAAATCTATACTCATCCGTTCTTCAGCTGCTGGGAACATGTGCTTGTCAAAGGCACAGTGATCCTGGTCTGACACATTTGGTCTTGGGGGCTCCTAGAGTTGCACTGATCCTCATTTGAGGCGCTGCTGATTGTAACGGTGACAGAGTGAATGCAGAAGCAAACGTCTCCCTCCTGTATCTGCTGGAGGCAGAGAAGGCAGAGGCTTGGGGTAGAGGTGTGTGAAGGTGCCCTCTGCTTCTCTATCCAGGCAGTTGCTGGAAATAGACCCAATGTTGCTTCTAATGCCAGACCCCTCAATCGGAGCCATTCTGTGGGTTGCCTAGCCAGGAGCCAAGCTGAGATTGGGACAAGAGTAACCTACTTGGTTCCAGTGAAGAAGGTGTTTGTGAGCAGCAGACAGGAAAGTCGTGGGAGCAAGGGGATGGATGGGGCTCCAGGGTACCCAGAAGTTCTCCCCCGGTACC
Organism: Dinomys branickii; assembly: GCA_004027595.1. NCBI lineage: Eukaryota > Metazoa > Chordata > Mammalia > Rodentia > Dinomyidae > Dinomys > Dinomys branickii. The sequence goes on from PVLD010000805.1 coordinate 203,500, forward strand.
ATCAGACAGCCTGAGGCCCTGGCATGGCTGGTTTTCTGTTGGAAGTTTACACAGGGACTCTGCTGGGTCCTGCATACAGACTTTGTCAGGGCTGGAATTTCCATGTTGATTTAGAGGCTGGTGACTGCGAGACACACAGGGCCAGTTGCACAGGGAACCCTTGGAGGTGCCCCAGAAACCAGCTGGCAATGAATCCCACAGTGTTAGCCTCACCTCCCCCACTCTGGTAGCCTTGGGTTTAAACCACTGTGCGATGATTGTCTTGCACCTTTGACAAACAACAACGTTCTCCAGAAAAAGCCAAGCTGAGTGGCTTCAGGGAAGAACACGTGTCTTGGGACTGAGCGCCCACCCTGTCTCCTCAGGTTGTATTTTGCTGGTCATGTGTGCAGCATCCAGCGGGTGGAGTCCACCCCTCCAAAGCAGTGGGCAGGGCAGCTACCCATCTGAATCTGATGTTTTATTTATCTGCGCCAGTAACTGTATGTGCCATGTGTTTCTCTGTTTGGGCCTGAAGGCTGGTTGAGCAAAAGGGCGGGAAACATAAATGTTATGGACGGAGAGAGGGCTGTCCATTTATAGACTCTCAGAGATGACCTGGTTTCTGTTGCTGGGTAAGCATTAGCTTTGCATTAGCAGAACGAACATCTGTAGTTGTTGGGCTGGCGTAGTTGGTGGTGATAATCAGGAGAGATATATTCATGTTCTATTTTTACAATAAAAAATTAAGAAACCTCAGGCTGCAACAGAGGCCCTTGTTGGTAATGTGAGCAACATGAACTTCAAGGAATCCTTTTCCTTGGACTGTGTGAGATCAGTGTGTTCCTTTCTGCTGCCCTCCAGTACCTGGTTATTATTAAACCACCTTCTGCAAGGAATTAACTCTGGCTTTCCTCCCAGCGAGGGGATGTCTACAAAATCCAGGGTACCTGGCCAATGGCAGGCAAATGAGTTATTTACTGTAATGCAGGAACAAACAACAGGTTGGCCAACCAGTCCTTTGCATTGTGGCGGCTTCCCTTGGCATGGAAACAGCCCTCTGCAATACGTAGCATGAGTGCTCAGGAGCCTCTCTGCATGCATGCATTCATTCATTCATTCAGAAAATATTTCTGAGGGCTCTCTGTGGGAGCCATTGTTTCTGCAATGATGATAATGCTAATACCTACTGCACAGAACGATGTAGATTAAATGGGCTAATAATGTGTAAAAGGCGTAGCACATGCACTGGCACACAGTTCCGGGTTGGTGCATCCAGGCGTGGCTGTGGGATTGAACTTTATTTTGTAGGCAGGGAGTGGGCAGTGGGGCCAGTGACATAGGCGTGGTTGCTGTGGCTGGGGAGGAGACACGTGGTAAGAAGGCCGAGCCCGGGGGCAGGGCGATGGCTATGTATGTCTCATCAGACCTCTGATGGCTTTCATTTGCCTTCCTTGGGGTACTCCGGGGCTGTGGTTCTCAAAGTATGGTCCCTGGGTGAGAATGTTGGCGTAGCCCAGGAATGTGTTGGAAATGCAGTTTCTTGGTCCCTGTCCCAGAGCTGCTAATCAGATCCTCCAGGGCGGTGGCCCAGCAATCTGAGTTTCAGCAAAGGCCTCCAAAGGACTCTGATCTTTGCCAGTTCTCAAACTTTGCTAGTTCAGCCCGTGAGATGGAGTACTGCGGCAGGGCCTTCTTCCCGTGTCCAACTCTGTATGGTCAGCACTGGGCCAGCATGGGGCAGGCACACAGGCTTGTTAGCTGGTTGCACGGAAGCAGGAGCCTTGTTAACACAGCTGTAGGCTGCCTGTTGAGCACAGCAAAACCAAATTGAAAGTCTCCACCTGATTCGCTACCAGGAGGCCACTGGGACCCACCCCTGTGGATGCAGACACTGTGGAGCCAGAGCTGGTGCTCCGATGGGCAGGAGTCTCTTCCAGAACAAGTGTCAGCTAGAAGACACCAGCGCATCTCTCACCCTATTGAAAAATGAGGGAGACCTGGTCTCTCTGGGCCTTCAAAGCACACATCACATCTGGTTTAGGGGCATCTGCCTGCACACACCCAGAGATGTCCCATGACCCACAGAGTGGATGGCATTAATGCCTCTGCCCTTTCCCTTATGAAAAGCTTGTGGCTGGGCTGGTTTTTATTATCAATGTGCAGCCACCTCTGTGATGAAATACCCCAGCTGTAGATGATTTTAGAACATCTGTCTAATTCTTCTGAAACCATTCATTTGTTCATCAGTACCAATTTGTACACGTTGGCATGAGATATCTTTTACTGGCCCTTCCTTTAAGTATCATGCTCTGAGGAGGGCAAAGAAGTCATTCACACAACCCTGGCCATTCAGAACCGAGTGGTGCGTGTCTCCTGGAAGGTAGAACAAGCATGGCCTGAGAGATGAGAGGGGCTTCATGACAGCTGAGCTGTGGAAACTGCTGGGAAAAGAGAGCATTTGATCTAGGCCTGGAAGATTGAGCAGAATTTCCAGAGGCAGAGGAAGTCCATCTCCAGTAAAGGGAAGCACAAGAGCACAGGGGAGGGGACATTCACAGAGCGTTAAGGCAGAAGTGATGATTATCCGTGTGCCCAAAATATGCACTACCACAGTCAAATGGAGGAAGCTGGGACCTAAAAAACCAGGATGGAATTGGGACATGAGGTTGAGGGTTTGGGGCATGATCTGTGGGGAGCCTGTGGAGAGTTTAGGGTAGCAGAGTGGTATGATCACCATGGCGTAAGAGAACAACTGGGTTGATGATGGAATTGAAGGGGTAGCCCTTGCTCAAGGTCACAACCCTAGGAAGCAGCACTGGAATGAAGCGTTGTCTATCTACAAGTTCAGAACAGTTCCAGAGGCCCTTGTGAAGTCTTAGGTAAGGAGGAGGATGGAGTTTTCAAATAACAGGTTTCCTGGGGGAGAAAACTTTCCAAACTCTCCAGAACTGGCAGGCAAGAGAGACAAGCTACGGAGTCAATTCAGCAAACTTTCTTCCTGGTCCACACCCCAGGATCATGTCTCAGAAAGAGCATTTGTCCCTGCCCAGGTGAATGAACACCAGAGGTCCTCAGCATCACATGCCAGCCAGCCCGGAGCATCTCCACAACACCAGGCAGTCTTGGCATGGGGCTGGGCCATGGGCTTGGTTCTGACTCAGATAAGTCGGAACCACCTACTGAGTCATTTGCAGGAGCTGTGGTTTCCTGGGAGGTTTCCCAACCGTTTACCCACCCTAACAAATGGTGGGTTGCATGCTAGCTCTGACTGCCCTTCCCACTGAGTGATAGCTCCAGGCAAATGCCAGTTGCATATCTCAAGTTGTTGTACGGGAATTGTTTCCTTTCTGTGTGAGGAGAAACTTGACACTAGGTGGTAACACAAAGACAGACAGAAACGACTTTTATGTATCTGTTAGTTATTTGATCTTAAGGAGGCCTCAGTGTTCCTAGCTATGAATCTGCACCTCTGAACTATGAATGAATGGTTGATATCTAAAAGTCATATCCATAGTTCCTAAAGGTCTCTGATGGTTCTATGATACCCATAGTTCCTAATGATTTTCCTTAGGAAGGTCAAGAATGGCCCAGCCCTGCTCCCAGCTGAGCAAGAGTTTACAAGAATCTGCCTTCCCCTACCTACCACTTGCCTGAGGGTCCCAGTGGAAATGGAATCAAGTCCAAGTCTACTCCCAGCAGCTCTGTGTCTTATACCTTTCTCCACTGCCTCTCAGGAAGTTCTACCTCTCAATTTTCCCATCATTTATTATCTTGGAGATGTCAATTGTCCTAAAATGTGCCCAGTCAGGAATACCATGGTTTTCAGCGTGAATTCAAAGACATTGGTACCGCTGTGCTGTTCCAAATAGAAGTTGCCTCCCTCCCTGTAGAGTTGGAGCTTTGGTTTTTGGGAAAAATACCTTTTGATCTGATACATTTCTAGAGATCACTTTGAGCATTCTATATTGGAGCAAGTCCCAATGCGAAGCGCCAGACCCTGGTTTCCGGTTTCTAGTTTGTGCTCAGTGGGAGGACCAAGCCAACATAGCAGCATTATGTAGTTCTCAAATACTGAGTTCACGTGAGCAAATGAATATTTAGCTGGAGAATTCAGGGTTCGGTGCTATTACAATCAAAAGGCAGAAGAACTTGGAGAGAAAACCCAGACTGCAGTTGGGGAATGTCCCTCTCCTGTTTGGTCGTGAGGTCCTCTTAGAGGCTGGCTGTGTTCCCCGCGTGCAAGAAGAGGCCCTTTGCCCTATGCAAGATGGAACAGAAAGTCTTGGCACCAGGCACACAGTTCTGATACCAGCGCCTATTTTCCAGAGGCAAAATGAGGCCGCTTGATGAGAAGACAGGAGGAATCAATTGTGAGAGACTTGAAAGGCTGCGGGAGGCTGGGAGATTGGCAGCGCTGTAGCTCTGGAAGCCAGAGCCAGGCCCATCCCCGGCTTTTCCCCTTACAGCAAGGAGCTGGGATTATGCTTCCCTGGGGAACCAGAGGCATGAGTGGAGAAGAGCTCAGGCTGGGAGTCCAGTGGAGGCCTTTGGGTGCCCCTTTCTGTCTGGGGCAGGGGCTCTGTGCCAGCCCACCTGCCATGGCCATCTCCTGCCTCACACGTGCTCGGGCCTTCCTGGCCCCACTCATGGGCCCGGAAGACTTTCTGCATGCTCTCAGGTGAGACTTGATCGTGGACAGGGAGCCCCTGCTCAGACCCTGACTGTTTGTTTACTCTGCCGTGGGATCCTTCTCCGGGTCCTTTACATTAGATATATAAAATACAAGGGTGGCCAAAATACATGGTGAATGTTTAAGTAAAATTTATTGGAACAAGCCGTCTTGCCATGCATCCTCTTCGAGATCCCCCCTCTCACTTTGAACAGCTTAACCCATCGTTCTTGCCCCTTTTCGGAGCAGTCCTGGAAGTCTTCTTTCATATCCTCACGAGGTGTGATTAGAAAAAAAAATAGTACATGGTGAATGCAGCTGCCGAAGCTGAACACCTTCCAGTGGGGAGACGGGTTCGTGAAAACTTTACGGTGTGTCCTCACCCACCTTAGTCAGTGAATATGGCGCTGTGTGACCCGTTGCTCTTCCCGCAGGTCACAGTGGCCATGAAAGGCTTGACATTGATTCAGAACATCAAGGCACCAAGACAGCTCAAATAAAGAGGCTCACAGGACACTCCCAAGTCTCCCAGTGGGACCTCGTAGGGTTGAGTCACTGGTATATTTGTTTCCCCTCCCTGTAGGGGGGAGGGAAGAGACCCGGGGCCAGGTCCTAAGTGAGCAGGATCGTGTCTTATTCTCAGAGATATCCCCCACTGTTCCATCTAGAAAGATTTTAAGGGATTGGACACCTTCGTGTCTTCACTTGTATCGACTTTGGGAATGGAGGTAGGAGGATACGCCTCCCTCCTCCTGTTCCAAAATGCTGAAATAGGGTGTGCCCCAGGGGCTTGTACTGTTTATTAGCTGGCAAAATAAGGGGAAGTGGGAGGGGGCTGGTATTTGAGGTCTCCTGTGCGTGGTGAGTTTTTTTTTTTTTTTTTTTTGCTCATGCTCTGCAAAAATTATAGAGTGACAGGATTAATTATACAGAGCTGTGCTGTCCCATGTGGTACCCACTAGCCACATGGCCACCCCACATCTCTCACACTGGCCACCCTTCAAGTACTCAAGAGCTGTAGTTGAGTGGTGGGGGTGGCATTGGGCAGCAGTGCCAGAAACATTGTCGTCAGTATAGAACATTTCCCATGGATCTGCAGCAGGTCTTGGGCTCAGGGTGTGCATCACAAAGCCCCTATATCTGCAAGCCAGGTGTCTGGTAAGCTTGATGAGAACACGGGTTCCTGGGCTCCTCTCTCTACCACCTCACAACCTCTGAGGGATGAGGAGCCCTGACAATGTGCGGCTTCACAAGCGCCCCCCATGGCTAGCACTCACATTCACGCTTCAGAATCCGCTGCTCCAAGGGAAGCCAAAGCTGGGGAGTGAAGCAGAGATTCTGACCACCTCAGATACCTTTTGGCCCTTTCTACCCCAGCGTAAGATTTTCAATTCCGGTGTTTCCAAGAAAATGTGACCGGAGCGTCCATCCCGGCATCTAACGCCACCAGCTCAGTGATGTCCTAGCTGCTGTCCCCCCACCGGTAGAAAAACCTAGAGAACGAGGCTGGCCTACACTTCTCCCACCTCCCCTTCATGAAACCAGGAGGATGGAAATAACCCCATGCTGCTTCCCTCGAACGTATTTGAATCACAAGTACCTTCCCCGGAAAATAAATTTATCCTTCACTGCCTTCACCCCAATAAAGAGCAGCCGGTGATGAATACCAGACTCCGTAGCTTATTTGTCAAATCATCACACCTGTGAGGATTCCTAGGGAAGATAAATTTGGGAGGGGGTCGCATAGGAGGAGGAAGGACCTGGCCAGGAATAAATCTTCACACAACACACCAGCCTGTGAATGAGCGTCTGCGTCGCGAGGTGCAGCCCCCTGACACCGGATGATGAATTACCCTCTTTGCTGACACCTTCATTGGGTTATTTATGGCTCGTTAATTGAACCGAGAAGGGGTCTTGTAGACCCAGCAGGGGCACTGTACAATGCTTTTCCAGTGGACCCAGCTCTTGGAGCAGACAAAGGCGGGAAGGACGAAGGGCTCAGATGTGTCCCCTCCTTGACTTGAGGCGCTTTTCACCAAGTAATTGGGCAGCTCAGGCAATCCCCAGAGATACAGGCAAACTCCTTGGCTATGGCCAGCCGTGCACCTGGCACCCCAGCCTCTGCACCGTCTAGCACCTTGTCCAGCAGCCTGTGCCTAGCAATCTGGGTTTAAGTGCCAGCCTTGCATTGCACTTGGCATGCCTAGGAAATGAACATGGCATCCTGGACACCATCCGAAGGGCCTCAGGAACCATCCCAGCTCTTCTGTGAACCTGCTGTGGGATTCTGAGGGGCTCACAGGATCTCTCTGAGCTCCAGATTCTTCCCTTGTGAAATGAGGGAATGGACTGGATAATATTGGAGTCTTTTTTATTTCTAAAAATGTCCAAAAAGACAAAGAGCAGTTGTTTTTTTTTCACTGCCCCTTGTCTTGGTTTAACACTTCCCTTTCTGGTTATTATGTAGGCATTCATTTGGCAAACAGTATTTCCCAAGCTCCTGCCATGCATCTGGTTCCGGGGACACAGGCATGCTCATTGTGTGGTTTGTTGTTGGCTTCCATGAACTTCTGGTTGAGAATTTTGGTTGTGTTTCCAGAAGCCAGTTAATCTGCAGGACTTGAGGACTTCAGTTATTCCTTAAGTGAAGAATTTCCTGGACATCCCTCAGAACCTGTTACCTGACAGGAAAGGAATATGTAGCGCTATTTCCGGTATGTGAAAGGCCGTTTCTTGAGAGTGCCACCTTGGTCCACGGACATGTTGCCAAAGGGGCAGGTGCTTCCCCCTTGGTCCAGCCTTCTAGAAGATTCCGCCCTGTGGAAAGAACTCATGCATACAGCACGGGCGGCATGGATTCATTCATGTATTCATCCAGTGATCCGTTTACTCCTTCTTTTGTTCTACAGAATCTTATTGAATGTTTCCCCTCACTTCTGAGTCAAATCTGTGTTCACAAGATGAGTGATACCCAGCTGAAGAATTCAGGGAAACAACATCTGCCGTTTCTGCGCAGGGTGGGTGCTGAGTTCCTACGGTTCTTGCATTGTTTATTCACTGGGCAGAGACGATGAAGAGCTTCTGTTATCACGGTGACCACACCAGGAAAATGAGGCAGAACTCACAGGCCGGTGGCATTTCTAGCAAGAAAGAATCCTGACAGCAGTGGAGCCCATCTTATGTTTCTAATGGGGAAAGTGAGGCCCAGGAAGTCAGAGCGGCCTGTTCGCTGATCCCTTCCAGCGTCTCGTAGGCGGTACTTCTGAGGCGAGAAGTTTCTCTGGGAGCAGCCTCTCTGCAGATGGCCCCGTGAGGGTCACAGCCCAGCAGGGGACCAGAGTGTGTGACAGGGCCATGCAGACGATGTGCGGTTCATCTTGTGGGATCGGGGAGGTGTTGGGGGGACCGAGCTCTGTGGCTTATCACACTGTGTGAGATGTGACGTCTCTCCCAGCTGGCTCACTAGTCTGTCTGTCTCCTTAAATCTTTACACGGGAACATTTGGGACGTTCGCCTGGAAGTTGATCACGTTGAGAGAGCACAGATAGGGTAAAGGTGACGAGTTCTGAACTGGGAATGTTTCAACCCTATGGCCCTGAAAAGCTTCAGAGCATGATGTTGGGAAGGCATTCTGTCATGGCAGCTGCCGTGGCGTGGGATACAGAGGGCCTTTCTCAGATGTTAGATGAGATACCTTTGAATCCTTGAAAGTAGCAGCCCATCTTTCCAACACGGTCTCTCCTCACATCGCTGCCATCGTTGGTTGCAGAGCACTTCCACCACGTGGCCTGGCTGCTTCTGCCTGAGCGCCACCCCGTGTGTTAGTCCCAATAACTGACTTTCGGGTGTACCGTGCTTTCCCGGTAACGAGGAGCATGAAGAGGCAAAGGTCGAATGACGGATCCGCGGTCCCAAACCAGCGAGAAAGTGTTGAGGGACAAAATCAGCCTGTCCAACTCCATGTGTCCCATTCTTTGCCCATGCGCAGCTCTCAGGGCCCCGTGTTTTGTTCCCTGGCCAGTCCTGTGAGTGGCCAGCTGAAAGGGGCAGTAGGGACACAGGACCTCTGCCTGGAGATTTGAAGGCGGGACAGGAAACCTTGCGCCTTCACCTTTGTTCTACCCACAAAGTATCCTTTCCTTTGTGTTTTAGGCTTTCCGTTGATAGGAATTCCCTCTTAAAGCGCAGGTCCCTGCCCCACTAAACCATGAATACTACAGAGCCCTAAGATGAAACTGCGCACGTTACACTCATTAGACTAGAATCAAGTTTATGTTCTGTTAGCAGTAGAATAGAATTCCATCAGTGGGTACAAGTGATTATTCTCATGTCGTCGTATATTCAGTAATAGATATGAAAGTACAAAATTCTCCACTATTTAAAAGAATTACAGTGTGACGAAACTCCAGTTACTTTCTGCTTTGATTAATGTTTTCATATACTCATAATATGAACGTATTTTGGTGGTGGTGGCCCCATGAGACAGTTTTTTAAGGAAGAGTTTGCGCCCCAGCTCCGTGCTGCATTTGCCAGCACCCGCACCTTGAGCCTGAGATGAAGTCATTGGCTCACATTTGCAGGGGATGATGGGTAATCAGCAAGCTAAGGGCCCAAGATGTTTCCTGGAACAGGGTCCCCTGTGAGGTATGGAAGGGGCAGCAAGAGAGAGGGAACTGATGCCAAGGAGAGATTCACACCCTTAAACTTTCGGGTGGACGCCGCCCGGCTCACCTCGCCCTCTGCCTGCTTCTGTCCGTGCTCATCTCCAGTACACAGCACCTTGTACACGGGCCCTGGCAACCAGCCACCGAGGGCCGAGGAGCAAGGGCACAGGAGCCTTCAGAGTCCTGTGTATTACAGCTCCGGCCAGACTTGGTTGATTCACGCCTGGCACATGGCATGCCGTCGGGCGAGTTAGCAGGGAGGGTTCACTCTGGCTCTTCGAGGTGGGGTGTGGCCATTGTGCCATGTGGTGGGGATCACTACGCTCAGAAGGTACAGGGCAACCAGCAGAACACGGTCCGTTGCCGTGGCACGCTCTGAAAGGCATCAGCACCTTGTTTAGCAGTTAGTTGTTAAATACAAATGGTAGCTGCATCCGTGCATCAGAGTGGTCGGTGAGATAAATACATTGTAGAATGGTAGGTCCTTTTTATAAGAGGAGGAAAGGAATCTGACCACCCCCAGAAGCCCTTGGGAGTCAGGGGCTTGCCAAAAGTCTCTCAGCCCGTGTGCACCATAGCCTACCCATCATTTGTTTCTGGGCACTGTAGAAAAGTGGGGGGACGTGAGAGGGACAAGGTAGGCCCGTCCTCAGGGTCTCCTCTCCAGTGTCTGCTGGTTATTTGATCGATGCAGGCAGATGCCTCCCCTAGACCCACCTGGAAGGTGCACACAGTCCGGGAGCCTCCCTGTGCTCAGAGGATCTGCAGGAGGTGAAACAGATCTAGGGCTGGGGTACTGCCTTGTCTGAGAGGACCCAGGCAGGGTGTGGGGTGAGGGGGAGAGCTGCTTCCAGGAAGGGTGGGGACACAGAGCAGGAAGCCCGTGGCTCCCGTCCACCGCGCCTCTGCCGAGATCTGGATAGAGTGTCTATCTGGGGAGCCCGAGGCCCTGGTTCACATGCATACACACTGTGCCCCTTGTCCGTCTTCCTGCCATCACCCCTTAAGCAACTCCTGCCCTGCGTCATGGGACAGCAATGGCTGTGACATGTTTGTGTCCTCAGCCTTGGGTCACGGGTCTACTGCCCTTCACTGGGCCAGACGTGGTGCCAGCAGCGATAGCAGCGATCCACGCGATCCTAAGCAATCAGAGATGGCTGCTCTAGGGGTTGAGGGAGCCTTCAGAACATGGCAGCCTCCTCCTCCACAAAGTGCGTTGTGGTTGGCGGCCCGAGGGTGGGCCATCTGCCCTGCTCATTGCCCATGGTTTGTCAAGAGATTGAATGACTTGAAAACGTACCTTGTTTGTGTCTTGAACGGAGCAAGCTATAATTGCATCCTGCTTACAAGCCAATCTCTGTAAAAAGAGATTGATGAGCTAATCGGTGAAACATGATCAGGAAAGCGGTGGTGCTAGTATTTAGTGATGAGGGAATTGTTTGTATTTTTTAGTAGACCTTATTTTTAGAGCAGTTGTAGGTTCACTGCAACACTGAGCAGACAGCACAGAGATTTCCCATGTACCCTGCTTCCCCCACTGTGAGCTGCTACCAGAGTGGCACATTTGTTACAGTCAGAGAACCTCGGTGACACGTGATAGCCACACCAAATCCATAACTTACATCAGAGTTCTCTCCTGGTATGGTGCACGCTAGAGGTTTGGGCAGCCTTAAGTGTCCAGCCTTACAGTATCACACAGAATAGTTTCACAGCCCCGAAAACCCTCCGCATCCTACCTATTTTCTCTCATTCCCTAACTCTTACCAGCTACTGACCTTTTGTTTTTTTAAAAAGTTGTTTCTCAGGTGTATTTCTGTAAAGTACGGATTTATTTTTTAGTGAGTGAGGAGATGGACACAACACAAGCCCAACTGGCTGTCACTTGACAGTTTTTAAAGCCGGGTAGTGGGATCTAGGACTGTCTGCTTTCCTAGGGCATTTGTTTTTCTGTGTACTCAGTACTTCCATTAAAAATTTTAAAACTTTAAGTAGTGAATGACTGTCAGTTGAACATCTGCCCTGTGTCTGGTTCAGGGCTGGGTTTCTTCTATGCTGCATTTTATGAGCTCCTCCCTCTAGGGTTTCAGTGCGCACATTTCCGAGATGAGGAAGGCATAGCGCAAAACTAAAGTGAATTCTAGAAGTCACTCTTAAGTGCCAGAGATGGCGACCAGGCTCTTTGAAATATCTTATTCAAGTATGACAAAATATGCTGGAATTTGTGCAGCCTGATGAGGTGTTTCTGTGAGTCCCTCCCATAACCTACACCAACATAAAGAGATGAAACAGGCCTGGCACAAAGCTGCCTCCTGACCAACCAGTCGCTGTGCCCTCAGAGGTAACACTGTCTTGACCTGTAGCACTATAGATGAGCTTTGTGGACAGTTTGAACTTCATTTACCTAGAATCACATGTGTGCGTTCTCTTATGTATGACCACTTTTGCCTAACATTGTGTGGAATTCATCTATATTTATGCCTCCAGTAGAGCTTTCTCTTGCATAGCTATAGAGTATCCTTTGTTAGACACGTTATAAATTGCTATATAATCTCCCGCCTTAGACACATGCTACAAATTATCTACTGTCTTGATTTGGAAGGGGATTGCTACTTAAAATCTACTAGAAGTGGTGATTCTATGAACATTTTTTGGGGGTGGTACTGGGATCAAACCCAGAGTCTTCACACTGAGCTATGTTCCTCCCCCTTTTAAATTTTCTTTTATTTTGTCATTAAGCTGTGCGTGCTGAGCTCAGAGGTATGATCCTCCTGCCTCAGCCTTGCAGAGTGCTGGGATTACTGGACATTCTTCTACATTTCCTTGGATAGATCCAAGTATGGATTCCTGATGGATGTATCACTAAGTGTGAAATTATAGGAGTTTGAGGTAGGCATAAGTGCACCAAGAGTTTGGATTCTCTTTTTCCTATTATATCACCCATGTATTGCTAAAAAGGAGATTTAAGAAATTAAGTCCTTTATGTGGCTGATTCCTGGGGTAACAGGGATCCCAGAAGCCTCCGGTATAGAATCAAAATGGTGATTTGGCCCAGCATGTTGCAGTCCAGGGCTGGTGAATGCCATTGCACAGTGCAGTCATGCAGGGGTTCATGAATCTGCCTGGAAATATGCAGAAGGCAAGGAAAGCCCTACTTTCCAGAACCCTGCCAATTAGTATGTCTTTCAGAGCACCAAAAATCATACAACACAGAGAAACATAAATACTCCTGTCTCAACCACCAGCAAGAAAACAAAGCTTTCTCATAAAAATTTCAATACAATCCAATTTGACATTTGCCTACCTGAAGATTTCTCGATACTGTGTCATGGGGCCATTGCAGTTCCATCCTTAAGGATGGACAGTTATTTTTGTGGTAGGCTGCCTCAACAGTGAGCCACAGCATTGGCTTTCTGCCCTTAGTGAGGTGGGGACCTCTCATCTTTCGGGACCTCTCATCTTTTGTCTCTGCAACCCTGTTCTGTTCTTTGGGAACCTCAGTTCAGGTGCTGTTAGAACTCAGAGACCATAGGCCAGTGATGGTGAACCTTCTAGAGCTTTCACTGATACAAACATCCCGCTGCAGTGCATGTCCCCAGGTTCACCACCACTGCTATAGACCTAATAAAGATCTGAAATGCACAGCCTACCAGTGACAGATCCAGGGGACAAGGACTGTCTGAGGATGAGGGCTCACAGAATGGAAAAGATACGTGGGTTTTACTTCTCAGATCTACTTCATCTCTGACCTTGAAACTATTACTTAATTCTGATCCTTAACCCCCTTCTCCCCAAGACGAAGGGTGATGAAATCCACCTTAGAGAACTACTAGAAAGAAAAGTTAACTAGAAGGACAATAGAGGTGGGTAGTCAAGGGGTGGATGGGGGGAGTGAGTTAGGTACACTGTAGCTTTCCAGGAAACATCAGTTGTTTTTCTCTTCTGTTTATCAAACTTGTCCCAAGTTGTTATAGTTCTGTTTCAGATCACACAACTCCAAAGCCTCCAGAAAGGCTACTTCCTCCCTTCGTAACTTCTGGGTTTGACCTTAGTGGGGGGGATGGTAACCTACTGAGTCTGGTGTGGGGAGATAAGGGGACTTCTGTCCGCTGCTTCTTTTCCCTAAACATGGTTCTTCCTCTCCTTCCTCTTCATCCCTAGAGAGCTTGGGAGGATGCGTGGTGATACTTCTCAACTCTTCTGTAAAACTCTTTACCATTTTCTTTCCCGCATGACTGATTCTGAAGGTTAGGATAATCATTGCATATTTTTTTTGTTGTTTATTGATTGGTTGATACCCTCACCTTCCCACAGAAATTTTATACTAAAGACAACTACTAAAGCTCAAAGCTATTTTTTGTAAATTAAAAGCAGATACCAAGCAAAAGGGAACAAGAGAAAACACGAGTGAAAACTTGTGTGTGAGGAGTTGCCCTGTGGGCTTCCTGGTGCAGAGGAGAGGGGTCAGTGTGGCCCGGAGTTGTCATCATCTCCCTGTGGGGACTTAGCAGTTCAGGAGGGGCAGAGGTGCTGCTCGTGAGCAGACTGCAGTATGGGGGTCTTTGTATAGGGACATTAAATAGGCAAACCATCCACAACTTTTAAAATATGTATATTCCCAGACTAGCCTTTATAAAAGAAGCAGAGGCACTTTCACAGGGCTGCCATGTATCTTAGAGTTGTTGGCACATCAGCAACTCCACCCTCCAGAAGGAATGGCGTTAGAGAGAATTACTCAGAGGTGGCCCATGCCCACTCAGCGATGGCGCCGCCATTTTTCTGCTGTGGGGCTTTGGACCACATACGCGCCTCTCTGGGTCTCTGTTAATCAAGGGGCCACCTGCAGTTCTGGGAGCCCATGACTCATACTCCACCTGCCTCAAGCGCCCCAGTGTGTGGGATCCATTGCCCCAGGGTAGCCTCAGAGCAGGGCAGCCCACTGAAAGGACAGGGAGGAAGGCACAAGTCACCGTCACCAAGGAAACAAGTCTTGAGACCAGCTTTGGGGGGTGGGGACTGGGTCAAGGCTGGGGCGTGTTACAGGAGCTGTGTCTTCTCACAGCCCCTTTGGTCTATGGGGTTCCTCCTCTCCTTCCTCCTTTCTGCAGCGTACGTTCCAGCAAAGACCAGGCATTCCCACAGTTTCCTGAGCCCTCTGCTTCATCATCCTAGCCCAGGCTCGCTGGTCTTCTCCACTGTCTGCTCAGCAAGTTAATAATCCCTGACTCTGCCAGGGCTCAGCAGCCGTGCAGATGGGCCAGGTGCCCCTCAGGGCCTGCAGCCCTTTGCTAATGCTCACGCATCTCTTTGTGTCCCCTCCCTATCACCAGGGCACCCAGACATGCCCAGAAACAGGACAGACCTGCACAGCACCATCTCCACCTGCCAGAAGAAGAAAAACATATCCCTGATACCTCCAGGGTACCTGCTTTTCCATCAGGTGGGGATGGGAAGTAAAGTCCCTTACGTAACAACTTTTTCTTCAAAGGCCACAAGTAATCGTGTTATTAGTGGATAATTCCAAGGTAGCTGGTTGCTGGTGATCACGCAGCCTGAGCGCCTAGTTTCCGCACAGCAATTCTGATCATAATTATCATGAAATTATATAACTGCAAATTATCCCGCCACGGGAGGGGATGTTAAGTAAATAGGTACCTGCTCCACCACAATGCATTTGGATGGCATGGCTAGTTAATTAGTAGCCACTGGGAGTCCACCACTGGGCTAACAAACCAACTGCTCTCGCTTAAGGAGAGAATTTGGATCAGGTCATAGTCACAGCACAGATACTGCTTGTCCCCATCATCCCCATCCCCAACATCTCAAAATCTCTATTTGACTCTTGGAAAGTAAGGCTTTGTTAAGTGGGCAGCCAGCGCTCCCTAGAGTGAAACAGAGCTCAGAGTCGGAGGGAGATGGTGCTCACACACTAGCAGTGTGACCTCGGGAGTGTGTGATTGCTCTGAGCCTCAGTTCCCCGCTCTGTGAAGTGGGAATGCTGCGAGATGACGGCAGTGCGAACCTCTTGGGTTTGTCATGAGGGTCAGCTGAGCGGGTATTGCATTCATGGGCACCTGGTGGGAACTGTTCAGGGTTAGCTGTTGTTGGCTATGATTGGGAGGAAAACTCCGCTCCACGGCAACACAGCTTCTGCGCTCTGAGCACTGAATCTGGTTCAGGCATGTGTGAAATGCCAGCTAAGCCGAGGCACGGATACTCTTTGTCATTGGAGAGTGGAGGCCTGAATCCAGTACTGAACTTTTGCCACTTTCTGAGGAAAGATTATAAGTCCATTTCCCGTGGGAAGTGAGGGGTGATGCTTTGGTGGAGTGAGAGGAGGGGATTACCTAACTCCCTAGAGATTTTGTTCTCAGGCCTGGCCAATCATCCACCGAAAGTCTGCTGCCCAGCACAAACCCCAGGAAGGCAACGCGAGGGCCCTGGCCCAGCCACCACAGCTCCCTGCAGCCTGCTTTTCCCGCTGCCTCAGCTTCTCCTGGGTGCTTCACTGAGGCAGGGTAATTCCCAGGGAACTGCAGCACTGACTGCCAGCAACTTCCCACCGCTGTTTAGTCCCAGTTCAGAGAAACTTCCAGGACGATTAGGCCAAGAAAGGCCACCTTCTTTAGGACAGGAAACTCATGCTGCTCCTCTGCTTGCTTTTTGATGTGCGTAAGAGCTGCACCTTGACAAACGGAAAGCTGCTTCCCGCGGTGATAGATTTATATTCCAAAGTGCTACTAAAGTTGTAACCATAGTAACAAACAAAGCTATTACATAAAATGGCTTTGCCATCTCAAAGCAATAATTACATTAACCAGATGGGAGGAAAAAGAAGAAGGAAGTCTGATCAATGTGGAAGGCACCGGTAAATTGGATTGAAAATGCATGACATTTTCCTAAATTACACGCGTCCGGGGGAGGGGACAGAGCCCAAGGACGGGGCGCACGGTGAAGTGGCGGCCAGGCCCCACCAGGTGGCAGTATGCAGAACTTGCCGGGCCGCACCGCTGGAGGGATTCGGGGCTCCGGGAGCCGGTTTAATACTTGTTCAATGCTTCACTTTAAAGCATCGCTTTCCTCCTCGTGCCGATTCGATAGGGAATTACCCTGTCAACACTGACAATGTAGAACTGGCCCAAATTAGATTTTATTGAAGAGGATGTTGGTTGAGAAATATTCTCGTTGCAATAAGCAGTGTGTGCTAAGTGAAACATCCGCGTGATCTGATTAAAACTTGGGTGTAGGATATAGATCAGGGCTCACAGAGCAATGAATGCCTGAGTTTCTACCCACGTCTCTGCCTCTGAGAAGTTCCTCTGGTGCCTCAGCGGCACGACAGACTCAGCTTGGCGGGCTTTAAAAGATACTGCTTAGCTGCCACATGCACTGCAGTTTTTTTAGTCGTATGTGGTACCCAGCCTGGGCACTGGGACGTTTGAAACTTTTCTGGGTGATTCTAATGATATCTGCAGGGGTTGGATGGAGAGGAAGCTATTTATTATGCGGGTGCTGGTGTGAATTATTCACAGTTGGCGTGTTTGGCAGCAATGGGGCTTGAGGACTTCCTCATGAATGGTTTTGCCTCTTAGTCTAGTGGGTAGAGCTGTTTTTGTTCTAGTTCAAAAATACCGGCTAAATAGCATGGCAAGTGACATCTTGTCATTTCAGGCTGTTGGCACATTGGCCGTGCTGTGAGGTGGGATCAAAAAAGTGTAGTGAGTGGTTGAATTTAGAAAATTTGTTACAGCCAGAGACACATTGCTATCAATCCCCCTCGGGACCCTCCCCCTCATTTCAAACACACTTCTCCCATCCTCCTTGTGCCTTTCCAATGCAGCAGCAGAACCTCTCTCTTGTAAGTGCCATTAGTTACACTGTCCTGGATGAGGTAATGTCCTGGGTTCATTAAAAACATATGCTTTTCATGGTCATTTTGACTCTCGGGTATAGCTAGAAGTTTGCACAGTGCCCGAGCTGGTAAACAAGGCCACAAGGATAACCATAACGTTTTCCTGAACCTGCCTTTCTGTTGGATGATACTCAGTAGCAGCGTTGCCTGTATTCTTTTCTCACACCACAAAAAGATGCTCAAGAAGGAGAACTCCCAGAACTGCTCAGAAAGCGTTTGAGAGCAGTGGGATGAGTGTGTGTGTGTGAAGGCAGGGGTTAAATTCTGAGGAGGATTCATGGCACTGTGTCTTTTATTATCATAAATTTTTTGGACTTAAACATCCGCCCTCAATGCTGCATATCAGGACCCTTTCCCCATTTCCAGGGCACTGTGACTCTCAGACGATGCCACCCATATAGTCCCTGGCCCATCCGGGCTGCCCCTTTATGAGCCCAGAGAATTGCACAATGCAGATGCAGCACATCTGTGGGATCTGCATAAGATCTTGTGTATTGTTACCCCTCAGTGAAAGGACACACACAGGGAGAGCCCTGGGAAAAATGTACAGTAGGCAAAACTACCTTTTCTCCATGGGACCCCCTCCCCGCCAGCCCCCGTTAGCACCTTGCCCAGTGAGTTGTAAATGTCTCTTTCCTCTCAGTTTTGGATCAAACATGTCAGCGAGCAAAAATCAGGGCTTCCTCAGAGAGAGGCTCCCCTCCTGCGTCGCCGCAGCATGGACCTCCCCTTCCATGCAGTCCTAGGGATCAAGCTCAGGTCCTCAGGCTTTAACCTCTGGCCCTGAGCTACATCCCAGCCCTGCATGGCCCTCTCCTAATGGCGTTCATGTCTAGAGCCCTCGCCATGTGCAACAGTGCGCTCCAAGCTGGACCTCAAGGCAGGCCTGTGGGGAAGCCTCTCTCATCTCCACTGTGAGGAAGGAGAAGGCGAACAGGGAAGAAGTTGTCTGTTGCTGGGGCCCACAGCACTCTGGACCGAGAGACAGAAGGAGAAAGGCGATCTTCCCCAAGAAGAACCCTGGGGTTGTGCTGTCCTGGGCCTGGCCGCAGAGCCGTAAAGTGGCAGGAAGGGTTGGGGCTCCCCTGTGTGCAGAGCCAATTCCAAAGCCCACACATGGGAGCACACCTTTGTCCTTCTTGCCGTGGATGCAGGGCTCATGGTAGGTGTCTGTGTGGGGGACTGATTGCCTCGTTCCCGTCGCGGGTGGTTGTTGAGTTAGTCCGTGTGGTCTCTTTTGATAGACCCTGAAGCTGAATCACATCAACTCCCAGCCCGTGTTCCACAGGAAGGAAGGACAGGAGGGGAAGAGCTGCCCATTGTTTTAACTCACAGTAATCTGGATGGAAAGAGAGGAAAGAAGGAAGTTCTCCAAGCACAGGCCAGCATTACGTGAGGGCATGAATATCTTTTGCCCAGACCTCCTTTAACTGACTCAGACGCTCAGCTGTCCCTTTGACTCCAGCCAGTAAGGCCAGAGTGTTTAAGCAGGTTCTACACTCAACCAAATATTTGTTCATAGCCATTCTTCACCCACATCTGCCACTAACAAATGTCAGCACAGCGCAACTGCCTTTGTTCAAGTGTTTGCCTTAACGTGGGGTCACCTTTCTGCTTTCCAGTTGACTCCTGATGAAACAAAAAGACCAAAGGGAGGTGGGTCCCTGGGGACTCTGAGTCAGCACACACAGCCGGGGGTGGAGGGGTGTTGTGCCCACAGTGTCTAAGAAAGGCAGAAGTGACAAGGAGACCTGGCAATTGATGGAATGCCCAGATGTTGGCCGTTTCCTTCAGGCTTTCCAGGGAGAGGTGGGTGTAGGAGGCTGGGGTGGAGGATGGATCACATGCTTGCTCTACTAGCTCTGGAACTGGAGGCGTGGCCAGGTGCTCTCAGTAACTTTCCAGAAGGCTGTGGGAGTGGCAGTGGACTTCCATGTCAACAGCAAGGGTTCCACCTCGAGTTTGAGAACAGGGTGGCTGAGCTCTGAGCTCACCCCCAAACTCCGTCACACAATTGCTCAGAAGGCAGGGCTTCGAGGAACTCTGCACAGGAGAGCCACGCTTCCCCCCTGGGACAGTGGAGCCTGCTGTGAGCTGAGAGCAGTAGGGAATAAGCCTGACAGAGTGTGGGCACAGTGTTACCTTTGCAAAGTATTTCCCCACGCTGAACTTTTCCCTGGTACTAAACTGTAGTAAGGGTTGCAGCACTCTGTAAATTCACTCAAGATCATCAAACTGCACACTTATCATGTGTGGATTTTGTGGTGTGTAAATTATGCCTCAATAAAGCTGCACTAAAAAAATGTTAAATCAAACGTGTTAATGGACCTTCAAACCATTTCCCTGGAGCCTAGAGGGTTTCACAGGCATTGCCTTCAGCAGAAAAATGGACTGTCAGCAGGATCCCTGTACAGTGGTCCTGCTCCCTCCCAGCCCTGTGACTTTGTCCCAGGTCAGTTATCTGGCTCCCTGCGAGTTCTTGCAGCCCCTTTTGCCCCCCAGAAAGAACTGCTGGGCATTTCACTTGTTCACTAGTGAATGAGTTCATTGTCCCAAATCGATTCTTTAATATATCCACCCTTTTAATCTGTCCCTCATTGTAAAATGATGTTGTTAAATCCCCATTCGAAGGGTTCAGAACCTTAAGGGATGGGACCAAACGGAATGGAAGAAGAGGGACTTTCCCCCAGGAACCTAGAAATCACAACAGGAGGGCATCTGT
Source organism: Dinomys branickii (assembly GCA_004027595.1). NCBI lineage: Eukaryota > Metazoa > Chordata > Mammalia > Rodentia > Dinomyidae > Dinomys > Dinomys branickii. The sequence goes on from PVLD010000805.1 coordinate 223,446, forward strand.
TGTCTGCCAATAAAATCAACCGAGTGTGAGGAAAGGCTGGGTTGGTCTGATCGGAGCAGAGGCTGCACTGCAGGACCGGTTCATCCGTTCCATCCATCCGTCAGCAAATCAGGTGCAGCCAGGAGCTTCCACCAGACAGGAGCTTGCTACAGTCATAAAGACAGCCAGAGACCCATAAAGATGTTTATATCCACGGAGGGGAGCAGGGACTCCCAAATACCGGTGTGACTGACAGTGTAAGATGAATGTAATTAGCACAATGTCACACTTTTAGCCTTTAAAAGCATTTTGCGTGGACCCCCAAAGCAGCAGTGTGATTCCTCGGACAGAAGGCTGGATGCACAGTTCTGTTTGTCCCTTCCCTGTTGCCCGCTAGCTGGGTGCATTTAGATAAGCCACCTAGAACACCCCCCCCAAGTTTCAGTCTGCTCTTCTCTAAAATGAGACTATTTCCCCCACCTTCGGAGGACTGTTTTGTAGTAAATGCTGTTCACCCGTTCACACAGTGCCAGTGAGATCAAGGATCTGAGATGTGTTTTACCAGTTAAAGCCTGGACAATCAGAAGATGTTACTTATTCCGTTCTCCTAATACTTTTCAGAGAATGCTACTGCAGATGGCACTTACCTCCCTCCCTGATGGGACAGTCGGGGGCTGGGGGACCGGTAGCTAAGAGGTCTGTCTGGGAGTGATATTCACATCTCCTTATGAAAACATGGAGCCTTCTGGAAGCTGGCTTTGTAAGATTCAGGGTTAGTTTCTGCTGTGGTTCAGGGAATCCAGGCAGGGAACATCCACGCTGACATTTCAGCAGCCTTCCAATTAGTCTCAAGAGTTCACATACCGCTCTGTGCTCGATACAACCCGGAGTGTAATCGTTTATGGGTAATAACCTCGCCCTGTTTAGCCTCATGGATCCCACGCCGAAGCTGGACATCCTATGGACAAAAACACCACTTGCTCATTATTGGCGTGTTGGAAGGAATGGCTCCACACAGCTAGGAAACAAGTTTATTTTTCCCCTTTGCAACTCAATTATCAGGCTGAAGGGCACGTATAGATTTTTCCACAGGAAGCAAAGGGCTTTCAGGCTGACTTGATCTGTAGATTTCTACATCACCTCTGTGGTGAAAGTTTTGCTGTTTTAAGAGGTGAAAATGCCCTGAATGAAATAAAGAAGGAAAGAAAAGAATAGCACGTTCCAGTTAAGCCTGCCAAGAAGTGAGTGACGTCCACATCTTGGCCTTTACCTCCTGCTCTACTGGAAGCCACAGTTCCTCTGGGAGACTTGAAATGCAGAAGCCCAAGTTGGGGCTCTGTCCTCAAGTCTGCTACTTGCTGAGTGGGGACCCTGTTCAGAGCCTTCTACCTTCTGTTCCTTTGCTTCCCTGCCTATAAAATGAGAGAAAGCAGGGCATAATCGTGCATACCTGTAATCCCAGCATACTGGGAGGCTGAGGCAGGAGGATCGAAAATTCAAACTCAGTTCAGGCAACTTAGCAACTTAGTGAGACCCTGTCTCACAATTAAAAAAAAAAAAAAAAAGGCTAAGAATGTAGCTCAGTGAAGGCCCTGGGTTCAATCTTAACATAAAGAAAGTGATGAGATGAATGTATTGACTACTTCATAAGTGCTTCTTCTCTGAATATTCTGTGACTATTTCCTGGAGATTTTGTCTCAGCACATTATCTTCCATATTTATATGCACAAAGGTTACACATTTCAATGAAGACCAGGTTGGAGAGTGGAAATGGAAAGGCAGGAATAAGTTTGGATCCTGGACTCGCTGCTGCCTTAGATTGGTGCTCGCCCACTGAGGTCTGAGGGAGCCAGTCCTCACTGCCTGACCCTGGGAGGTGGGACTGCACAGCATGTTCCTGGTTTGTCTGTTAAAATCCTAGAAGTTCCCGCAACCCTCCAATTGCTCAGCTGTGAGCCCGTGGTGTGGTATCTGGAGTGGGCGCTGAGCAGGTGGCCCAGGGGGACCCAGCATCCTTCTGTGTATCTGAGCTATGGGTAGCCCCCTGGGGAGGTGCTTGCAGTCATTTCTGCAGCTGAGGTGGGCTGTTGATGACTCCAGCAGCTTCCATGGGCCTGTTTGAACCTGCCTGGAGATGGGCCTTGTGGAAAGACCCCCCCATCCTCTCTGTTCCCATGGGAGCCATGGAAGGCATCTCGGTTACTTTTGTCTCATTGTTGAGACAAAATACGTGGCAACCAAAGTTAAACAGGTTGAAAGGTTTATTTAGCTTGAAGTTTGTGGAGGCTTCAATCTATAATCTTCCGGCTCCAAGGCAGGGTGGCATGGCAGAGGGGCAGCCATTCTTGGCAGCGGAAGACAGCAAAACCAGCAAGAGCAAAAGGGGGAGACAAGCCTCCTTCTGTCCCTTATATTATATCCAGTCTACAGGGATGAGGGCAGCGCCAGTCCTATCAGTGGCCTGATGCAGCAGTCACCTACCCTTAATGCATAGTCCCAGCACTGAACTATGAATCAGTCACACATTTTAGATTCAGCTACCTTGGAGAAGCCACCCCCACACACACACTGGATGAGGCTCTGGGGGGCCATCAGTCCACACACCGAAAGAGAGGGATGCCCTCAGGAAGGGAAAGCAGCCTGGCTGCGTACAGGGACGGTGGACCCTTGATTCGGAAGGGACCTCCTTTCTCTCCAGCACTGCATTTGTCTACTGTAACCTGAGCGCTCTCTGTACTCCACCTCCCAAAAAGCAAAATAACTCCCATCTTCATTGCGCTGAGAGGCAAACAAGGCACGGTCGCCCCAGTTCTTAGCGTCTGGCAGCGCAAATCTTAGTTGGCAGAAGCAGGCTTTCTGTGTGGGCCCTAAGCTCAGTACTCGGCCTGTGTTCTGGGGCAGGGGAAGGGGAGGGGGTAGGAACTGCACAAGAGGCCACTGCAGAAACGAACATCAAATCCAAAGTATTACTGTAGCACTCTCTGGAGAAAATGGCTCCTGAACATACAGGATTTTTCAGTAGCGTTTTGAAAAAGGGATGACTCTTCTGGTTTTTCCATTTATTGTAGCTTCCCCAAAGCTTATTTTTAGCAGCACTAATAGTGCCGCCTACCCCTGTACTCATTTTCTACAGATTTTAAAATTTGGTATTATCCTGTCTCTCCAGAGGTGCCTTCCATTTGTAAAACATTAGTACTGTGGAAGGGGGAAAATAGGGCATTTTCTGAGAGGAAGGAGTCTTGGCTATTTGCATGCCATTTCGATTAGTAGGTTTTTGTTTCTCTCGGTTCATTCTGAATCAAGGGAAAACATGCTTAAATGGAAAACGTGTGATGCCAAGACCTCCGTGCACAAAGGGACTTCCCCACTCGCTTGCCCACCCCACGCGCCCCCGCTGAGTGTCTCCCGGGGGCGAGGCCTGAGCGCCCCAATTCGGGAGCATCCCTGGATTGAATCGAAGGAGTCTGGGGATTTCCATCGTGGAAAGACCTTCCTCAAGGAGGAAGTTCAGCCAGGAATTCGTTCCCTGGCTGCAGGGTCTGCTGAGAGAAGAATGCTGGAGTTCTCACCCAGAGCTGTAGGCCTTGGGGAGGCCACTGTGACCTGTGCCCTGCTGTGGCCTTGACCCGAGATAGATGTGACATCTGTGGTGTGCAGCCTGTGCCACGCATAGCTCCAGGCCTCTGAGAGGCTGAGCGTTCCTGCAGGGGTGTTCTCAGCCCTGCACTGGAACCTCCTCTTTGATCAGAGATGGCTTGGTGAAATAGGTTGCCTGAGTTCTAATGGGATCCTGATGGGTTGAGTTTTGAGAAAACAAGCTGCACGTGATTGTCGGAGATGACCTCTTCTAGCTTAGAGAATTTGTAACTTAAGTGCCTAGGGTGTTTGATCTGGAAGGAAATCTGGGGGATCTTCCCATCTGACTCACTGTGACGTGGCTGAAGTGTCAAGCGGAGAGAGAGGAGGTCACTGCCTCAAGGTCACCCAGCGAGTGTCTGGCCCTGGTTGGTCTCCGGGTTCTTTCGTCCCTGCCTTGCTCTTTGCTCTTCCCGTGGTGCTTGAGCAGGATTCCCCTGAGCCCCTCCTCACTCCCTCTCTGCTAGCCTCTTCCCAGCTCCTGTGTGCTGTGCTGCGCTAAGCAGATGAGCATCCCTCTCTGAAGCTTGTTTACTCTGGGTGTTAAATGCAGATGGCGTTGCCAGTGTCCTGGGGTGATGTCCAGGATGGCCGTGACCGCGTGTTGGTGGTAACGACGGAGGTGATGATTACAATGGCACCTCCCAGAATGAGCTTTCGAGTCAAAAAACTGAGTTCCAACTCCAACGCTACCCTCTTTCAGCTTCTTGGAGCCCTGAGAGTCACCTTCTCTCTCCAGGAGCCTCAGTTTCCCTGATTTTAAAATAGGGGAAGTAATTTCTAACTTAAAAAGCTGTTGTGAAAATTAAATGATGAAGTATCTCCCTAAAGCTCTTGGCCTCAGTGCCTGCTGAGCTGCTATGCTATCTCTGTGGTTTCCAACAATACCAATAAATTAGAAAAATACAGATAAAAGTCCTTAAAGAAGCCCCAACATGCAATAAAAATATTAGTTATCATTAACCCTGGAGGCGGTAATATGCATTGTAAGCTGTCGGTAAGATTCCTGCCTATCTAGCAGCGAGATCAGCCAGAGTGGGCATGTAAGGTTTGCTTGCTAAAACATCCTAAATCACTTGCCTCTGGTCCAGTCTGGCTACTTCTGACACGGCCAAAGAGACCTCAGAGGGCATTAAGCTACAGAAAAGAAACTACAGCCAAGACTTCAGGATGGAAAAGATTTCCTATAACGGTTGAGACCACCTCCCTGCCACTTTGATTTTCTAGGCAGATGTGTGTGTCTGCGTGTGTTGAAAAGATTGATGTGGGTGTGACCTTCAGACCCTGTTTGAAAATTACACATACAAGTGGTCCTTTAATGGTACATGCGGGCGTTGGGGGATTGTGTTAATTACATTTGAATAGAGAGACTGTGATAATTCACTAGCTCAGCCCCCGGTAGTTAATTTTGTTACATCCAGGGAAAAATTCTGTTGGGGTCTACGAGTAGCTGTGGTGCAATTAGGCAGCAAGAAGGGTTTTGTCAGTACAGTTGCTATTGATTAGTATTTACTTTTAAAAGAGTAAAAGCGACTCCCTTGTGGCAGAGCTGCCCAATCTGTCAGCGGCAAGGCTAGGCATTTTGGAGACACGTAGCGGGCTTGTTCATATATTATGAAACCCCCCAAAAGAGAGTCCAGTAGAAAAATCTTCCCAACTGGGTTTAATGATTCCCCAATAAAAGGCGTATACCACAGCCGAGATCTCATTAAAAGAGAAAAGTCTTTTTGTAGATTTGCTTATTTATTTATGAAACACCTCTGAAATATTTATAAATGCTTCCCTGATATTTGTCTAAAAATACATGTTCGGGCCTCTTTGGTGGAAGAGGGAGGAAGATAAAGGGGGGGTGCAGGGGGGGGACAAAGGGGAAAGTCATCCCTGTTTCTTTTCTGCAGCAAGGAAATGGATGTGGCAGGGTGTACAGATGTGTCACTAGGGGGTGCCCCACCACCCACGTCGGCTCTGACCCGCTTGGCACAGGTGATCCAGCTCACCCGGATCTCTTACACAGTGGCAATCACAAGCGGTCTGTTTAATTTTCCTGACAGAACCGGGGCAGATACAGACGCACCTGAGGCCTCTACCACTTCCCTCCCTTTTAGAGCTATTTATTAATTGAAATAATAGTTATGCCACCCCTGGCCTCAGACCTACTTTCATCTGTTTAGCAACTGCTTTCTACGAAACACAAAAGAGCTCAGAGATGACACTCATGTCTTAATTAACCATTGAATACCTCATAGAGCGGCTGTCACAACTCTTGTCACTTGAAAGGAAGCACAGTGGTCCCTGTTTTAAAAAAAATAAAACAACAGATACACAGAGAAAAAAAATAGTTGATCTAATGAGCCGCCTTTGACGTGTCTTCGGAACTACATTTTTTATCATCCGTCTTTGCACTTGCTCAGCAATGCAAATTAGGGACTGTAGCTGCTCAGGAGAAAACCAGGGAATTTGCATCTCTCCCCACCCTCCAGAAAGAGCAGGGGTTGCCCAGTGGCTCTGGGAAATGGTTTGAGATCAGAGGTGATAACAGACCTAAAACTGCATGTCAGTTAAAAGAGGAGGAGGAGGGCTGAGGTTGGCTTATGTAACCAAAGTGTTTCCAAGCCTTTGCAGCCCCTGGGTTGAATGAGTTTCATTCAGACTGGAGCCCTCACCTGCCAGGGTAGGTGGCACAGTCCCCTGGCTGGCTCAGCCCAAGCTCACATCCTTTCGGCTCCCAAGAGGGAACCGGTCTGGAGTCTGGAGCCCCCTGGCTGGAGTCTGCAGACTTGCTTGAGCTCTGTGATACCGTCAGCCCTGGCCTTGCACCCCAAACCGCACTGCCCCCTTGTTCTCGATGGGTACTCTTGGACTGCTGCCCCTGCTGTGGCTGATGGCAGGCCCTAGCCGCCCACCCAGTCCCATCCCTCATCGAGAGCCTCAAGGGCAGGCAGCTGGTGTGGGTGAGGAGAAAGACTTCTGCCTCTGAGCTTGTTTAGGAGCGTGCTTTCCCAGAGCACACTGGGAGTTGGTGTAGGAGGCCTTGCAGTTACGCACAGAGCCCACTCTCCCCGGAAATGGGGCCGGGTGGGCACACACCAGTCCCTGTACCGCAGGATGCATCCAGCCCCTCTGACTGCGCACTTGTGGCCTCACCCGGCTGGCCTGCCGGCTTCTCTTGCGGTCACCCTTGTCCCCAACCCTGTCCTGACTTTCTCTGCTTGTACTCGTCATGCTGGTCTACACAGGACTAAATCCCCCTGCTGGTGCTCCCTTGGAGGTCTCCCCTCTCGGCCTCCACGCAAATAAATATTTAGCAAAGCACTCTTACCCTACTCCAAACACTGTGTACCTGGAGCTCAGTTCTGTCACAGCAAGGACCCATGTAGTAACAGGAAACCTTATAAGGGGAAGACCTTTAGTAAAACCCAGGATAGGCCCTGGGGAAGATAAACACACAAATGATACAGTGGTTGGCTTGCTTTAGACATGTTGCTGCAACTTGCATGTATTTGAAATGTTTTTTTTTTTTTTGTACTGGGAATCGAACTCAGGACCTAGTGCTTGCCAGGCAGGCAATTAGGCAATGAGCTATATCCCCAGCCCATCTGAAATGTTTTAAGGGACTTCAGTGCCTACTTGCTGGTCTGTGGCTTCCTCAACATCCACACAAATGCTACTCCTGACTCTGAGACTGTGGCCCAGAATCAGCAAGCAGCCAATATGAATGGCAGGAAATCATAGCAACCCAAGCTTGTCGTGATTGACCTTTCATTTTTCAAAGCAAACAAGCTGCCATGTATATTGCTATATATAGATGCGACTGTACCCCTGCAAGCTTACTGAACCAATGGAACAGCACAGGATTTTATGGCAGGGGTTTCCCGTGAGAGGTTAAATGTGAGGAGCTGTTACACTCAGGCCCACCTTACTTAACTATTATGTGAGTTTCAGGGAGTGGCCTCCTCCTAGTTTTGCCTGATTCTAACCTGGTGGCTCTTGGGGGGAGAATAACCTCTGTAGTAACTATCGGGCTTCTGTTGGCGTCAGATAAGGTGTGTGGTCACCTGCGAGCTAACATGGGGACAGCCTGGCGCATCTCACCAGGGCGCCTCGGACTCTGCCACTTCCCATTGCACAGGACTTAACGAAATAGTTGGGGGACTGGAATGGCTTTGCCAGTTGAATTTCAAAATCAAGCAGCCTTGAAAATCAGAACCATATTATGTGCCCGGGGCCTAGAGAGACCAAGGCAGCTGGATGCAAAGTGGGCAGAATTGGGGCTCTGGGACAGACTGGCTCACACAGGGCGGGAGGGCTCCGGAAGACATTCTATCTAAAGCTCCTTGCCAAATTGCCCAGTGGGGCCCATAAACGTGTCCAGCAGTAGCAGCAACAGTTCCTGCTGGATTCTGCCAATGGTGCCCCTGAGAAGACAGACACTGTGACTTGATTTACTGTACAGTTGCAAGGAGGAGCGTTGGGAGCCCAGTGTTGCTTGCTTGGTGTGTTAGTAACCTCCTCTCCCTGGCTGTGTTGCCCCTTCCTCGGGACAGAGCCTACCTTCTTCCCTCCCGGCACCCTTGTGACAGCAAATGCAAACATGGGGCGGCGGGAGCCTGAGGACTCCCCAGCTGTTGATTTGACTTCCCAAGGGTGCTACCTGGGCCACAAAGGTCAGGACGGCATCCCCACGACCGGAGAGGAAGGTGTCCCCTGCATAAAATGCTTCCGATTAGCCTACTTTCTCGCCAGGGCACTCTTCCCCACCCCCCAGCTTCATTTTTGTGTCTGGGAGAAATGCTCCATTAGAAGCTAGTAAACTTGAGCATCTTCAGATAGACCGTGCTTTCCGTATGTGCCCTGATTTCAAGCAGCCTGCAGATAGCTGTGCAAGACGAGGAGGCCTCAGCTTGCAATGCCCGCCCACTTCCTGAGCTTAGAGTATGAGTGACCTCCCTCCACCATGGCAGGGGCCTTCATAATACAGAGAGAGCAAATTAGAGGAAGGATTTTCCTCTGAGAGAACGGTTAGGAAGCACTCACCAGCACGTCTGCTGCCCCTTTCCTCTCTTCTCCTCGCAGCCTTCCTGCGCAAGGTTGAAAACTACCTTTCAGCTATGTGAACTTGTCTGTAAAACACTGCAGGACAGAGTTGGAGTAGAACAGGCAAGCCTCGCATTGCTCCTGGTCCGCATCCAACTCAGAAGAGCACCCAGGGTTCCCAGGCACTGAGCTCCTCTCACTTGAGACAAGAGAGTGGTTTTTTTGGTGTTGTTTTTGGTGGGTCTCTTTTTTTTTTCTTGATCCCAGCTGAAGCACAGGTCACTAATTCCTATTAAGGAGATGGACCACCTGGGACAGTTTGGGTCCCTGTATCCTCTTTAGCATACAATTAAGATAAGTAAACATCTGTCCAGCGCCCCAGAACCTTTGCTGCAGAATTTACCTGGTGCTCAGTGATGCTCTAGAGACAACTTTTTAGAACTGAACCAGAAACAGGAAAGCGAGTCAGAGCTCCATGCAAGCAAGCCCTGCCATTGTGCGGATTTATCTGCCGTGTTGTCCGGTTCTGATTTCGGTGAGACAGTTATGCGCAGAAGAAGGATCTGGCTCAGTGTGGTTGCTGAGCTTCCTGGTTCCCAAAGAGCACATGTGCTGCTCACTGCTGCAGACTCAGGGGGCCACCAGGAAGCACTGGAAAGAGTCGAGGAAAATGCAGCCTTTCTTTCTTTCCTTTTTTTTTTTCATTGTGTCACTGGGAATTGAACTGGGCCTTCTCATCAAGCTACATCCGCATTCCTTTTTATTTTGTGACAGTCAAGCCCAGTTGCCCAGACTCGGTTCAAATTTGCTATCGTTCTGCCTCAGCCTCCTAGAGTGCTAGGATAACAGGTGTGCGTTACCCCCGGTGAACCGCTACTTGGTGGATTCTAGGTTTCACTGTGGGAATAAACATTCTCTTGGAAATGCCACAGTGCTGCAAAGCCATGTCTTTGGCAGTGCCTGTGACAATCAGGGGGTACTTCATGAAAATCAGGGTGCAAGGGCAAGTGGGGGCAGGGCTAGTCCACAGGCACACAGACCTCAGAGGTACTTGTGATTATGTAACAATAAAAGTGCTCTTTTTCTTTCCATTTGAAGGTTATTATTTTTTCAAAAACTATGAAGCAGTTAGGACGTAAATACTGTTATTAGGGTCTGACTAATAGGACTGCTTAGGTATGTCTCTTAGTTTAGGTAGATTCTGAAGCTTTTTGCCTGTCTTTCTGTCTTTCTTTCCTTCTTTCTTAGTAACCCATGTCTGTGGCACGTAAGATCGCACCCTCTGTGTGGACTTGGCCACAGACCTGCACGTCTTGGTTCCTTTCTTCGTTCCTCTCCCTGCCCCCCCCATCTCTTCCCTACTTCCCCGTATCTATCTTTTACTTTGCTCTTCATTGATAGTTTAAATAAAAAGGTTTTCGATTCCTGAGTGGTGGAGTAAAGAAAGGTAGATGATCACTGTTTGTTATGGAATTAAAGACAAGAAGCATTTATATCTGCAGAGTACAGAACACCAGTCATAAAGAGCTGTATGCACACGTACATACATCCTCGTGCGTACACACGCAGACGCACACAGAGACGTACAGGTTTCTTTCCTACCTAAGGGGAGGAAGAGAGGAGTGGTATTAAACACGTAGTATGTACCAGGGCCACATGCTTTGCATGGAATCTTATCATAGCTATGCAGAAGCCTACGTGGAAGAGCCTCATGGTTTTTGTTTTCCAAATTATAAACCAGTTCCCGAAATAAGACACCGGCTCCCCACACACCGTAATATGTATGAATAGGCACATATCTGACCCAGCTGTGTCTGACACAGACATAGTCAGCCTTGTGCTGCCAGAGTCCTGGGCTGTGACACCAGTGGTGTTGAATAGCAGTCCACGGATGTTGGTGTAAATCTAATAGGTCCTACCTTACAGTGTCTGGTTGAAATGAAGAACTTGTGTGCCCTCAGTTTATATTTTCATGTTGTTTATATTTTCCTATGTTGGCCATCTTGTGAGTATGCCTAATTCATAAGCAAACCAAAATTTCAATACTCTCATTTTCCTCCAGTCATGTGAAGATGTCATTTCACTTGGAAACATTCCATCTCACTAGCAATAAATGACACTTGGACTTTGTAGCTTATACCTAACCAAGGTATTTGCTCTCCAAACAAGGGCACTTGTACTGTGATTGTGAGGATGTTTCATAGTCAAGTTGAATGCCCAGTAACTAAAACAACTCAGACAAGGAGCTTTCTATGCAGACCAGTGAGGAAATGCTAACTTGTTCTTCTCAGCAAGCAGCTGACATAATTTTGCAGAAAATTTGCTGCCTGGTCTTTGCACGAAGCGAACCAGGCTCCAGGGTAAAAGCAAGAGTCAGTGAGGCTCCTCCAGGCTCTGTATTGGCTGGATTAAGAAGTCCTTAACAGCATCTCAAAAAAAAAGGGTTTGACTTTGTGGTCTGACATTTGTATAATGGATGTTCTGTACACACATTCTCTGGATTTTGTTGATTCAGAGATTACTCAAACTCCATCCTGATAAAGCTCTATTTAATCTGGGTTTACTTAGTCGTTTGTTTGGGTGGAAGTGTGGGGAGCTGTTTTGGAAAGGAGCTTGCTACTTGTGTAGAAAAGGCTTCCTGCTGACGTCCCTACCCAGAGAGATGGGAAGAGGCAGTTGTCGTGGATGGTCAAGCTCTGGGGTCAGATGTCTGTCGACCTAAGGTGAAGAAGGGGACTATCATGGGAGAAGCGTGGCTGAGAACTGCCGGGTTCTGTGGCTCAGGAAATTCCCCGTCTGGGCTACTTACCTTCTCTTACTAACTTTTCACCCAGTCACTGTACTGGATTTCCCCTTTTTCCACTCATCGAATTAGTAATCACGTCATCTCTACTCCACGTTCATGTATCCATCAGATAACAGCAGGGACATTCCTGTGTCCACGCTGGGTCATGCACTTTGGTTTTTCGTGTGATAATCTGCTGTTGATGTGTCCAGGTAGCTAAAGGCAGAGTTCTATGCTCTCTGTGTTGAGGGTTTTGAAAATGGAATCTGCTTTTGCTGCTCTGAGGTCTTACCTAAGAGATACTCAAAAGGGCGGGAGAAGACGAGGTTAGAGAGTATCCTATGTATACAACATGCTTCCGTTATTAGCCAGCGCCTGGTTTTTGGTGCACTGCGGATAACTCCAAGCTACTAGAGATGCAAAGCTGCTCCTTGTTCCCTAAGTATGGACGATTTTGACTCCTGTGCTGGTTGACAGTACCATGAAGGTCAGTTGTTCTCCTTGGGTAGTCTTTTGTGGGTGGTCCTAGATATTCCAAGGAATATCTACCATGATCTCGTCTCTTGGGCAGCCCAAGAGAAGCTTGCCCCAGTCCTCCTGTCCCCACCTCAGCTCCCTGGAAATATATGCTGGACACAGTCTCTCCATAGTCATTCCAACCAGCTGTTCTTAGAGTCAGCTTTCCATGACATTTTCCAGCAAAACAAAAACAGAGTAAGGGTTTTAGGGGTGTCGCATATTGGTAGACTGCTTGCCTAGCATGTTCCAGGCCCTCGGTTCCGCCTCATACACACCCCCAAATTTTTTAATGCAAATCCAGAAAGTGTGGCTGTTTTCTGAAGAGTTCTACTCTGCCCCTATGCAAGCCCTAAGGGAAGTGAGGCACACAGACTATTACCTGTTTTGTTCACTAACACTAAGCCTGTTTCTCTAGTATACAGAAGGCTCCCAAGCCTAAAGACCATCCGAGCTCGACTCATTCTTCAGAGTCATTGGAATGTGGTATCAGTCTTGGTGCTGTGACTTATTAATGTGCAACTGGCTCACACCGGGCCTCTGCTTCTTTGGCCTGTAGAGTGGAGGAAGCAATCCTGTATCACTGTGCTCTTACATCACCTGTTAGGTGAGCCAGTGCCTAGGAGATGCCTAACACACGGTAGGTGCTGAAGAATTAGAGTTTTCCTTTCTAGTTGTACAATTCCTTGACGTCTGCCCCGGGTCACAGACTATCATTTAGATTCCTCCAGCATAAAGAGAGGAGGAGGTAAGGAAGCATCCTGCCTGGTTTCTAACTCGTGCTGGCCTTTTCTTCTCCCGGGTCTTTCTCTTTTATTGTGGACATGGTTGGCCGTGTCCTGTTGCATGATTCGGCTATTTTGTAGGAAGCTCAAGAAGACTGCAGGGAATGAATTCAGGTGTGAGCCTTACAGATGTTAACTCTGCATGGAATAGAACAGTCCTAGAAGGAGCTTAGTAATGTCCTTGTGTAAGCGTTATCTATGGGCAGACACCAAAATTTCCCATGAAAAGCATCATCCTTTCCACAAAAATGCAGTTCCATGAGAACGTCATGTAAATAAAACTCACAAACCCTTCGGGATTTCAAATGCCTCCATTTGGGAGTCAGGAATTTGTGTTTAGCCATGGTTCTTCTATCCAGTCACCCCAGAGTACAGACAGAAGCTCTTCCCTGAGCAGCGGTAATCAGACTGATGGAAACTTTTATTCTCACCCCCAAAATAGATATTTTTGGTCTCTGGATGTGTCACCAAGGAAAGTGGTTCAGACTTTCCTTTACATATTCATTTATTAGGATTCGTACTCGCTCCCTCTACAAGAAAAGGATTTGAGGCAACGGTTTAACTTGCTCTTTACTGAAGTGGAGATTTCTGTGGTGCATTCTGATTACTCATTAATCCCACAGCCCAAGATCTTGAGATGTCAATTTTGAGATAATGAGTGCGAGGGCCTGATATGTAATCAAGTGAGGGCAGAACTAGAGTGAAACTGGCAAAACTGTGGGTAGCAGAGTTAGCAGATGAGTGGGTAGGTACAAAGGCTCTCTTGCTTGTCCCTTTGGTGTTCTCCCTCTTTGGAATGCTTAATTCCTCTCCTCTAAAGTTCCCTTGCTGCCTGTTAAACAACACACACAGACCCACATGCACATCCCACCAGTGACCCACTCTGAACGTGCCCAGCATTTCTCTTGTCTCTTTAGGAGCTTAGCATGACAATCCATTCTGATTGCTCCCACCCTGGCCAGCAGCCAGGGAGAAGGAAGTTTGTAGTATCAACCTCTATCCGAGTGTCAACCCCAGTACAGTGGGTACTTCCTGCTTTTTACTATTTACTCCTCCCTAGTAGATATTATTGGTCTTTTTATAAAGGATGAAGCTGAAACCTTTGAGAGAGCGACTTGCCCAAGTTCACAGTGCTAGGAAATGACTGTTCTTGATTTTCAGCTCAGCTCTAATCCTAAACCTAAATTCTCTTGGCTCTGCAACCAAAATAAAAGGCTGGCTAAATTCTCCAGAGTCTTGCTAATTAAGTAGACTTAATGGGTTGCCTCTCAGAATAGTTTAATATTAAAAGCATGTTCCTGGATTTCAAGTGTCATAAGGATTTGTCAGTGGTGAGATTTTAGGTATAAGGTGCACTGCAAGGACACGCTTGGGGGCTGGGATTTCTGCTCACTTCCTGAGATCACATTCACTCAGGAGCCGCATCATCTCCGATACGAGTCAGGCCCAGGTGCCAGGTCTGCCATGCGGATCGCAGGAGCAATGCTTGTGTCTGGAAAGTGGATGTTTCTAAAGGGTCTGATGCAGGAAATGGAGAATTTAGAAATGTGGTCCATGTGCTGTGGAGTAACGTGAATCTTTCACGCTAGGTGAAGTGTCTTGTAAATGTTAGTTCCCCATTGAGACTCCAGTGATGTGGAGGATATGTTAGCTTTGAGCACTGATGACAGAAAAAGTTTTGGGCAAAAATGTGCAATGGAACAGGAACATGGGAGGCAGGTCATCCTCTCATGGGGGTCAGACAGAGTGTCTCTCAGTGCTGATAAGAGGAGTTCTTTTGTACGCACTCACTTAATGAACAGACACAGACTCTATAATCCAGCAATGCAAACCAGAGATAGCTCAGAAATCCAAGCCAGTCCCCCTGGTGACCTTTCTTAAGGGAGTAAATAAGATGACCTTCTACTGACAGAATCAGAATCCATCCTCTTAGAGGGCCACTGTTGGAAACATTCCATAGTATTGATGTTTACTTTTTTCCTAATTAAAAAAAAATTAATCACCTAAACATTTTTTAAGGATGGAGTTTAAGCTCGTGCCCTCATTGATAAATTGAGCAGGTAAATCTGAAAGAAAGAGAGCAAAAAATGGAAAGAAGTTAAAAGCTGAAATAAGATCACGGGTTATCACAGCCATATGTTCATGGTTATCAGGGAAATGGCAGAGAGATGAAGGAAAGACTGCCCTTGACCACGTGTGTTGTCCAGACTTGCTTCCAAAGCCTGCGCCAGGTGCCTGGACGGTTTATTTCCAGCCACTGACTCTGGCACAAATGATAGAGTTTATTCTATTTTTTTTTTTTTCAAGGAAAAGTCTCAGCCTAAGGAAATACTGTGCTCCCACAAGATGCCGAGCTATTGAAAGAGCCATTGGGAGGGAAGGGGTGGAGGCAGGAGAAGTATATTTTCTAAGATTTTCCGATACTAAAACCCATTTACGACTGTTGAGAAAAACCTTTCTGACGGGGGATTTAGCTCTCACTAATCCTTAAGTGACTTGTTTTGACAGAGCCTTTATAGGAGATTTTCTCAGTAACTTCGGTTTGCTCTAAAGGAGCAATTACTGATTTGTCCTCCAGCACCTTCTTCTAAGTTGTCTTTTTAAAAAAATATTTGCCAGTTAATGAGCTTCATGTATGTTCTGAAATAGCAAGCGACTCCGATTGGAACCACGTGCTGTGGAAATTCAGGAACCTTTGGATTTTCTTGGATCTCCCACTCCTTCTCTCGCCCCGGGGCATCGAGGACCTGGATTTCATTTCGTGTGTCAAGCGGCTTCCTCAGCACATTCTTTGACTGGAGTCTGGAAATCCAGCCCCACTTTCTATTTACTCTGCACTTTCTCTGCATAAAGACATTTTCTCCTGCCCGAGGAATGTGCATGGGGACCTGGGTTTGAAGCCTTGCAGTGTTTGCTTCTGCTCAGGGAGGCATTGTCATTCTGGAGGTAACTTGTAGCCATCTGCACTGCTTACCTCCCCATTAAAGGGGCCACTGGACACTGCCATGAGGGGCCCTCACATCTGGGCAGGTTTTAATCGTTTTTCCAACACATGAGATTGAACCTGGGGCCTTCACTCTGAGCTACCTCCTCTGCCTGTTTTTTACTTTTTATATTAAAATGGGGTCTCACCTAGTTGCCCAACACTTGTGATCCTCTTGCCGCAGCCTCCCAGAGTGCAGGGATTACAGATGTGTACCAGCACACATGGGTGTATCTGTGCAGCCTCACTTCTTGCCCTACCTTCTGTGCCTGGGAGGGGATTTTTAAATTCCAGTTCACGTCTTATCGTCCACATTTTTATTCAGTTCCACACCAGCAGAGGCTTGAAGGTATCTTATCTGCTTCGTGGTTGTCAACATGTGGTCCCCAGGCCGCAGTATCAGCGCCACCCAGGAACTTGATGGAAATTCTGATTCTCAGGCCCCAGCCCAGAGCTGCTGAGCAGAAAGTCTAAGAAGGGACCCTGCGTCCTGCATTCCTCAGACCCTCCTAGTGACGGGTCCTCAGGCTGCCAATGCTGCGCTTATTCTAATGCCCATCTTCCAGGATAAGCACCGACTGACCACTCAGTCCGAATCCCAGATCTGTAACTCCACCTCCACCTTGGTTTGTGACTTCGGGAGCCTCACCTGCATAGTTAGGGTTCAGGTCCTAACTTATGACTTTGCCCTCTTGTTTTTTCCAGTGCAGTAAACCACGCCAGTTTGTCCTTGAGGCGTGGCAGAAGAGGCTGACAGCTTTTCACAAAAGCATACAAAATGCTAGGCCAGCATTAACATAGTGTGCTTAAAGTTATGCTGCAGGCGTTTTGGAAAGCTGTCTGCTCCTGATGTAATCCTCTGGTCAGGGAGCTGCTGAGTCAAAATATGGGAGTGTAGCCCAGTCGTAGAGCACTTGCCTAGCATGCACAAGGCCCCAGGTTCGATCCCCAGCGCTGCCAAAAAGAGAAATGAAAAAAGGATCACTCCGGTGGCTTTTCCAGCTTCCTGTGAAAAGCCAGCAATGAGATGCTTCCCCAGGAAGAACTCCGAGTGCCTGCCTGGCTAGAGGAGAGAACAGGCAGCCACAGCACCGATGAGGAGGAGACAAGCATTGTGGGTGGCCTCTCCGGGGAGATGTGGGCAGGTTCTTGTTCACAATGGCCATGTAGCAAGGGGCACAGGAACCTGGACCTAGGACCCAGGAGAGCTTGGGTTTGGGGCTCAGCGTGCTCTTCGCAGGTTGATGACCTTGGGCAGCTTCCTTAGCACTTGGTGCCTTTGGTTTCCTCATTTAGCAAATAGGGGAGGTAGGTCCAGGCAAACACTGATGTCCTCTCTGTGTTAAAACCCGCTTCGAGATTCCTGCTCCGGTCTGACTTCCCCTCTCCGTGGAATTGGTCCCTTACAGGCTCTGCTACCCACTGACTCTTCTTCAGCCGCCCTTCTCTCTCCCAGGAACCTCTTTAATTTGTACAGGACTTGGAGGAGAGGGACCCCAAGTCGCACAGATGCAAGGGAACCTGCTCTTTTGAGCCTCTTGGAAATTCAACCACAAATGAGCTGGCTTGATTCTGACGGAGAGGGAAGGTGGTCCCTCAGAGATGGCGGACAGAGCAGAGGAGGGGTGGGTCTCCAGAGACCCTTCAGAAAAGCAAGAGATTCGAGTGTTAAGTGCCTGGTTCCCTCGGAAAACCGATGTTCTCTTTCCAGTCCCATTTGCCCCTGCTTTGTCCCCTGAAGAAACTGAGCCACTAGAAACCCAGCAAAGGTAGGATGAGGGCCGAGGCTGCTCACTGCTATGGAGCATCCTGGGAGAGGGCTTTAGGGCAGAACCCTATGTCATCTCCACTTGCTTCTGCTTCTGGGCATCCTCACACCCTTGCAAGAGCCAGGTCCCGGGGTGACCTGAGGAAGCCAGCCATTGGATGTCGCAGCTCAATTCATACAAGGGTCACGTGACCAGTTCTTGTCACACTGGGACGAGGCCAACTTCCCTTCCCTTCTCCTATGTCCCCTCCTGAAACTGGAACCCACTGGAAAATTCCTTTCACTGCAAGATAGGGAGAGAGTTTATCTTATGGAGCCCCTGTAAGGATATTCCCTTACCAGGGGAGTTTCGCCTTCCAAGGTGGGGAGTGAAAGAAGAAATTAGGGACAATGGCTTCAGCCTCCTGCACTGCTCCCCCCTGAGATAGAGGAGGGCACGTCCGTTTTGATTATGTACGTGTCGTATTAAGAGTCAGCCCAGAGCTCTTCATTTTAACTTGGGGGACAAAACTGGCACTGTTAACCGTTTGAAAAAATTCTAAGGACAGTGACTTCAGGGGGATTAGGCAGCAAAAATGTGAGACACAGAGGCTCGGGGGAATGAGTTTCCACACACAACGGCCACGCCCCTATGAAAGTACCCCTGACCCTAGAAAAAGCTGTGAATGATTTAGAACCTTTGGGAATCTTATTTAAAACTCAGATTTGCTTAGCAATCACAAGACCTGGAATTCCTGTCCTGATTTTCCTCTTAGCCATCTCTTAACCCTGGGGGAACTATTTCTACCTTTTCGCACCATCTTACCTGGTCTGTCTCATGGGCACACTGGCTTGGATCCAGAATGGCAGAGTTAGGACCCACACCCCCAAAGAGCAACCCTCCTTAGCTGAATGCACCCTTCCTGCCAGTCAGTGCTTGATGGGGCCTCAGAATCCTCGGCACGGTGCTCCAGGGGGCCAGGACCTGTCCAGGTTTGATGTGAAACTTTTTTGCCGTGGAAGAAGCTTGGAAATTAGCGAGAAATCTCCAGAGCACACAGGAGCGGTACTGACCTCGGCGGAAAATTTGTGGACTTAGAAGGCTTCCAGGAAGAGGTGACTGAAAGCTAAGTCTGGGGAAATGGGGAGAGTTTTTCAGAAGGGAGAAAGGACTGACACACAGAAAGCAGGGAGAACAAAAGCGGGCAGTGAGCAGAGAGCAGGCCGAGGCCGCCTCATCTTTAATTTGATGGATCTCTTGTGCCCCTTGGGAGTAGCAGAAAATGAAGCTTGCCAGCCGACAGAGGCCAGACCGCCGAAGCCCGAGACGTGTGACCTCCAGCCCTCCTCATCCTTCTGGTCACCGCCGTGCCGCCTCCGGCCGGCTGAAACCTCACAGTGTGCACCTCTCTGCCTCTGCCTCGGTGGCTCTTTTCATTTCCTGTTGCCCCTTTAATTCTTCTCCGTCTCGGATTCGGGGGCACACCTCCCCAGTGCGCGCACACACACCTGTGCGCACACGTGCATGTACACGCCCTGAGGTCTACATCAAAGGTGCTGCGCAAATATTACATAATGACCACGTCCTTCAGATAAGCTTGGGGCCAGTCAGAAAAAGAAAACGGCTCCTTTCCAGGGTCGTGCGGCTGTCCTGGTGGAGGGTCTCTTTGAGGCTCTAATGGGCAGGCGGCTGGTTCTAACAGCAGAATTCAAGGTCCTTGATCTTCCCGAGACGTCTCCCCCCTGTTTTGAACATGAGCTGCGGTGCGGGTCCTTCCCAGGGAGAGCTGTGAATGGTATTCAGCTGCCTCCTTGTGATTTGGACATGAACAGGGAGCTCTCTCTGTCTACTTAATTCTCTTTGAAAGCTTTCTCGCCCCACTATTGGGCACTTCAGAAAGAGCCTTGCATTAGTATCTTCTGCTCTGGTTTCAACTTGGTGTGGTTTTGTGATCTTAAAATAGATGGAATTACCACGGCAAGCATTGTTCTGCCTTGAACTTGAAGTCTCAAGAGCCAGTACTTCTAAAAAGTTAATCCTTTTCTTATTTGCAAGGATTCTGGACTGTAGTTTACAAAGAAATATGCTAAATTATTTATAATCCAGGATTACCGCAATGCCAAAGATCTCCTTGCCTAGCATCCCAGCATCACTAAAATGGCACAGGCAGCCCCCGGCCAGGCCTCACCATGGCTGCTCTAAGAGGGCTCCGGGAAGGGACCCAGGGCATGGTGAGTGGTGTGGACGGCCTGACCACGGTGCACAGGGCCTCCCAGGCCACGTACCCATGGCTCCCGTGCTCAGGCTCCAAGGCCAAGAGCAAAGCTGAGATTCGGGGACCATGATGTACCCGGATGGACCTGTATCTCACAGCCTTGTGAGGGGAGCTGGCACAGGCTGGAGTTGGAGTGGCGTTGCACAAGACATTAGAAACGTGCCACGCTCTCCTGTTAATGGTGAGAAAGCTCAGCGAACCCTCAGTTTCCTCACAAGTAAAACAAGTTCGAGATGAGTGAGGGTGCAAGTCCCTTCGGCTGTCCTGTCCAGTGGCTTGAAGCAAAGCCTGATTTTATGCAGGAAAATGAGTGAGGAAGGTGCAGGCCAGCGAAGGGGACAGCGCTGAGCATGGAAAGATGGCGCTGGGGACCGTAGTAAGGCCTTAAGTCAGGAACCTTCCAGAACATCTCTGCATGTGTGAAATACATTTTCCTCTGTTTTCAAAATTGGGGAATATCTTGATGCTACTTTAAATCTCTTACTCTGTGTGAGTCATTCTCAGGTTTTAGAAGTAATCTACTTATATTTTTAAGGCAGTTTTACAGCCATTGACATAAAAAGGGTAGTTGGGCTTTTCATTCCCAGGAGGAGAGCGCTTTGGGTCCTGCTTGTGATCCATACACAGAGCAGTAAAGCTGGTATAAATTCAGTGTTGCAAATGGGCAGAAGTAAAAAGCATGTGGTAGAGGTTGTGTGGTTTTCCGGTTCTGGTCTGTTCCCCAGGATCATGGTAGGGGAAAACCAGGACCCTTGTGAGGCACGAGAGGTGGCCCTAACCCAGAGCGTAGGGCAGAGGAGGCAGGGAGGGGTCGGGAGAGGCCCTTGGAGGTTCCTCCTGCCCCGCAGCATCTCTCAGCATGGGAGCATCTCGGGGTCCCTGGCTCCCTGCACACTGAAGACGTGCTTTTTTCTGGGCCTGCCCCGCCCTGCACCCCTCAGCCTTTCTGTTGAGGGAGGAATGCTGAAGGCGAGGTGGCCTCACACTGGGTGATAGGTTTTCTCTCCAGTCAGCAAGCGCCGACCTGAACTCTGAAAGGGAAGGGGGATCTTGAGGGCAGCCAGAACCAGCGGACAGAAAGGGCCACGAGGAGCAGGTCATCGTTGGCCGAACTTTGCCCAGAAATGCCGTGTGCAGGGAGCGCCAGAGGCCGCTGTGGCGTTGGTTTCATTCCTTGGCGGAAAAATGACAATAAGCTGCTTGTCCTGAAAGCCTGGGGTGCGTGTGCGTGTGTGGGCGCGTGCAGGTGTACATAGGTGTGTGTACACACGTGTGTACAGGTGTGTGCACATGGACCCGTGCATACACATGTACGTGCGTGTGTGCCTGTGTGTTTGCATGGGAACAGCAGGTGCTGCTTTTCACCTCCCCCGTCCTCTCTGCCCCGTGCGACCCTCACGACACTTACACGTGTCCTTTCTGTTTCGCTGGAAGAGCTTCTCCAGGCCTGGCAACACTCAGAGCCAGGACTACCCCCCTGTGACCACAGTTTTGGTCCAGCCCAGCATCCCCTGATGGTGGGACAGTCAGACCTGACAAGTCTGAGGCCTCCAGCCGGGGCCCTGAAATCGGCGCTGGAGTCGGTGAAGCAAGAGGGCAGGCAACGCATCAGCGCAGGCAGAGAGCCCGGCAAAGCCGTGAGGGCCGAGGGGCCAGGAGGGCAAAGAGGCGGTGGTGGGCGGCTGAGAAACAAGGTGGCATGGAGCCGGGCTGTCCTGTGCTATCTCCCAGCAGAGCTGGGTCACCGGGGCTGCCTGTGATGGGCACAGAGAGCTGGATTCCGTTTTCCTTCATCCAAGCTCACAGTGGCCTTCCTTTCAGACGCCACGGTTGGACTCTGTGACGTAAGGGACGTGGTGACGGAAGACGTCAGGGAAGTGGTTGTCCCAGGTGGAGCAAACTGCTCCTGCTGGGAGTTCAGTGGGTCTCCGGCTTGTCCCTGTAGCCCAGTGCCAGTGAGGTCACCCTACGCGATGTTTGCACAAGGACATTACTGCGGCCTGGATGAGCACTTTGGAACAACCAACCTTTCATGCTGGTGCTGTCCTGTGCCAAAGAGTATGCGCTATTTTTATAAATCCCTTCACTACCCTTGCCTGTCCAACTCCAAACACCCGCGAACGTATCACCGCAGAGAAAGAAGCAGATGTCCTCGGTTACATCCAACACGCACGAAAAGATGCCTCGTCTGCGTCTGCCCGTTGCGTGCTGCCTCTTCTTTGCCCTTCTCTTCCTCCCTTGCTGCTTCTCTACCCTTCTCTGTAGAATGTAGGGCACAGGAGATGGAGAGGCTGGAGTTCAGTCCTAGCAAGGAATTTCAGTAATGCTGAGACCTCTGCAATGCCTGTAAAGCCCAGTCTGCTTTCTTTTATCAGGCCCTGGGCCTGAGCCGTAGTAGCAGCTCAGGAGTCAGAGCATGTCTTCATGACTGACCAGGAGCGCTTCTCTTCATACCAAGGAATTTGTAAATCTTTTGTGTTTTACATCTCTGTTCAAAGACTAGAGGTGTCAGAAAGGTGCTTGAAACTTTTTTTAAATTCAAGTGCTCACCTCTTCCTCTTTTCCTC